>BSQZ01000006.1:12396661-12426661 GCA_033239005.1 Lamellibrachia satsuma
ACATCTTCTACACTGTTAAATGTTCAATCACTTACAAACGACAGTACTGTAATACATATGTTGTTTACTTGTTTAATAATGAATCAAGATGTGGGTGTGTGTGCACATGCACTCACGCACGCACGCACGCACGCACGGACACACACACACCACGCACTCAATATATCAAAACTGCCCATTCATAAAATGCATATACAATTTATTACAAAGCTATTGACTCATTTAAGTAACATGTTAAATCACACAATCCTGTCTGAAAAAGAAATTTTTTTGACGCATTGTCATTTGTCTTTATATTATATTCACAGATGACACATCACAACAGTATATCCCGCACCACAAATTATGTCAGTGTTTCTGTAAATACCAATGAATAATGACTGATTGAATATTCCAGATGCTGCTTTTCACTTCCATTATTGAAATGTGTTTTAAATACTACTACGCAGGCTGGAAAGTTGTAATTTCAATATCAGCTTTTGCTGACTATGCTGAAGTTCTGTCTCGTCTGCAGGGGTGAAGGCTTCTTTGTGTAGTTTGATGTTAGCAGAGCCACCATCTCAAATATGTTTCACATTGTTGTACTGTATGAACACTGTATGAACACTGTATGAACTTTTGAAAGAATTGTCTTGTGGGTTTTTACAGTAAAATACAGGTTTAATTAACTTCATTGCCAACGTCGAGCAAGAGGAATACGTGGGCGTAAAGACTGCCAGAGTTTGAGTACATGTTAAATACGTGGGCGTAAAGACTGCCAGAGTTTGAGTACGTGTTAAATACGTGGGCGTAAAGACTGCCAGAGTTTGAGTACATGTTAAATGAGCAAATGAATGGTTACAAATCTCGCACTACTTGTCCTTATTCGATGTTGTTGCCTATAGTCAATGCCCTGTCTGCTTAAATAAATATCAGACTGTTATACTAGGCAACCATAATACATTTGTGAAGTATTTTCCAGACATACAAATCTAAGCCAATGGTTCAACATAAAGAATAACATCTTAATTATTTTCAGAATGTCAAATAATGATACTTTCTCTAGATAAATGTTTTCTTGTTGTATGACCATAAATTATAACAAATTTCATTTCTATTATCTAATATTTGATAACTTTGATTTTCTACAAGTCTGTCAATGTCACTATTTCTTGCATGATACTTGATATGCAATATTTATAATATTAAAATGTTTCATCCTGTGCGAATGTATATTATTAATGGCCTTTCATACACACATAAATTTCAATTTCATGTTTTGATCACCATAAATTGTCCAAATAAATAACACTACAACAGTACTACTCATATTGTGTCATATACTGTCAGATAAAACCTAGGACCTAGCACAACAACTATCAACGCGTTTTCTTAGTATTATTTGTTTACCTAGTTTTGTTTAGCCCTGTTACCATAACGATGTCTGGCCTTTGCTAGGCCCAAGCCAAGCTTTAAGTTGACTGCACTGCTATTCGGCAGATTGTAGATACAACTATAATATTCCATTAACGCATGTTATTAAATATATTCTATTAACAATTTACTGTTACTTTATACGAGGTGTCCCTCGTTGACATATAAAGTTGAAAAACGGCAATGGACGGTTTCGACAATAACATTCCGGATTGAACTTCGAAGATAAAGTTTAAAATGTTTCCGCTATCAAAAGCCGCCTGACTCCTTTTTGTAGCCTCGTTGAGTTTCATATGTAATTTACGTCATATAATTGATGCAATAACGCCACAGTATGATCAATAAAGCTGTAATATGCTGATAAACTAATGGTGAACAGTAACGTAACTAGGTGGGCCACAAGGCGCGTCGTTCTAGTGGTCGCCAATCGACTTAACTAACGCGGAACCTCGCTTCTGAGCTAAAAGTAGGTCACGAGAATTACGTTCGCTATTAAAGTTAAGTTACTTCCCGAACATTGCATGCAACATCATCCACGATTGGCCATATCCCAAATGCCCGAGAGTTGTAGGGACGTAGCCCATTGGTTAACGCAGCAACACTAAGCTCCACGTTTCAACGGGGTTATCTGCCCGGGGTACTGCTGTACTCGGCAGTCCCCCCCTCCCGGCGGCGAGGGTGCTGCAGGTCGAAGAAATGACAAACTGTTAAACAGATGTGTGTTTTTTATGAAGTATGAGTCGTAGGTTTGCTGATGCTTGGCATGGCGTTAATAAAGCGTAGTAATAATGTGTATTTTTATCAAAATGTTCCAACCTGTTTTTTTTTAGACAGCCAATATAAGTGTCACCTCTGTAAAATATCTTATAGTTATAATACAATTATCTTATAGTTATAATACAATTATCTTATAGTTATAATACAATTATCTTATAGTTATAATACAATTACACGATGGGATCACCCTCAGTGTGGGAGTTTTGACATCACTCTGTGATTGTAAATATAGATCACAGATTTTGTTGTCTCCAATCCACGGTATCAGACATTATATCCCAAGGGGAATAAAAAGCCCAGTTTGGACAAGTTACGTCAATTTTCAAACATTTCCGAACTGCCTGCTGGATTGGGTAAACCACTTTCTAATTTCTAGCATTTCGCTGCGATACTTTGTCCTGAATGGTTATACAAGATAATGAGACTCGTCTGAGATGTAACAAGAATTAACAATATTGCCATCCAAGGCAAAGGCCCAGATAGCAAGTGGACAAGGAAGCCATTGGTTTATCGAGAGTCCAACATTTTTAATATATGTGTAGTCCGCCCTCCTGAGATATTTGTCAACCTTGTTTTTAAACATATTCACGCTGCCAGCAGTTACACAGTCTGTGGATAATTTGTTCTGTTCATTGATAGTCTTCAGTGAGAAAGAGTACTTCCTGATATCCAATTTACACAGATCCTTTACTAATGTTACCTCATGCACTCTAGTTCTATTATCTTTCTTGAGTGAGAAACAAATATTTCTATCAATATTTTCATCAGTTCAATATCTTAAAAAACTTCGGTTTGATCTCTTCTTAACCGCCTTGATTCTAGGGTTGCTAAACCACAGTCTTTCAGTCGTTCTTCATAACTAGGGGCTCTCAATTCTGGAATAATTTTAGATGCTATCTTCTGTATTCTTTCAAGCGTATCTATATCCTTCTTACCATATGGTCTCCACGCTTGTTCACAGTATTCTAAATGATTTCTAACTATTGCTTTATACAGAGATATAGTTAACTTTTTCCTTGTATCTTATATTTCTCCTAATCAACCCAACAATTTGATTACCCTTTGAAGCTGCAATACCACACTGCTCTGAAACTTTCATGTCAGCACTTATTGTAATTCCTAAGTCATTTGGTTTTATAGTAGTACCTAGAACAGCATCTCCCATTTTATACTTTACATCCAAGTTCCCATGTCCTGTATGTAGGCATTTGCATTTCACAAAATTTCTCAGACCATTTAACTAACTTGTCCAGATCGTTTTGTAAATGTTGTTTATCACCATCATTTAACCCTTCTAATCACTTTTTTTGTCATCCGCAAATTCCAATACGTTGCTTGTTATATTGTCGTCCAAGTCATTGATATATATTAAGAATAGTAAAGGCCCTAATACTGATCCTTGTGGTGCCCCACTCAAAACTGAAGTCCAGTTTGAAACCTCCCCATCTACTACAACACGCTGTCTTCTGTCAGTCAGCCGTTGTTCTATTCAGTCGATTATGCCATCCCCGATACCATGGGATTTTAATTTAAGTAGTAATGTTTGATGTGGCACTTTGTCAAAAGCTTTCTGAAAATGTAAGTATATAGTATCTACTGGTGATCCTTCGCTTATTCACTTAGTGTTTTATTCAAAAAAATATAACATATTTGTCAAGCATGACCTCTCTTCTAGGAATCCATGCTGAGACGGGTTTAATCATTTCTGCCCGACAAGGAAGTCCATCATATGGTCTTTGATTAACCTTTCTAATAATTTACAAATCACTTATATTAAACTCGCTGTTCTGTAATTCTCTGACTTATTTCTCGAACCCTTTTGAAATAATGGTATGCAGTTTGCTTCTTTCCATTCAAAAGGAACCACTCCCTCTTTTAATGACAAGTTGAACATTCTTGCAAGTGGTATACTAATTTGTTCTACTGTTTCCATTAGTAGTTTTGGAGGAATTCCATCCACTGTAGGTGATTTACTGTCTTTCATTTCCTTTATTTTCTTAGCTACCATTTCTGGAGTTACAATTAACTGCTCTAAATTGTCCGATTTAGTTTCCTGATATTTAGCATCTGGAAGCGGTAATGAATTAATATCCTCTCTGGTAAACACTGAACTGAAGTATTCATTTAGGTGATCCGCCATTATAATACCTTGTGACCATAGTCACATCTGCTATTGGTAACCATTACAGTGTTTCCTTAGCTTCTTGGGAAACTCCGACGATTTACTTTATACTTTCACGGCACATTAAAGCGAAACAAAAGCCATGAATTTGGGGATATGCACCTACAGACTAGCCATGTGCAACTAAATTCAAGAATATCACGCCAGTGGTTTACTCGGAATGTGTTCTAAAAGTTGGAGATTTCGGTCATTCGACTGAGGACTAACCGGCGCAATCGATAAGTGCATGCGCAGTTCTATGAAATCGGGATAACCTAGACTGCTTGTGACGTAATAATTTAGACCAGTTTACACAGAAACAACACAAAGTCGCAAAAGCGTTCTGTTTTGATAGAAAGATGACTAGTTTAGATTTAGTAAACAAAGGCCAAAATATGTCAGTTGAGTGTGGACGCAAACAACATGGCCATATCCTATTAGCAAGCATAGGATTATGTGTTTACAAATATATTTTCATTTGGCGAGACAATATTGTCAGGCTACCGCATTCATGATGTAGGGTTATCTAAGAGTATGGCGCGGCCTATGAAATAAAGATGCTGTGTGTTCAACAAGGTTTTCCTAGTAAACAACAGGCATGGTATGATTAACTGTAGTTGCAAATGGTAATGTTTTAGAAACTCTTATCGGCGCATAGGCCATTACTTTTGTTTCCCTTTAACTGCACTCTCGTATCCGACGCAAGACTAAGTACACTAACAATGTCGTATCACATGCGATTCGCAGTTTTTTCACTGGGACTCTTTGCCTGGGTAATGGCTCAATTATGAATCCTGACTGTGATCTGTTCCCGTCGCCTCGACAGAAGTTGGCGTACGGCCTCATGCACGACGAGATAGACTACACGATGCTACACGACCGACCCGTGTATTACCGGGTCGGCGACGAGGGGCGCCGGCGTTCCCTGCCCTGCCCGGCCCCCGGACACAGAGAGAGGGCCTGGCAGACCCCGGCGACGGTGGGCGGTCGTCGCCACCAGTGGCTGTCGTCCGAGACACACGGACTCACCAGGACGCGCAGGTGGGGACAGATCATTAATTTACTTCATACAAATGAAGTGCTAGTGATCTTGAAACTTTTTCACGGATTATCTGCGGCCTAAAATTATCCCTATGGATTTGGAAAAAGGCACATTTACGGACTACGACATTTGCGCTGCACACAGGTTTTAATTTCTAGTTGCTGGTTGGCAACATAAGAACGTTTCAGTGAGGGAAGGACTCCCCCCCCGTGTACGAATACATACTTCGGTTGGCTTGGGTGACAAACCAGAGGTGAAAAATTAGGGAAACATCTCCCATACTGATTTTCTTGTAACAAACTCAGCTCTTTCATTAGGCATGATCTCAAAGCTATTGCCGATCTTTATCTCAAGTTTTTCTCCAGTTCTGTTGAACAACAAATATATGTGTGAATATGTGTAAAAAATATCTTAGAAAGGCGGGTTACACATATATGAATAATTGTTGTAGTGTCGATGAGCCAATGGCTTCCTCGCATTTTCTTTGTATGGCAATCTTGTTCCTCAATCCTGTACCGGAGCTGTGGCTACGACAGTGGCGCCACACGGTGGACAATAAACCAGCCAACACTGGCACATCTGATTGCAGCGCCCCCGCGCAGGCGGCGGTGACGACGCCGTGGGTGCCGCAACAAGTGTGGCGTCCCCGCCGCAACCAGACGCCGCAAGTGTTCGACCGAGAGGTGACAGCGGCGACGGCGATGGCGCAGTTTCCCTTCGAGCTGATAGCGAGGAAGGCGAAGATATTCCGCCGGCCCCAAAGTGCCTCATTGCCACAGAGCGTCTCCCAATCCAAGGGCGCCTCGCTGTCGCATGACTCCTGGCGCTCCCAGAGTGGCCGGCCAGCAACCCGCAGCTGCACCAGTGAGGCGCATTTCTTTATTGTTATTATTAGCAGCGGCAGCGGCAGCGGTAGCGGTAGTGGTAGTAGTAATAGTAGTAGTAGTAGTAGTAGTAGTAGTAGTAGTAGTAGTAGTAGTAGTAACGTAGTAGTGGTAGTAGTGGTAGTAGTGGTAGTAGCAGTAGTAACGTAGTAGTAGTAGTAACGTAGTGGTAGTAGTGGTAGTAGTGGTAGTAGTAGTAGTAGTTTTAGTAGTAGTAGTAGTAGTAGTAGTAGTAGTAGTAGTAGTAGTAGTAGTAGTAGTAGTAGTAGTAGTAGTAGTAGTAGTACTGAAAAAGAGGTAAAGGTACATAGCGCGGTATCCAGTCCTTGGGACTGCTCAAACCACTTTACACGTCACCTCTGGTTACGTTACAATTCCTACTGCACGAAGACTATTCGTTCACGTGTCCACCTATGTCTGCAGCCAGATACTCAGTGATACAGCTGAGTGAACTGTGACAAGGTGGGACGAACCAAATTGTCAAAGCTTCGAAACGGCAGCAAGAGGATTCGAACCCGGGTTCTCTCGATTGAGAGTCCGACGTTCTAACCGCTGTGCCACCGTGTCCTACTTTATTGTTATTATTACTATTATTTTGTTACTATTACTCTACCTATGTCCTTGATCATTTCGGATATTTCGTCCCGTACTCCTCTTAATAATAATACATTATTAGTACACTTGTTCACTTCCAGACATGTAACCAGCCAAAGTAATATTCCGATGTATCGGGTAGAGGCATAGACATAAATAGAACACCCGTTAGTAAAACAAGACCACTGAGCCCTTATCAGTTGACACATGATACAGCGATGCCTGCATGGACCAGTGACATTCATGCTGCTGCACGGCAAGAACCCACTGGAGGCCCAGTGGTTATACTGTACAGCACCCAGTCTTCATCATATATCTATAGATATACAGTACTAATAAGAGATTATTACTATATAGCTATATGTACCTAATACCTTATTACGTGCACAATATATCCATGCACTTTGTATATCAAATATCATAACATATTAACTATAACAGTAGCACCACTAATCATGATTGAAACTGAATTTCTGAAGTGCTCTATACATGTATTAGCTAATGATTGGAAGTGGTAAAAATCTCATTAAGCCCTGCTGGACATTCTTCTCGATCTAATGTCCCAAAATTATTATTTTCCCATCTTCCAACACATTCCCCAGCTGCTCCATCACAGCCATTTCCACCTGCAGATCAAGATCTTTCTCAAATGTTATCTGGCCAACTTGCCCAAGGACACGCCTCATGCAAAAAAATGTGCTCTCTCATTTAAGCTGTCAATTGTTTTAGTAGGCAACCTTTCACATGGTTTGTCAAACAAATACATAGAATGCAATGAATGTTGCCATGTGTACATAATGAGTTACATGATAGTGGTTCATACAACGATGAAAAGGCAAATGACGACCAAAAAAGGGGAGAGCCTCATTAAAGGCGGATGACTTAATAAAGAATAAAAATCTTATTAATGAGCTGACATCTAGGAGAGTTTTAAAAAAGAGTTATAAATATGCATACACGCACGCACACATTATTTATAAAACTGAATCCTACCCCTATAACATTTTATGTTGCACCCAATCAATGTGACTAATGTAATGTAATATATTGATATTTCAGAACATTTTCGAAACTGTTACACTCATTCACATATACACTAACACAGCGTAAACATTTGTTACATAAATTACTCGAAAATAACGAGATGTTAGTTCCTGTCTTCTGTCGATTCGTACAGCTGAAAGCCACACAAGAAATAACCATATTCGTTGTCCTACAACTTTCTCCAGCAAGCCTCCAAAATGTTTGTCTTGGAGAGTTTAACACTAATGCACGATGCTCACTCCAGTATGAACAACCCAACTGCCCACACATATAACACAACTGCTGGGAAAACCCTCACCCAAATTATTAATCAGTCTGGTGGCCATGCCCCATTCAGAACAAATGACAATGACAAATCTTCAAGTTAATTGGTTACTGGTGTCATCGTCACTGGCTATTAGCCTGATAAGTTTATACTTCTCTGGTAGCCACCTCATCTTCATTGCTTGTGTTTGCCTTATATTGTACATGATGATGGTGAGGAGGAAATAAATTTACTTACTCACTTACTTACTTACTTACTTACTTACTTACTTACTTACTTACTTACTTACTTACTTACTTACTTACTTACTTACTTACTTACTTACTTACTTACATATGTTAGACAACTATTTGTAACATGCTATGTTCACACTATAAAAAGTACTACCCTATGTGTCATACAGTGGATGCAACTGTTTCTGCCGTGCAATGAAATGCCGTCCAGTGGTCCACGACCGCTTCACTGCAGTGAGCTGGCTTATCGCTCTTGTTTATAGGGGGGTGATTAATGATGTAACTCTATGGGTAGAGGGCAGTGTGATATGCTCGTTGGTTTTAGAAGTATCCGATAGATGGCGCTCTTTGTACTTTGCAGATATATGCCAAGGCATCCGCGAGAGGCCAGCATCGGCGCTGCCGACCTCTCGACTGGCACCGCGGGAACTGTTCTGCCCGGATTGCGTGACTTGCTACTGCGACAGCCCTTGTGAGGAGCCAGACCCAACCCTCTGTTACACTGGCTACGGCAGCAGGCCATACGAGGCGTACGGTACTTCTTCGTTATGCCGCAAACCGTACGAAGAGTCCGGCTCCGACCACTTGTACGTTGGTCAAGGAAGCAAGCCGTACGATGCACCCGGTACTGCTCCGTTCTGCACTGGCAATGGAAGCAAACCGTGCGAAGAATCCGGCCTAGATCAATCGTGCACTGGATACGGCAGCAGGCCGTACAAAGATTCTGGTCCGGCCCCACCCAGCAGTGGCTACACAAAGAAACAGTACGGAGGAGAGTCCGGTCGAACCGTCTTTTTCACTGCGTACAGTAATACTCCGTGCGAGGAACCAGATCCGGACGCAATGTGCACCATAGACTCGTACTGCGACGGTGGCTGGACACCTGGATTGTATCTGTGAGTGCAGCTATCACGAGACCAAGCGGGCACTGTATGAGTCCCGCAGGAGGAAGTGCAGTATGTTATGTAGCCAGCCGCGAACACCGACTAATGTCGATAGGTCAAACATGAACTGCTTTTAGGTGTGGACGCCGGTTGGTGTGGAATTGTGCGTGGAAGGCACATATCAATTTTATTAATAAAATAACATGCTACTTGTTGTGTTCTAAATATTATGCGGCATGGATTTGGCGTATTACTACGCCACTCGACTTCCGGTGCGCGTTTATCTGGACGTTACCTTAACTTAAATATCGAAAATGACTGTACTTGCTCAGGCTTTTATGCTCTCGAGCTATAGCAGTTCTTATAATGAGTTTAGTTGTTGCTTTGTTCACCTTAATTGTATGGAAAAATAAAGGTCCAGCAATGCTACATTTAACTGTATTTCTTATTTCAAAGGAAAGTTCGATTGTTCTGTCAAACCGTGAAGTTCATGCGACTATTACGCCACATAGAATGTCATTTCTACGCTGATCGGTGTCTCTCGGTATCGCGGTCTTCTCCTTCTGAATTATGCTGCGCTCCAGTGCTCTCGTGTTTAACTTAAATCCGAGTAGTGAGCTTGTGCGCGCGCCTTGTTTGCGTTCGACAAAGTCCAACCGGAAGTAGACGGAACAATGAGCCGGAACAGTCACCACACGTTTATTGCTACCTGCATGTTTCTTATCATTGGTTTTTTTTTCGAGACAATATGATAATGTTGCTATAACTTTTGAACTTGTACTGAAATTGTAAAATGCATAAATATATTTTACCGGAGATTGAACCAACGGTTGTAGCCACGTCGATTAGAAAAGTGAACGTCGTCAACCGGAAACCCTATTTACTTTCGAGTTTGCGCCTCTAAATGCATATATCACTCCTAATCATATTGTTCCCAAATACCTAGTAATTAATTAAGCGGATGAGTGTTTCGTATACTATTCATCCCAAAAATTTTTTTACGCTTATCCCATCAAAGAACAAAAATCTTGTGTGTAAACAAGTTGATCATATCTGAACGTTAATGAACACTGTATGCACGCGTGAAGGGAAACAATACGATCACACAAGAACAAACATCTTGTGTGTAAACAAGTTGATCATATCTGAACGTTAATGAACACTGTATGCACGCGTGAAGGGAAACAATACGATCACACAAGAACAAACATCTTGTGTGTAAACAAGTCGATCATATCTGAACGTTAATGAACACTGTATGCACGCGTGAAGGGAAACAATACGATCACACAAGAACAAACATCTTGTGTGTAAACAAGTCGATCATTTCTGAACGTTAATGAACACTGTATGCACGCGTGAAGGGAAACAATACGATCACACAAGAACAAACATCTTGTGTGTAAACAAGTTGATCATTTCTGAACGTTAATGAACACTGTATGCACGCGTGAAGGGAAACAATACGATCACACAAGAACAAACATCTTGTGTGTAAACAAGTTGATCATGTCTGAACGTTAATGAACACTGTATGCACGCGTGAAGGGAAACAATACGATCACACAAGAACAAACATCTTGTGTGTAAACAAGTCGATCATATCTGAACGTTAATGAACACTGTATGCACGCGTGAAGGGAAACAATACGATCACACAAGAACAAACATCTTGTGTGTAAACAAGTCGATCATATCTGAACGTTAATGAACACTGTATGCACGCGAGAAGGGAAACAATACGATCACACAAGAACAAACATCTTGTGTGTAAACAAGTCGATCATATCTGAACGTTAATGAACACTGTATGCGCGCGCGAAGGGAAACGATACGATCACACAAGAACAAACATCTTGTGTGTAAACAAGTCGATCATATCTGAACGTTAATGAACACTGTATGCGCGCGCGAAGGGAAACAATACGATCACACAAGAACAAACATCTTGTGTGTAAACAAGTCGATCCTGTCTGAACGTTAATGAACACTGTATGCACGCGTGAAGGGAAACAATACGATCACACAAGAACACACATCTTGTGTGTAAACAAGTCGATCATGTCTGAACGTTAATGAACACTGTATGCACGCGTGAAGGGAAACAATACGATCACACAAGAACAAACATCTTGTGTGTAAACAAGTCGATCATATCTGAACGTTAATGAACACTGTATGCACGCGAGAAGGGAAACAATACGATCACACAAGAACAAACATCTTGTGTGTAAACAAGTTGATCCTGTCTGAACGTTAATGAACACTGCATGCACGCGTGAAGGGAAACAATACGATCACACAAGAAGAAACATCTTGTGTGTAAACAAGTCGATCATGTCTGAACGTTAATGAACACTGTATGCACGCGTGAAGGGAAACAATACGATCACACAAGAACAAACATCTTGTGTGTAAACAAGTCGATCATGTCTGAACGTTAATGAACACTGTATGCACGCGTGAAGGGAAACAATACGATCACACAAGAACAAACATCTTGTGTGTAAACAAGTCGATCATGTCTGAACGGTAATGAACACTGTATGCACGCGTGAAGGGAAACAATACGATCACACAAGAACAAACATCTTGTGTGTAAACAAGTCGATCATATGTACAGTGGTGACTTGTTAATAACAAAAACCTTGTGCAAGGGAGGGGATTAACGCATTAGCCTCCCCGAGCGTAATACCATTCATGTCCATTGCTTGTGCCAGCGACATAAGCCTCAGAAGAACGGCACAATTGTGATTAATTAACACCTTCTTAATAATTTGAAAAGAGACGCTAGACGTTATTGCAAACTTTCACAGCGCTTATGTCTAACCCAATGCCTTGGAATGGAAAATCAAATAACATGAATGGTTTTGTTTACCTTCTCTATTTATTAAGTAGGCGCTAATGTTCAGCAAACGTTGCATTCCAATTCGATATTTCGAATCGCAAATAAACGAAACACCAGTCGTTTATTATACTAACACGGTGTTATACTAAGACACAGACACGCCTGTCACTTCAAATACGTACAACATACAGTATCTCGAGTGTTTCGGCGAAGCTTGTTTATTTGATGAAACACTAGATTCATTTGTATTGCGCCCTCGGTTTTGGCTGCAAGCTAAAAGTAGAACTATTTTCTGAGGTATTCATCAGTGGTTGTTATTGCTGATTAAAACATGTAAAACTGTAGCAATAGAAGGACACATTTAACCGAAAACGGCGTTGTGCGAACCGTCCCGGTGAACCTGATTTCAGCGTCAGCTTCATGAACGAATTTAAACAAATGTAATCTATAAACGGGAATATACAACATGGACAGGTTTACGCAGAAGTGCTGTGCTATGTTTGTAAAGGGAATAAAAACAACGATTGCTTGAAATCATATTATATTATATCTTGCAGTACGTTTCTGCTTCCACAATACCGAAAATGTTATTAGAATTCAATTAATTAATAATTCCAAATAATACCCTGTCCTACCGGTCTGCCTCGATTGTGCATATTTTGCTGCGGTATCGGCAAGCTTCGATGTGACGTCACTAGTAACCTGAAGACTCAGCGAGACTGGGACTTTCCATTCATTCACCTATATTTACAGCGATACGGTTGTTTCGACGCAAAAGTCAGAATGGTTTATTTTGCGGCATTCGATTGTAATACAAACAGTGGTAAGACTACAGTAACATGTAATTCATCTCGGTGCCCTACGCGGCCAACTTTGCTAACGAAATGGCCGCAAAAATTAAACCTTCAAACTTTAAACCGACGAAGCACAAACTTGTTTCGACCGCAACCAAGAGACGATGGTATCCCTGGGTTATCCTGGAGCTAAAGTATCTTTGAAAGAGCATGATGTGACAATACTATTCCAGGAAGTGGAAGCTATGTTGATGTCATCAATCCGTAGAACCCGAAGTCCGAACGCAGTCGGCGACACAGACAGCGACGAGTACGTCGCTCGCATCGAAGGCAAGCAGGCCTCGCAAGCGGACTGCACGTCGCTGTCAGAGCGATCTTTAACTGTTGACATAACCATGAAAACGACCACCTAGAGCCGCTAACCGTCTCCTCATATGTATACTTTACGTATATACATGTCACGTTTTCAAAAAAATACTCTTACTTCCGTTTAACGCTCAAAATTTACAAAAACAAAAACAAAACTCACCATATGGAGCTAGACGTAGGAGATGGCGAGTTTTTGTTTACTTTTTATTTCTGTAAATGTTGATCGTTATGTGGAAGTAACAGTAATTTTTTTACCACGTGACATGTGTACATGTATTTTAGATGTAGAGGAGCTTGGCCGCTCTGTGTGGTCGTTTTCATGGTTTGGTCAGAAAGTAAATAAAATCGCAGTCGAAGGCTACTGGCGTCGCTAAAGTGCTCCGAAAGAGCCGAAAGATGATTCTGCGGTATGACTTGCTGCTATAGCGGTTCAAAATCGTTACATTTTACTTTTTAGTCCGGACAATTTACATTGCCGCCATTTCTCCACAGTAACGCGAGTGAAACTATACAGAAGTATTGCATAGAAATCACTGACTGTAAATCCATGTCATCAGTGATGTCACAAAACCACGTGATCGCTCATCTCACTAACTTCGAATTTTACGCGCGTTTTGCCAGTTAGACGCATTAAACATCTTATTTTACCAATAAATAAACTGATATGTAATTTTTTTCTGTTGGCATATAATACATACAATATTGCTTTGTGTACACACTAAAAAGGCATTTTAGCTAGTGCCTTATTGCTTTTTCCTTTAACAGTGTACTGTCAACGAATCGGAGCGGCTTCGTCTGGAGTGACAGTCGTGGCCGAAAACGCTTAAAGACGACCGAATGATGACGACGATGATGAAACATTTTCAGTATAAAGTTTCGAATGTTTTTGCGATCTACGCAGTGTCGTCTGCTATCGTCATGTGTCACGCGACATTCGTACGTGCAACAGTTTGCTTTGTCCTTGGAGACACGCGATGTCCGAATGCAGCCGCGTGCGAGACGTCTTCTTTGGGAACAGGTACAGCTTCTCTATGGTGTAATAGTCGCTGGTCATCTCGCTGGACGGATCGTACAGGGGCACATCCGGGTCTCGGAACTTGATCGAGAACAGTGGATCGGGCCCGATCGCATGGGGTCGGTCGGCGTAGCTCGTGCGAAGACCGTCGACGCCCGCCGAGTGATACCGCGGTCTCGTCCAGTCTCGGCCGAGCACCGCCTTCGATTTGACGACGACGCGGCTATCGCAGCAACCTCGCACGGCCGACGAGTGCATCTTGGTGTAGCCGCTGCACGTCGGCTGCAGTCTCGGCGTCCCGTCTCGGGGGACCCGATCGGATCGCTTGTGGCCGGACAGCGGCGGAAAGTAGCGACCCGGAACCCGGCGTTTGTTCGACATGCTCCCGCGCGTGCGCAGACCGTGCAACCAGCCGGTCCTGAGCGCCGGCGCCGATACGCACGAGAACGGACGGCGCATGGTATAGTCGACGCCACCGCTGCCGTCGACGCACGTCGGCAGCGACGCCATGTCGATACCTCGCAGCGCTGTATTATCGCTCACCGTATTATCGCTCACGGCCTCAGATCCATCGGTGCCGTTGTTGTCGTTGCTGTCGTTGTTGCCGACTTGGCTGTCGCTGCCCGGTAGCATGAACGTGACCGTCTTGGAGCTTTTGCTGCTGACACTCAGCGCGCAGCTGTCGTCGTCGTCGTCGTCATCATCGCCGCTGCATTTTTTTTCGGGATGTATCGCGCCGCGGTAGTCCGTTGCGACATTCACGTCATCGGTCGGGATATTTACATTATCGGTGGACGACAAAATGTCTTGTCCGACTGATTGGATGGAGAGTGGCCGTTGCGCTAATTTCTCTGGCAGACATCGATTTTCAGCAGTCATATTTAAGTCAATATTTATTTTGCATACTTCCCTCATCTTGTCGCCGAGTTGTGCAACACGCTCCCGAGATCAATGGCGAATAAACCGCTCCCAGGATCAAAGCTGCTGATGATCAAACCGGACGCTGATCAGCTAGTTCCGTTACAACAGGACGATTCACCGACTTGGGATCGTCTCCTCCGGTGTACCCATTGTCTTGCCGCCGCAAAATAATCCCCCGTCTGGGTACTGCAAACGTGCAAAGGCAACAAACTGCTGTTCTGAAGATCCGGCAGTCAGTCCGTCTTTGCTGTCTGTCTCCGTCCCGGGCTGATTCGAATGACAGCGGAGAAGATTCGCCGCGTTAGCGACCGACGGGGAACATGACAACGGAGTCGTGTGGAGAGAAATACTGGCTAACGATCTGAACTAGGTCGCCAGACGATCCTCATAACGTTCAACTCGTAAACACCACCGGTATTGTGTATACTAATCTGTTTACTAAATGGCGGATTGCGTCGGCCGCGTGTGGCACGAGTCACAAAGTGTATGAACCATTTACACGCAGACCAATTAAGACAGGCGCGAGGTCTAGTAGGACATGAACTCCCCGCACGTCACGGATGAGCGGGGAAGTATAATTAGTGCGTACGCTTTTGATTACTAAAAAATACACTGATATGCGCTAGCCAAACTTGTACGCATATAGTATGTGTATATTCTTAAAAATGTGTTCCATTCAAAATGATTGCCAATTGATCAGGGACAAGTTGTCCCAAACCCATATGTGCTGTATGGAAGATGCACCCTTCCCTCTTCCGTTAGCTGTCACGGCCAACGAGGATAAGAAAATCACATGTTTAATTGCTACATAACACATTATACACATATATAAGTGGACTGCACAGTGTAGTATACCGCCTTGTAGACATATTTCCCTACTTTCTCCGCCAATAACATGAGAACTCTTCACTGGATCTCATTTCGCCCCATTTAATTTAATAACAAACGCAGTTTCAATATGTATCCTTCCAGTGTATTTAGCGTAGTTCCAATATATCAACAATATCCCTCTCTACCCTTTTTACCCCAACTCTCCCCTCTCTCCCCTCTCTCCCCTCTCTCCCCTCTCTCCCCTCTCTCCCCTCTCTCCGCTCTCTCTCTCTCTCTCCTCTCTCTCCTCTCTTTCCTCTCTCTCCCCTATCTCCCCTCTCTCCTCTCTCTCCTCTCTCTCCTCTCTTTCCTCTCTCTCCCCTCTCTCGCCTCTCTCCTCCCTCTACCCTCTCTCCTATCTCTCTCCCCCCTCTCTCCTCTCTCTCCTCTCTCTCCCCTCTCTGATATCTCTATCCTCTTTCCCAACTCCTTCCTCTCCTTCCTCTCCCCCACCCATATCTCTCTCTCCTCTCACCTTTCTCACACATCTCTCATCTCCCCTCTCCCCCCCCCTCTCTCTCTCTATGTGTCCGGCTTCGCATGTCTGTCTCTCCCCATCTCTCCCTGCCTCTCTCTCTCTCTCTCTCTCTCTCTCTCTCTCTCTCTCTCTCTCCTTGCCCTCCCTGTCTACTTGGGGTATCGTGACCATAGGTGACCAAAATATCAAGACGCAAACAACCATTGCAAAAGTCGCCTTTCAATACTAATAAAATACTAATACCATAGGAAATCGAATGAATTGAGAAAAGTATAACAAATACTTTGACAATAGGAATACGAACACGAATAGCAAAGGCAACACACTTTTGGAAAGCAACGATAAGTTGGTACAAAAGGTTGGAGCGAATAATATAGACTGAAAGAAAAACAAATAAAGAGGAGATGCTAAGCGTGGTAAATGAAGACGGGAAGCCTATGGGGATTATCAGCTAAAAAGGGAACGTGAAGGAGTTTTGAAGCTGGCACGCGAAGGAAGACCAAAAGGAAAGGGGCAAGAGAGGAGACGGTGGGTCCACTGGACATATTGCAACAGGGACGAACATACGAAATGACAACGGGAGGAACTGACTGGGCGGCGGAGAAGCTAGAAAAGGCACCGGGAATTGCCATATGGCGGAATACTTATTTGAAGAAACGAAGGGGAAATACGACCAATTCCAGACACTGCCGCGCCTATATAATATATATGACGTACGGTGGGGTTGATGACGTCGTTACTGGAATGTCTTTGTTGTAAAATGGCAGTTAATGTTTAAGCATCGTGTTAATTGTGCCTCGTCAAAGCGGTTATAACACCTTCTAGCACGCTTCGAGTGAAGACAGATGGTCAAGACACGCTCGCCGTCCGTTCAATGGATATACAGGGTGAAAACCCATCATTTGGTTCTGATTTAATGCACTGACATCAAAGTTATGCGCCGCCAATGTGTTGGTGTCGCGATACTTGCAGTCTTCGGTCGTTCAGTTGGCTCCGGGCCACGCAGGAGACGATTCAACCGACAACGGTGTGTCATAACGCCACGCTGGGACACAGTACGATCGGTATGCCCAATATGTTAATTGAAACACCTATACTGGCGACGTGCCAGCACTAACACGACTTAGTTTATTTACGGACTTTCTAATAGCAAATTAAGTCGTTAAATTTAGATCGGTTGAGTTGACAAACCAACTGGAAGGGTCGAAAACCCCTCCCGCCATATGGCCACGTATAAGTGGCGCAAACAAACAAAGTTATCCTACGTCATCGGAATTGATTAATTTGGGTATGTCCGTCCACCTCTAAATGGCTGGATCACAAGTATTCCATAAATATAAATTATTAGAAATTATTACCCACAGGCGACAACCAAACGTGGGTCTGCATGAAAGGACTGACCGTGTACAGTTGGTGTACCACACATACCAACTCAGAAGAAAGGACGGACCGCGTATATTTAGTGTACCACACAGACCAACTCAGAAGAAAGGACTGAGCGTGTACAGTTGGTGTACCACACATACCAACTCAGAAGAAAGGATTGACCGTGTACAGTTGGTGTACCACACAGACCAACTCAGAAGAAAGGACTGACCGTGTACAGGTGGTGTACCACACATACCAACTCAGAAGAAAGGACTGACCGCGTATAGTTAGTGTACCACACAGACCAACTCAGAACAAATATTATATTATCGACAAAACAAACACTGTATTGAGATGATACAGTTTAAACACGTACAATTTCATCAGCATTCAACCATTGTACACATATGACGAGTTCAGCCCACTTGGAGCTTCCTGTTGGATTATGTTTAATTAGTGATAATATCTAATAGTAGAACAAATATAATATATGTAGAAATTAAAATAACATTACGTTTTAAATAACCAATAACATTTGCCCATATAGTTGTTGCGTGTTGACTGTGGCAACATCGAACCATTTTGCATATGGTTATGTTAAATGAATACCCAACAATTGCATTACATCGCATATTCACTCGGTTTACTCTAACTGGTCGACAGTACATCGTAGACAGAACAGTAGCATTATTTATGTTTTTTTCCGACGCAATGTCTCGCAAACGTTTTTTGAAGAATGACGCTAAGTTAACATCGTTCTCACTAGACGGCGTGTCAGTTTTTCCTGAAGTGGCTCCCAATTTCATATGCATTATGGGAAACGTAGGCATTTCACACACAGCGTCTTCAAGTACGCAGCAAAAAGTAGTTCAGAATGTCATAATTTATTACAAACGTTCATTTGCTTAAATGTGTTTTTAAACATCGAAATCATTTAGCGACGTTCACAAATCTCCTTCAAGTTCAACTCAGTAAGTGTTAGTAAAGTTGATAAGTAACGATTAATGAAGGTACAATTATCTATTTTACCAATCGCGTTCACCTAAAGTTGAGCGCATCATTCACTTCACATTATTCACGCCGATGGTGACACGACGCTGACACGCCCTCTAGCGGCCATGTGTTAGTATCCAGTCGATTACGCCGCCATCGAAAATATGCCGAACTCGGAGAGAAGGCCACAGAAGTGCTTCATGGCGTAGTAGGCCTGTTTGGTGAAGACGTTTCTCGAGTCGACCCCGTACAGCAGCCCCATGCCCGCTGTGAATCTTTTGCAGTTGTGTTCCGCCTTCCTCTGCAGACGGCGGCGTTTCTTCAGCAATTGCCGCTTACTGGTGTTCAACGCCTTCGCCAGCTCGCTCAGGTTCTTCGCGTCTGTTGACGAACAGTCATTTGTTACAAAGTGTACTAGAACTAATGAGGACACGAAGCAAAATTTATTTGACAACATTTATTTGCAAAATTGTTGAAACGAACCTTTTACAAGTTGTGCCCAATGGGCGCACATGGTATTATGTTGTGCCCAATGGGCGCACATGGTATTGTGTTGTGCCCAATAGGGCTCACATGGTATTGTGCTGTGCCCAATAGGGCGCATATGGTATTGTGTTATGCCCAATGGGCGCACATGGTATTGTGTTACGCCACTAACGCTGGTTGAAACGTGGTCGGAACCATTTTTTTCGTCTGTAACTGTAACCATGCAACAGCATGGTTAACCAATGGGTGACTAAGCTTGCCCCCCCATTTGATTCGTACCGAACATCGAACAAAAAACGTAAATAAAATGTGCACATGCACATTTATTTCGCAGTTGTCAGCCGTGCCTCGTCCCATCCCAAGATGGACGTTGACAAAAACCTGAGTCATTTAAACCTACCACGCATCTGATGCGTGCGCAACTAGCAGTGTCTAATACAACAAAAACGATACTGGCATATCGGCAGGATTCAACTTCCACCCACGCGTGAAAATATATCTTATCACCCCACCACAGCTTAGTTTTATGCACAATTTTTAAAAAATCGTTATTTCATTCCGTGAACTCCTAGGAGATTTCTCAGTTTTAATTTCCTAGAATAGTGGTTAATATTTTATGTTGGTATTTTACGTCTCTCGAGTGCAGATATGCTACGTGCAACATGTCATAGACAACAATGGCGTCGCCCAGCCAACCAGTTGTTTACGCGACTCCGCATTTTGGTTTTATAATCAAGTTATGGCAGTGTTTCCGAAAATCATTTGCACGTGTCTGTGACGTTAGCGCATAAACATACGCGTTAATGCGTTGTCGTAAAGTCGAAATCAGACGTTATAGCAACATCATCTGGCATTATTTGAATACAATCGATAATACGCTGATGGAAGTGGTGATTCACTGAACGTATTGCTATATAGACATCTGCAGTTCTCTGAGGCCAATCGATGTGCCATGCGGTACGTTTTTACACACAAACAGGGGTATTGCCTTAATCCTTGGTTTTCCTTGTCCTTCTGATTTTCCCGTCCGGTCCACCCTTTGCTGCAGTTTGCATAGATGATATCTTCTTTATATGCTAAGTTTATATCTTCATATTTAATTTTATACGTTAGTGATCAACATTGGTGGTTAAAACGACATCACGACAACTTGTATATGTTAATTATATTGACTGCTCACCCGATGTTAACACCATTTAAGGCTACACTTTCCTCCAAGTCTTTTAGAACGTGTCCAGTCCCGGGTAGAATTGTATTAAACGACCCCAATGGAAGAGTACTACGCAGCATACATTTCGACAATTATCATTAAAATATAAACAAGTGCTATTACAACCACCGTCAGCAATGATGACAGTACTCACCCGCCACGTCGCACGCTGCGTCCTTCAGGGCCTCCTTGTCACTGAAGCTCACTCCGAGTTGCTTCTCAAGCTTGCGCATTTCCTTTCTGATCACCCCGGACATGTGCGGCATGTAGACATACACGGCATTGGCCGCTCGCGCCAACTTGTCGCACCGTGTGCCAAAGACCGGCACATCTGGAGAAAACAATTTAAACTTGTTATAAACTCCATCCTCGATTGATTTAGCCTATCGCGAATCATGTTCACTGATGTCCAAATGTTTAATGTGTGAACAGCTTAAGTAACATTTACTTTAGTCGTTAAATCTGTTAAGGCTCAAAATAGTGGCTATCCAATGTGGTAAACACTTTGCAGGTCAAGGCCGGTCATGGGTGTGACTTCCATCCTCTGGCCGATCGCGTGACAAAGTTACGAAATTTCACCAAAGTCGACATTCGTGAGTGTTCAGCGTTTCCATTTTCACTTCAATTAATGTTTGACCAAATGTTAACTAATTTAATAGTTTGTCTGATGATTTCACACAAAAAAACTACACACAAAAGTTCCACAAATGAGCTAGCGTGTTACAGTGGATACTAGGTAGGTTTGATTTTTCGTAAAGTTAATTTGAAATGAGGAAGGACCTTTAAGTGAATTGAGGAGGGACCTTTAAGTGAATTGAGGTGGGACCTTTGAGTGAATTGAGGAAGGACCTTTAAGTGAATTGAGGAGGGACCTTTAAGTGAATTAAGGAGGGACCTTTAAGTGAATTGAGGAGGATCTCTAAGTGAATTGAGGTGGGACCTTTAAGTGAATTGAGGAGGGACCTTTAAGTGAATTAAGGAGGGATCTTTAAGTGAGTTAAGGAGGGACTTTTAAGTGAGTTAAGGAGGGACATTTAAGTGAATTGAGGAGGGACCTTTAAGTGAATTAAGGAGGGACCTTTAAGTGAATTGAGGAGGATCTCTAAGTGAATTGAGGTGGGACCTTTAAGTGAATTGAGGAGGGACCTTTAAGTGAATTAAGGAGGGATCTTTAAGTGAATTAAGGAGGGACCTTTAAGTGAGTTAAGGAGGGACCTTTAAGTGAATTGAGGAGGGACTTTTCAGTGAATTGAGGAGGAACCTTTAAATGAATTAAGGAGGGACTTTTAATTGAATTAAGGAGGGACCTTTAAGTGCATTGAGGAGGGACCTCTGCATGAATTGAGGAGGGACCTATAAGCAGTCGTATAGCCATTCTCAACCAATTTACAGTTTCATGGATGTGAACGTTCAATGTCACATTTGTTGGAATGGATCCACCTGGAATGATAATAAAGCGCCAATAATGGTGTACGACGATAATGTGGCGCCACTGTGTTAAAGTATAATGTGGCGCCACTGTGTTAAAGTAGGCCTTGTGTCTGTCTGATGTCTGCCTGTCTATCTGTATGTCTGTGTCTTGCCCTCCCCCTCTCTCTCTCTCGCTGTATATAATATTATGTCTCCCTGGTCCACTCCCTCTAAGTTTGCTTTCTGTCTTCCTCTCCATCCCTGTCTAGGCCCAGGTCTCTCTTTCTATGTCTCTATGTATTTGTCTATCCCTATATCTCCATGTATCTACGAATATGTCTGCCTGCCTGCCTGCCTGCCTGCCTGCCTGCCTGCCTGCCTGCCTGCCTGCCTGCCTGCCTGGCTGCCTGCCTGCCTGCCTGCCTGCCTGCTTGCCTGCCTGCCTGCCTGCCTGCCTGCCTGCCTGCCTGCTTGTCTGCCTGTCCGTCCGTCTGTCTATGTTCCTCATCACTCCCAGCAGCTTTCTAGTTCACCATTTTTTATACGCTTAACTGATTTTCACCTACTGCAAATTTTGTAGCAATGTATTTTGTTGTAACTGTATGTTGAAAATAAATGATCGATTGATTGATTGATATTCTATCTGCGTAGATCTCTTTTTTCGATATACTGGTTGCGACCCTACCCATCTAACTAAAAAAAACCAATAATTCCACTTGTTTCTGGGCAACTTAGTTGCGCATATAGATAAAATCATTCAGGAGTCACAAAGGCTTATCCAATCAAGGATATCGCGGCTAATTCCGCCGAAAAATATTAACAAAACAGCAAGGCAAAGCAACCGAAACCAAACCAAACAAACCGGAACTCAACTGGCAGATCCGGGCCACAGGAGTCGAAATGATACGATTGGTCATTTGGTTGTGACAAACTGAAAACGGAGCGACCGTTACCTTTCAAGTGTGTTGGGTTGAATGGCTCGGAAAGGTTTTAAAGCTGGGATTGAGTTATAGACTCAGCGTATGTGTGTCTATCTGAAACTAGACTACCCCTCAAACAGCCTCCGTCTTGGCTTTACGACACACCTGTAGACAGCATACCGGATGTGACGTCACGTACCTGGTTCGTCATCACTCTTGCAGCAGCCGAGTCCCCATTTCTCACACATTTCTATGGCGTATGCTGAGGGTGCTGCATCGTCGCTGATGAAGACAGTACCCGTGTCCTTCTGCAGTAGTATGGCTACAAGGAAACCAGAGCTAACGGTCGGGACAGTTTTACTTTTGCAATAGTGTCGCGTTAGCTGTATTACTATTGCAATACTATTGCGATAGTTTCCTAACTATTGCGATAGTTTTGCGATAGTATCATGGAATAGCGAATAGCCATGTAAACAGTCCAAAACCGTAAAATGCCAAATGCCAGACTGACGCTGTTCTAATCGCATTAATTTTCTAGTTTCTAAAGTGTCGATCGGTGGGCCTGGCTAGAAACAGAACAAGGAGTTTACCAATTGAACATATATCACGTATGCGGATTTCTGTATCACAATCGGATTGCTCATAATATATATATATATATATATATATATATATATATATATATATATATATATATATATATATATAGTTATTTTATGAATCGATCAACACAAAGTACGTGGTACTTACGTATGCATGGGTGATCTTCGGCGCAGCCGATTCCCCAGTACATACAATACCATGTGACACCACCGGCGTATGTGTGTCTATCTGAAACATAGAAAGCACCGTTGGACCACATTATCTTATTTTTTATTACAATGTACATATAAATTAACAATGGTATATGAATTTGACAGACCGATCAGTCATCAGGTGAAAAACGTTATATTTCACCCCCTCCTCTCTCTCTCTCTCTCTCTCTCTCTCTCCCTCTTTCTCCCCTCCTCTCTTTCTCTCTCTCCCTCTTTCTCCCCTCCTCTTTTTATCTCTCTCCCTCTTTCTCCCCTCCTCTCTTTATCTCTCTCACTCTTTCTCCCCTCCTCTCTTTATCTCTCTCCCTCTTTCTCTCCTCCTCTCTTTCTCCCTCTACCTCTTTCTCCCCCTTCTTTCAATGCTTACCTGGACGGGCTTCGACGGCGACAAACGTAAGCACCGTAAACAGCATTAGTCCGTAAACGTTCATGTTTGTACGAGCAGACGGTCCGTGAACAGTTAACGTCAACAGCTGTGGTTATACTGCGTGTCTTCTTATGTTTTTCACTCGTTCGACCGCTTCTAATATAGCCAGCGAACGTCGTAAATAAATGTTGACATTTAGACACCGATGAAGGAGGGAACAAGCAAGAGGCGTCAATCGTTTGTCGTTACATCTCAACCAATGAACGTGACGCTAGAACTCGTAAATTTATCATGTCACCATATCAAGGCCGAGTCCGACATAGCGTTACAAGTGATAATAACAAAACCAGATGTAGATTTGTCGATTGAAACATGTATGTATGCATAACAAATGTACGTTAAATCGACCCAGTTTTACTCGATGACCATAACTTGGTAATTAGTTTCACTTGGATCCGTCGATGTCAACACGTTAGTTGTGTGATGTCACATGCATCAGTGTCGTGCAGCGATTGGTTTATCACCCTGTCATGTGGTACATCAATCATCGTGTCCTGCCCGCAACGTCGCTCAGCTTTACGATTTTGGAATGGCGCGTTTACTGGCGTTACTCCCGTTTCCATGTAACGACGGTGCTTTCTACGCTAAGTAAGACTGAGTAAACATTTCAACAAGGGCCAAGGACAAGCCTATTCTTAGGCCGAAAGCCACACACATTGCTGATATTGACTACGTGCAATACTTATTACAACAGAGCCGAATTACACGGATTATTTTTGAGATAAATATGTAACCTTTGTGTGTATGTCCATATTTTAAAACTCTTACTTACGACAAGTGGTGTATATAAACAGTAGAACTTTGTTAACTCGAAGTGGTTTGATCGGGAAAAGTTGTAGGATTGGGGAAACCCGTGTTCAAAAAAAGCCGGTAAATCCTGGCGGCTCGAGTTAAGATCGAAGTTCACGTTAACGAAATTGCACTGCATCCGTACTGCATCACACGCACGCACACACACACACACACACGCACGTACACCCACCCACCCACGCACACGCACACAAGTAAATATGTGTCTTCAAATGTATTAATTATTAATCTATCAATCTAATGCGTGCAGCCTGTTATGGTTAAAAATGAACCCCTGCTTCCAGTCCAACAGTTCCTGCATGGTTTTCGACATCTTCCAGAAATCTCCGTCAGACCTGGTGTCATCAGGACAATTATTTTTTGCAAAAGCACAAAATATGTGATTTCTTCCTTCCATTAGAAAATACCATATTATTCTGTTGATTTTTTATTCACGACACAATTCAATATAATAATAATAATAATAATAACGTGTGTGTTTGTGCGTGCGTGCGTGCGTGTTATTGAGCTCATGCCAACTCTTAATGTCAGTTATGATTGGTGATAATTCATAAAGAGAGCAAACGGATTATGTCAGTTCGTTAAGTAGAATTCGTACATTCCAAATTTACCCCGTCGTACTGGAAGCTTCAAAACATTTAAATATCGCGTTTCATGAGCAGAAACGGGGTTTCTAATTTATTGATGATGACGAAATTCAAGTGCTCAAATAAATACCCTTTAACAAATGTCAATCCTTTCCAGAAAATGTCACAAAATAGCACAGGGAAGCATAATAGCTGGCCGTATTGTTAACAGTTAGTGACAAACGAGTGAGTACGACTTTTCATTCAACCAATGGCGTTGTGATTCGTCAGACAACTGAAATGTCAACGCGTCGCTACAACCTTGTTTTGTTTACCGCTGACCTGTACACCCCCACGAGGCCCCCGCACCTAGTATGCATACATCTGTTTGTAGTCGTGACATGTCTGCATTGACCTGGAGTTGACATATAGAATATACATCTATGCTATAACTAATAATATATATATATATATATATATATATATATATATATATATATATATATATATATATATATATATATATATATATATATATATGCTATAACTAATAATAAATATATATCTATGCTATAACTAATAATAAATATATATCTATGCTATAACTAATAATAAATCAATCTTCCATGTTTATATACGTTTAATAGGTGTAATAAAGCACTGAAGCACTCGGGATATCTGTTCTGTTCCTGTACACTAGTGAGTTGGAGTCATGGCACACTAAAATGCACTCACGTTTCTGGGTTCTGATTATAATAATAACATAAAAAATACTTATATTGCGCTAAAATCCTCGGCATACCCAGGCTCGGCAGCGCTCCCAAACAAAAGGGGTTAAGCAGTTCATAACCGATAAGCAGTTCCAGTTGTAAACAGTTGGATTGGTACACTGGGGACCAAGCGTACTGAGTATTCAAACTTTTACTTACTTAATATGTTACTCTTACACTCAGGCAACA
Source organism: Lamellibrachia satsuma (assembly GCA_033239005.1). NCBI lineage: Eukaryota > Metazoa > Annelida > Polychaeta > Sabellida > Siboglinidae > Lamellibrachia > Lamellibrachia satsuma. The sequence goes on from BSQZ01000006.1 coordinate 12,423,218, forward strand.
GTACACTCAGGCAACAGTACACTCAGGCAATAATACACTCAGACAATAATACACTCAGACAATAGTACACTCAGGCAACAGTACATTCAGGCAACAGTACACGCAGGCAATAGTACACTCAGGCAACAGTACACCTAAGCAACAGTACACTCAGGCAATAATACACTCAGGCAATAGTACACTCAGGCAACAGTACACTCAGGTAATAGTACACTCAGGCAACAATACACGCAGGCAATGGTACCCTCAGGCAACAATACACTCAGTCAATAATACACTCAGGCAACAGTACACTCAGGCAACAGTACAATCAGGCAACAGTACACTCAGGAAACAGTACGCTCAGGCAATAGTACACTCAGGCAATAGTACACTCAGGCAACAGTACACCCAGGCAACAGTACACTCAGGCAATAGTACACTCAGGCATCATTACACTCAGGCAACAGTACACGCAGGCAATAGTACCCTCAGGCAACAATACACTCAGGCAATAATACACTCAGGCAACAGTACACTCAGGCAACAGTACAATCAGGCAACAGTACACTCAGGCAACAGTACACTCAGGCAATAGTACACTCAGGCAATAGTACACTCAGGCAACAGTACACCCAGGCAACAGTACATGCAGGCAATAGTACACTCAGGCAACAGTACAATCAGGCAACAGTACACTCAGGAAACAGTACACTCAGGCAATAGTACACTCATGCAACAGTACACTCAGGCAACAGTACACGCAGGCAATAGTACACTCAGGCAACAGTACAATCAGGCAACAGTACACTCAGGCAAAAGTACACTCAGGCAACAGTACACTCAGGCAACAGTACACGCAGGCAATAGTGCACTCAGGCAACAGTACACTCAGGCAACAGTACACTCAGGCAATAGTACACTCAGGCAACAGTACACTCAGGCAATATTACACTCAGGCAATAGTACACTCAGGCAATAGTACACTCAGGCAATAGTACACTCAGGCAACAGTACACTCAGGCAATAGTACGCGATATTTAAATGTATTCATGGAAACCGCACGTTTTGAAGCTTGCAGTACGAAAGGGCAAATTTGGAATGCAAGAATTCTACTTAACGAACTCACACAAACTGTTTACTCTGTTTATTAATTATCACCAATCACAGATGATATTAAGCGCGAGTTATTGTGCCTACCCGCGCACTAGACGCAACCCAGGGGACCACTGGGATTATTGATGACACCAGTGTTGTTTGGGGAATGCAGTGAACGCCTACGTCCTTCTGACCAAGCCACTCTAATTCGACATCATCTATGTACGCACACGAATTCTCGGCGACGTTTAGCCATGGGCGTTTAGCCAGCTGGCATTTTGCAGGGTTTGTGCCGGCACACCAAGATCGCAGACTTCGCGCGCCACTACAGACGTCATTGACGCACGGAGTCCGCATTCCTTTCCCGTTAGAATTAAAATATACCCCAGCAAGTGTATACGAGTATAACAATGACCAAGACACCCCCACCCCATGTAACGCTCCATAGCACTTACCCGGACACACACCCACGCCCCCTGACATACACCCACGCCCCCTGACACACACCCACGCCCCCGGACACACCTCCACGGCTCTGAGCATGACGTAGTTTACAGATGGCCCGTTAATGCTCAATACGTTTCGAAGAAACTATAAATCCACTGTGACATTTTCAATTTGCATTGACAATTTTGCAACACAAGAGCACAACGAACGCACGATGTCGAAGTGAAATTTGTCTTTGTGTATACACAGAGCAACTAAATGTTCAATTGACTAAAATTCGTTTAGCATTACGATGTCTATAGTTGAATTAGTGGAAACTTAAAACATACTAAAACAAACATAAAATACTAGTTCAATACCGGATGTCGACACTGCACTGGTCAACGTAGATCAACATATATTGTGCATCGGTGTGTATACATTTAAATGCCATACCTCGAATAGAAATAATACGTAAACCCACGACAGTGACATTTGACAACACATGTCAATGTTTATTTCTGTCTTTCGTCATGTTGTTATAATGTCAAGTATGCCATAATAGTTAGAGACGAAGTTATAACTTAACCCCACGCAAATATTTTATAGACCCAATGACATTTACCCCCGACAACTGTTGTTTATAGAAACATCGTGGCTGCATTTTTATTGGGGTATGGACAGATGTGCGTTTCAGATAGACAAGTCAAAACAAGACAAGACTTATTCTCTAATACCATACAATGGTGTTGGAAATAACTTCTTATGAGTTTCATGAGTACTTGAAATGAAGTATCGTTTTCCCTTGTAAATTGTTATGCTGGAACATTATGTAGCAACGACAAGGGTTTTTGGTCACACTCGTATTGCTAACATGTACCAGTTTGTCTTCTACACAGATATATTTATCCAGACAAACTATATTTATTCCGACTGTGCACCCTATGCTGCAGGCATCTTACATTTAATGCGGTGTGCACAGTGGCTATTACGTCGAAATTCACCCTCCACAATAAATTGGACGAATTGCCCATTTTCAACCGACATAGTAGTTTTTTCCACACACACTTAGAAAGTGTTGCACGCCCCCGTTATTAACCAAATACACTGGGGATTCATGGGTAATGGAACTGCTTAGGCACTCGAAAATGCTTATTCTCTCATACCATACAATGGTGTGGGAGATAACTTCTCATGAGTGTCATGAGTACTTGCAAGTACTTGCAAGTACTTGCAAAGTAGTCATAGCATTTTAAAGTAATAAGAACAGTCAGTGTTATTTAAACCTACAAATTATGATTTGGATCAATTTACACATTCTTATTAATTAACCATGAATATTAATGCAACATCTAAGCATCTAAACATCTTAGCATCTAAGTTTCTCAGGTAACAATGTCGAGTATGGTTCAAACGCGACTACTTTTTAAAATAGGATTGACGTTAGGCATTTATCATTGTGAAATACATTTGATGACCATGTTTGAATAAATTCATTGTGAAGTCTGAGTTTAAGACAAATATTTAGTCATGTGTGATTGACGACATTAGGAAACAATTTACACGAGGAACATTCAACGTTAAGGATGTTATGTTTAGCACACTTGTTCCTGTCTGCCTTCTGTGGCTTCCGCTGCTACTTGTTCCTGTCTGCCTTCTGTGGCTTCCGCTGCTACTTGTTCCTGTCTGCCTTCTGTGGCTTCCGCTGCTACTTGTTCCTGCCTGCCTTCTGTGGCTTCCGCTGCTACTTGTTCCTGTCTGCCTTCTGTGGCTTCCGCTGCTACTTGTTCCTGCCTGCCTTCTGTGGCTTCCGCTGCTACTTGTTTCTGTCTGCCTTCTGTGGCTTCCGCTGCTACTTGTTCCTGTCTGCCTTCTGTGGCTTCCGCTGCTACTTGTTCCTGTCTGCCTTCTGTGGCTTCCGCTGCTACTTGTTCCTGTCTG
>BSQZ01000006.1:12431661-12446661 GCA_033239005.1 Lamellibrachia satsuma
GGCTCTTGGTCTTCTCCTGCCTTTTTTATCTTCCACCAGTCCTTGATGTTTTCTGTCCGTGTAGCTCTTGGACTTCCCCTGCCTTTTTTATCTTCCACCAGTCCTTGATGTTGTCTGTCCGTGTGGCTCTTGGTCTTCTTCTGCCTCTTTTATCTTCCACCAGTCCTTGATGTTGTCTGTTCGTGTGGCTCTTGGTCTTCCCCTGCCTTTTTTATCTTCCACCAGTCCTTGGTGTTGTCTGTTCGTGTGGCTCTTGGTCTTCCCCTGCATTTTGTATCTTCCACCAGTGTTGATGTTGTCTGTCCATGTGGCTCTTGGTCTTCCCCTGCCTCTTTTATCTTCCACCAGTCCTTGGTGTTGTCTGTTCGTGTAGCTCTTGGTCTTCCCCTGCCTTTTTTTATCTTCCACCAGTCCTTGATGTTGTCTGTCCGTGTGGCTCTTGGTCTTCCCCTGCCTCTTTTATGTTCCACCAGTCCTTGATGTTGTCTTTCCTTGTGGCTCTTGTTCTTCCCCTGCCTCTTTTATCTTCCACCAGTCCTTGGTGTTGTCTGTCCATGTGGCTCTTGGTCTTCCCCTGCTTCTTTTATCTTCCACCAGTCCTTGATGTCGTCTGTCCATGTGGCTCTTGGTCTTCCCCTTCCTCTTTTTATCTTCCACCATTCCTTGATGTTGTCTGTCCATGTAGCTCTTGGTCTTACCTGCCTCTTTTATCTTCCACCAGTCCTTGATGTCGTCTGTCCATGTGGCTCTTGGTCTTCCCCTTCCTCTTTTTATCTTCCACCATTCCTTGATGTTGTCTGTCCATGTAGCTCTTGGTCTTACCTGCCTCTTTTATCTTCCATCAGTCCTTGATGTCTTCTGTCCATGTGGCTCTTAGTCTTCCCCTGCCTTTTTTATCTTCCACCAGTCATTGATGTTGTCTGCCCATGTGGCTCTTGGTCTTACCTGCCTCTTTTATCTTCCACCAGTCCTTGATGTTGTCTGTCCGTGTAGCTCTTGGTCTTCCCCTGCCGTTTTTATCTTCCACCAGTCCTTGATGTTGTCTGTTCGTGTGGCTCTGGGTCTTCCCCTGCCTCTTTTATCTTCCACCAGTCCTTGATGTTGTCTGTCCGTGTGGCTCTTGGTCTTCCCCTGCCTCTTTTATCTTCCACTAGTCCTTGATGTTGTCTGTCCGTGTGGCTCTTGGTCTTCCCCTGCCTCTTTTATCTTCCACCAGTCCTTGGTGTTGTCTGTTCGTGTGGCTCTTGGTCTTCTCCTGCCTTTTTTATCTTCCACCAGTCCTTGATGTTTTCTGTCCGTGTAGCTCTTGGACTTCCCCTGCCTTTTTATCTTCCACCAGTCCTTGATGTTGTCTGTCCGTGTGGCTCTTGGTCTTCCTCTGCCTCTTTTATCTTCCACCAGTCCTTGATGTTGTCTGTTCGTGTGGCTCTTGGTCTTCCCCTGCCTTTTTTATCTTCCACCAGTCCTTGGTGTTGTCTGTTCGTGTGGCTCTTGGTCTTCCCCTGCATTTTGTATCTTCCACCAGTGTTGATGTTGTCTGTCCATGTGGCTCTTGGTCTTCCCCTGCCTCTTTTATCTTCCACCAGTCCTTGGTGTTGTCTGTTCGTGTAGCTCTTGGTCTTCCTCTGCCTTTTTTATCTTCCACCAGTCCTTGATGTTGTCTGTCCGTGTGGCTCTTGGTCTTCCCCTGCCTCTTTTATGTTCCACCAGTCCTTGATGTTGTCTTTCCTTGTGGCTCTTGTTCTTCCCCTGCCTCTTTTATCTTCCACCAGTCCTTGGTGTTGTCTGTCCATGTGGCTCTTGGTCTTCCCCTGCCTTTTTTATCTTCCACCAGTCCTTGATATTGTCTGTCCATGTGGCTCTTGGTCTTCCCCTGCCTCTTTTATCTTCCACCAGTCCTTGGTGTTGTCTGTTCGTGTGGCTCTTGGTCTTCCCCTGCCTCTTTTATCTTCCACCAGTCCTTCATGTTGTCTGTCCGTGTGGCTCTTGGTCTTACCTGCCTCTTTTATCTTCCACCAGTCCTTGATGTCGTCTGTCCATGTGGCTCTTAGTCTTCCCCTGCCTTTTTTATCTTCCACCAGTCATTGATGTTGTCTGCCCATGTGGCTCTTGGTCTTACCTGCCTCTTTTATCTTCCACCAGTCCTTGATGTTGTCTGTCCGTGTAGCTCTTGGTCTTCCCCTGCCGTTTTTATCTTCCACCAGTCCTTGATGTTGTCTGTTCGTGTGGCTCTGGGTCTTCCCCTGCCTCTTTTATCTTCCACCAGTTCTTGATGTTGTCTGTCAATGTAGCTCTTGGTCTTCCCCTGTCTTTTTTATCTTCCACCAGTCCTTGATGTTGTCTGTCCGTGTGGCTCTTGGTCTTCCCCTGCCTCTTTTATCTTCCACTAGTCCTTGATGTTGTCTGTCCGTGTGGCTCTTGGTCTTCCCCTGCCTTTTTTATCTTCCACCTGTCCTTGATATTGTCTGTTCGTGTGGCTCTTGGTCTTCCCCTGCCTTTTTATTTTCCACTAGTCCTTGATGTTGTCTGTTCATGTGGCTCTTGGTCTTCCCCTCCCTATTTTATCTTCCACCAGTCCTTGATGTTGTCTGTCCATGTGGCTCTTGGTCTTCCACTGCCTTTTTTATCTTCCACCAGTCCTTGATGTTGTCTGTTCGTGTGGCTCTTGGTCTTCCCCTGCCTTTTTTATCTTCCACCAGTCCTTGATGTTGTCTGTCCATGTAGCTCTTGGTCTTCCCCATTCCTTTTTTATCTTCCACCAGTCCTTGATGTTGTCTGTCCATGTAGCTCTTGGTCTTCCCCATTCCTTTTTTATCTTCCACCAGTCCTTGATGTTGTCTGTTCGTGTGGCTCTTGGTCTTCCCCTGCCTTTTTTATCTTTCACCAGTCCTTGATGTTGTCTGTTCGTGTGGCTCTTGGTCTTCCCCTGCCTCTTTTATCTTCCACCAGTCCTTGATGTTGTGTGTCCATGTAGCTCTTGGTCTTCCCTGTCTCTTTTATCCTCCACCATTCCCCCAATATTTCCTGTTTTATTTCTTCCTGTCTAATGATGTGCTCAAAGTGTGTTTCTGTATTTTGTATTTCTGTATTTTGTTGAAGAATTGCTTGATTATTCCGGCCTAATATAGACATGCCAAATACAGACATGTAATGCTCACAAAAACATCACGTTAACCAATCTTAGGGGACTCGTGCAGGGAGTTATTCTCCCCATAATCAGAAACATATAATAGTCATGCACACATGTACATCAAAATATTATTCTTTTTCTGTAATTTACGAAACTGTTTTCATCGTGTTCTTTATTATTCCTACGTTAACAAGGAAAATGACTTGGTAATAGCTATCCGCGTTGTTCATCTTTAATTGACGGGGTGTGGCAAATAGTAATAGGTGGTAGGTGGGAGGTTGGCCCCCAAAACACGTGGGAGGCAGATGGGAGGTTGGCCCACAAAACGGGTAGGAGATTGGAGGTTGACACCCCGTCACATTTCCTGTTCAATGTGCCATTTTCCGAAAATAAATAATGAAACGTCAACGTGTCTTGTACAGTTCGTCTCAAGTCTCAGTTGTCACAGAACCGGCGGTTAGTCTAAGTTAGTGACGCCTGCTAGAACATCAGGACGGGAATCTTGGGGACAATATGGTCTGACTATGTTATTGGTGTCTACCCACCCACAACAAATAAGTCTCGCTAAGTAGGGGTGGCTCGATCCGCCGTGTGGCGCCACTGTTATGGCCACGGTTGCGGTTGGCAGCAGGGAAATAAACCATACCCAATCCAGGCTTGTTAATAAATGCAAACGCATTTTAATGTTGAGCATTTGAATATGCGTTCAAATGCCTCCATAGCATTTTTACTGCTTTTGCATTTGAATGCATACCTTAAACACAAACATTTGATTTGTCAGTACCCTCAGTGAGCAGTACCCTCAGCAAATTATGAAATCACTATCTGACCTGTGAATCCACTTTCACAACGTGCTCTTTGAAAAAGTGCTCTGTATGTCAACTGGGCAATGCCTGAGCTGTTATTCATACATCATGAAAATACCAACTGGTCTATATGTTGATGGCTTCAGAGAATACCTGTTCATTGAAACAAATAAAACAATGCAGATGAATGACTCTTTGTGTTGTGTTGGCACTGTTGGGGTGGGTTGGGGTGGCAGCTCATTGGGGGGAGTAAACATTATCAATGCCAGCCATGAGTATTTACAGCCAGAGAGTGATTAGTGGTAGCTGTAATTATCCACCAGGTTATCTTCCCAGTAACCCCACCAGTGGACAGGTTATTGTCTTTGATTCCCCTACCATTCTGGCCTATCTGAAGGATTAGTCTTTCATTCATTGCTATGGTTCCCAGTAAACTGTCGATGGTCTATTCCTCCCTCCCATTTCCACCACCTCTGCAGGCCTGGAACTGTGTAGCTCAATGTATGACTCTACAGACTTGTTCATGTAGTGGGACTGGTATGTAGTGGTACTTAGTGGTTATGGTAATGTACTACTGTATTTATTAAATAAATTAATAATGTGTTTGTATTCATTATTACATAACAAGCCAAAATTTAAATAAGTGTTGCATAAGAAATATACATACAATCAGCTGTGTTTGTATACATTAGTTGTTTTTTTCTCCAAATAAAACAAATCGTTAATATAAAACCAAAACATTTGAAATTAATTCATATGCATTTGCAAGTGTGTAACCAAGGTACATTTGCATTTGAATGCGACCCCAGAACAGTTGCATTTGTATTTGAAAATGGCATTCGCATTCGCGTGAAACATTTGCATTTGCATTCAAATGCGTTGACATGCATTTGTTAACAAGCCTGACCCAATCTGATTAAAATCAAACTAAGTGTTAGGAATTCCACGTGGAATATCATTCACCTCGATTACGTCATATACTTCAATACGTAAACACAACATGATAACGTCATCCGCATTGAAGCTTTTTTATTATTATTGACAAACCAATGTGGTGAGCCAATCATAGCCACATGTAAAATAGACGTGCCTGTGCCAATGGGGCTTGGCGAATATGCAGAGAGGCACGTATTCACAGTTCCAACGTTTCCCGAAATGCTCCGCGTCGACGTGGTCATGGTGAAATCGGCATAAGCTTGCCGCTCCCGTATAAACCATAAACCTCAGATCGAACACCGAGTTCCACTCTAGGATAAGGCAATGACTTCCTTGTCCACTTGCCGTCTGGGTGTTCTGCTTTGGCTGGCAATCTAGTAAATCTTGATTAATATTTACAGGGTTGTATCAGCGTAGATTAGAGCAAATTAGTAGCCGCTAGATGGCGCTACCATTTCATACACGCAGGTATTTCTGTGGAGAAAGATAATTTCCACAACTGCTAGCAACACACGAAGGTTATTCTTTGGCCGAATCATTGGCGATTACATTGGCGATGCTGCCATGCTATATAGTAAGATGCATCACTGGTATATTGTTTTGATTCTTGTACTAGATCAACACTTTATGATCAGAGAACTCAAATTTATTAACCAGCGTGGCGTGGTGGTGATGTCGCAACTCCTCGACTGCGCATGTCATTATATAACGTACATAACTTGTTGCGCGTCTGAATTATCTCGGACTATCAGAATGCACATATTCTAACATCTCCCTTTTTAAACTAAATACTTTGAAACAAATAAAGTAAAGCTCACGTTAGGATCAGAGGTTACTAGCACTTGATCCTCCTATGACTGCGGTCTTTACCACCGAGTCCAGCTAATAATTAAAGTCCAAAAACGTATGTTCAATAGACTACTCTACTTAACACAATAACTGGCTAGCACTGAATCCGTCTGCCAAAATTATAATATGTAAATGTCTGAACTTTACTAAGTCTTCTTAACACATAACACTATCACGATTTATCGTGAGTCCGAACTTCACTCAGTCTTTTTAGCGAAAACGCAATGGTTTCTTGATTAGTCTGCCCGAACGAGTTTTCACTGGGCTGTTGGTTTTCACAGGAGACGTCAGTACGGGCTCAGGTCTCGGAGTACTGATGACAGCTGGCATTTCACATGATTCCAATTCCCGCGAATCTGTGTTCTCGTCTGTGGGGATTATGTGAGCATCTCGACTGTGAATCCCATCTCTGTGGCCTTCTTGCTCAGTCGAAGTTGACGGAGTAGGTCGTATGGTGTGGTCTATCCTCAGATAACGTCGATTGCGTCGAAGTAGTCTACCTTCGATTTCGACGATGTACGATCGGTTACTGCATTGGTCCGCGACCATCCCTTGTGCCCATTTACTTGCATCATATTTCTTCAATGACTGCACGAAGACAGGTGTTCCTCTTCGTAACGGCGACAAGTCACGAGCATTTCGATCGTAGTATTGTTGTGACATTTTCTGCTTCTTCACCTTGCGTCTGAGGATTTGACGTGCCGTTTGTACCACGGGTTTCATCAACTGCTCCGCTTGAGGTACAGACGCCCGCGTGCGTCTTTGCATTAGCCGTTGCACTGGACTGCAATTAATTTGAGACGTTGGCGTGTTTCTCCACTCCAACACCGCTCTCAAAGGGTCGTCCGATTTCTTCAGAAAATTCTTCACAATCTTGACTGCCGATTCTGCTTTTCCATTCGATTGCGAATGATACGGCGATGACATGGAGTGTTTGAATTCCCAGTTGTTTGCAAACGCTTGGAATTCCGCACTGATGAATTGAGGTCCGCCATCTGATTGCACAATTTGTGGTACACCATAACGTGCAAACTGCTCTTTGCATGCTTGTATGGTCGTTTCCGCTCTCTGATCGACAAGTTTTGTGAACTCGAAGAAATCTGAATAGTAGTCTACCATGATGAGGTAAGTGGCATTGGCATACGTGAACAAGTCTATCCCAATCTTTGCCCATGGCTTCGAGAGAAGGTCGTGACTTCGTAGCGTCTCTTTCTGTTGTGATGGCTTTTCTTTCGAACATGCTTGACAGCTCTCGATCATCTGCTTGATGTCGTTTGTCATTCCCGGCCAATAGATGCTATCTCTTGCCCCGTCGGAGAGTTGCTTCGATTCCCTGATGGCTGCTGTGAAGTCGTTTCAGCATATCTTTCTGACAAGATTTCGGAATGACCATTCTCTGTCCTTTGTACAGAATACCATCATTCGCTGCTATTTCTTCTCGTATTGTCCAATAAGGTTTCAGTTCTGGCAACAGCATTCGGCTGTTCTCTGGCCATCCTGACCTAACCGTTGTCATCACTTTCTGCAATGTGTCCTCCGCAGCTGTCGCTTGACGGATTTTTGCGATTCTTGCCTCGCTGACGTTGACATACATTTGTGGGTCGACCGAGTCGATCTCTTCCGCCAGTTCATCTTGGATTGCACACTGGAAAATCTGTTCAGTCGACATCTCGTTCACTGGTTGACGGGATGATGGGGCACGTGACAACATGTCTGCAACCAGCTGTTCCGTGCCTGGCTTGTACTCCACTTTCACGTTGTACCTCTGTACTGCGAGCATCATCCGTTGTAAGCGTTTAGGAGCCTCGAGCAACGACTTACGAAATATGGCTTCGAGAGGTTTGTGGTCGCTGTGTATCGTAACCTCTGCGTGACCATAGATATATTGATCGAATTTATGACACGCGAACACAATGGCTAGGCATTCTAGCTCGATGGGTGCGTACTTCTGTTCACACTTTGTCAATGATCGTGAGATATACGCCACAGGTTTTCCGTATTGCATCAGACTCGCGCCTAGCCCTTGCGTACTCGCATCACACTGCAGTACAATCGGCTTCTTCACATCGTAATACGCGAGTGACTGTTCTGATGTTGCAACCTCCTTGATTTTCCGGAACGCATCTTCTTGGGTCTGTCCCCATTGGAACTCAACATCCATCTGGATTAGACGTCTGAGCGGCTCGCTGATAGTGGAGAGATTGGGCAAGAACTTGGCCAGATAATTGGTGAAGCCCAGGAATCTCCGCACTTGGACACTATCGGCTGGAGTGGCCATGCTTGAGATGTCTGACACCTTCTCAGGATCCGCTTTTACTCCTTCTGGCGACAGAACGTGTCCGATGTACTTGATTTCAGTCAAGTGAAGCCTCATCTTGGCCTTGTTTAATTTGAGGTTTTGTTCCCTTGCTCGTTGAAGTAACCGGGCCAAGTTTTCGTCATGATCACGTCGCGCTTCCTCGTCTGTCTCACCTCGACCAATGATCAAGATATCGTCTGCTACAATGAAGATCCCATCTAGTCCATCTAAGGCGAGTTGGAGACGACGCTGAAATTCTTCGGGACTGGACGTGAGACCAAATGCCATTCGGAGCCACCTATACTTTCCAAACGGGGTCCAGAACGTGGTCAGATAGCTACTCTCATTCGTTAGCTTCACTTGTAGGAAACCATCTTTGGCATCCACTAGGGAAAAGATCTTTGCGTCCTTCAGTTTAGGCAAAACTTCCTCTATGGTGGGTAATGGGAAATGGTTTCGCTGGATGGCTTTGTTGAGATCGGTCGGATCTATGCATACCCGCACCGTGCCATTTGATTTGCGAATTGCTAAGCAGTTGGATATCCACTGTGTTGGAATATCCACTTTGGCAATCACCTTCTGCTCCTCAAGAGCTGTGATCTTCTTCTGCAGATCGTCTTTGAGGGCATATGCCACTTTGCGCGGTCTGTTCTGCACTGGCTTGACACTGTTGTCCACCACTATGTCATATTCACCTGGCAGACACCCTAGTCCGGAGAATACGTCCGTGTATTCCTCCAGCATTGCATCCACATTTCTGTACTGATGAGTGTTCACCAAATGAACATGCTCATTCACTGATAGCAAATTGAGATGTAGGCATGTATCCAGTGACAGTAGTGAGCAATGTTTGGTTTGTACCACCTCAAACATCAGGGGTACGTTGCGTTTGTCATCGCATACTTCCAGCTGGCAGCGACCTTTGGACCTAACCACGGTGCCCTCATACATTGTCAGCCTGGCATGACTTGGCTTCAGAGGTGGATTACCTAGTTTGTGGTAATCCTTGACACTAAGCACATTGCAAGTGGCTGCAGTGTCTAGTTGACAAGTAATTTGCTTGGACACCTGCCCCTCTGTCAGAACGTTGACAGTAGCTAACAGCTTGTTCTCGATATTATCAACTTTGATATGGAGGATGTCTGAATCACTGTCTTCCCCAATTAGATGGACTTGATTTGTTCTGCAAAACTTTGAGAAGTGGTTCTTCTTTTTGCAGGCGTAACATTCCTTACCCCAAGCCGGACATTGCTTCGCAAGGTGGGAAGTGCCACATCGACGACAAGCCTTTTCGTGAATGTAATTCTCGCCGCTTATACGTCCAGCCTTTTCGCGAACGTAATTCTCGCCGCTTCTACGTCCAGTCTTTTCGTGAACGTAATTCTCGTTTTTTCGCGGTGTGTGGCCCCTCGTGACCTTTGTACGATTCTTTGGCTTCTGCCTATACAGTGCGCTAACCTCTTCGTTCAAGTGTAACTTTTTCATCTCAACTTCTGTGTCTTCAGCTAATCGACACATTCCGATAGCTTTATCCAAAGTGAGATTTTCCGCTTCAAATAACCTTCGCCTCGTCCTTTCCTGATCGAGTCCCAGCGTCAATGCATGCAACACCATATCGTCGGTCAAGTCTCCAAACGTGCACTCTCGAACTTTCTTCTTTAATGCCGTCAGAAACTCATCGATAGACCGAGTATTCTGTTTCATAGTTAAAAACTGGTGCCTTGCTGTGAACACGCTTACACGCGGTTTGCAAAACTGGTCGAATTTTTCCAAGACGTCAACAAACGTTGGCTGCGCATCCGCCTCGAACGAGAAATTGTCAAAGATGTCGTTACCCTTATCGCCAATTGTGCGCAATAACATAGCTATTTTTGCTTTATCCGATGCCTCTGACTTCTCGCTCGCATCGAGGAACTGTTTAAACTGCTTTTTGAAGCGAGTCCATTGCTCCGGCAAATTGCCCGTCGAGGGAAGTTGTTCAGGGATCATATACTTCTCCATTTTGCTCACACAGGCAACTTCTAGAGTGTTCTCACCTGCTTCCCTGGTGCTACCGAGTTCGACATTCACCCGTCCTACGAACTGTCTGACACCATGTTTTGATTCTTGTACTAGATCAACACTTTATGATCAGAGAACTCAAATTTATTAACCAGCGTGGCGTGGTGGTGATGTCGCAACTCCTCGACTGCGCATGTCATTATATAACGTACATAACTTGTTGCGCGTCTGAATTATCTCGGACTATCAGAATGCACATATTCTAACATATATTGCACAGAACAAATTACAGCTTGTGTTTTAATCAACCACAGGCACAGTGAGCATCGAAGATATGGCTGCCATCTTCGAAACTAAAAGCAAAAAAATTAATAAGTAGTAAATAATAAGGGCAATAAAAAGCTTTAAAAAAGGGCCGGACGAGAAACTAATTTATTTTTTACTAGATCTAATGTAGACCTTGTAAGAACTATTTCCTTTCGATATTCGTGGTTGGATTGATGAGGACTCGCGAAAAAAAAAACGCCGATTTGAAATGCGACTTAAAATACGGATCAACTGAGAGAGGTCCAAAGAAATAACCTCATGGTTCATTGTTCTTTAGTTTTGTTAGCAATCACTGTCAACTGATATTTTCATTCAATTGACCTAAAAAAGTATTACTCTGTACAATGTGTCATCAAATTGGGAAATGTTTGTTCGAGAGACAACAGGTTTGTGGTTATGGCAGTCACTGCCAGAGCCAGCAGCATGAAAGCACACGCTAAATCTTTCTTCATCCTTTCTACAAACGTGACCATCGATACTCTCCTGGTCGTGTCGTTTTCTCCTGCTGACGCTTAGTTTATTCCATTAACGCACATGGCTGCTTTACGGTGGCTGCTTACCCTGAAATAAAAGTAATTAAATTTACATTTTAAAGTTGTTTGAAATTCATTAGACCCCAAAAGCCCAAACAAGCTAAAAATGAGGATTCCCGTACATTTTTTATATCTGAAATAGTATCAGCTACGTCACCTGCAAAATTAGCAAAATAATGTACTCTGATCATAACGAGTCATAACACGAGATTTGTTTACTATTCATATATAACACTTGCAGGAATATTGCAATTTGATATGTTCATATTATGTTAAACATGATATGTCAAAACGCATAACAAAAAGTTTTTTTTAAGTCGCATAAAAACACATATTAGTAAATTTTTTACAATATTCAATATTTGACTCACAAGGAGTAACACCACTTCACTAAAACACGTTCATTTAATATTTATCTCTATAAAAAGGCTACACATCTTGGGGGTTACCGTGCAGACGTTGGAAATATCTTACATAGTAACAGCTACGTCAGCAGCAAAATTAGCAAAATTGTTATCAAAAGCCAAATTTTATCCATAAGGAGGAATGTAATTTCAGAAACAGTTGGCCGAAATGCTAATTTATTATTCTCTGTTATCTCTATTATCTCTATATACATGGACAAACAAATGAAGTGCCTTGCAAAAATCATATGTATATATGTATGTGTATGTTTATAAAAATATGTATATATACCCCCTTTGCAAAACCCAGAGGACGGGCCTGTATGTATGTATATATGTATATAATTATATATATATGTATGTATATATATGTATATATATATATATATATATATATATATATATATATATATATATATATATATATATATATATATATATATATATATATATATATATATATATATATATATATACATATATATATATACATTTATATATATATATATATATATATATATATAGATATATATATATATATACATATATATATATATATATATATATATATATATATATATATATATATATATATATATATATATATATATATATATATATATATATATATACAGGCCCGTCCTCGGGGTATGTATGTGTGTGCGTATGATTGTACCCTTTGCAAAACCCCGAGGACGGGACTGTATATATATATATATATATATATATATATATATATATATATATATATATATATATATATATATATATATATATATATATATATATATATATATATATATATATATATATATATATATATATATATATATATATATATATATATATATGTATATATATATATATATATATATATATGTATATACATATATATATATATGTATATACATATATATGCATATATATATATATATATATATATATATGTATATATATATATATATATATATATATATATATATATATATATATATATATATATATATATATATATATATGTATATACATATATATATATATATATATATATATATATATATATATATATATATATATATATATATATATATATATACATATATATATATATATACTATATTTTTAGAAATCATCCCAAATTGTGTGTGTGTTTGTGTGTGTGTGTGTGTGTGTGTGTGTGCGCGCGCGCGCGTGTGTCTTTAATTAACAAACAAAGAATCATTTAATCAGCACAAATTTAATCGAGCACAAATTGTAGGCATGTATTATTTCATTTACACTGAACTCGATTTAACATGTTCTACTCTACATGTAACTCGTCCTTGTTCAAAACACGTCCCTCCGATATCCTCGGAAATGAAATTCTGTTTGAGAGCGTTCGTTGGACGTATTTACATCCCATGAGCGGCGCAGTTGTTCAGTCGGCGAACGGCTTCTTTCGGCAGACACCTCTGGTATCGTTGACTTAACCTGTCTTCTTTGTTTCGACACCTTGCCTCCTTCATCGAAAATCTTCCGGTACACACGAAATATCTCTCGTCGGGGAAATAATAGTCTTCTATCAATTTGTAGCCTTTTGGGCGGTGCAAGCAGGGTACAAAGCCGCGACCTACAATGTAGAACATAACATTAACAAGATATTCACAATTCCGTAAATAAATGCGTTGCTTACGCTCTCTTTTGTCAATATTGCTCGTATGTGTTGAATCGTCCTGCACTCTCCCGATACTTTTATTCCTGTCTACTAGTTTGATGATTATGTCATAACATTTGTTCGCATTCTAATACCTATCGGAAGTTGACAATAAATAAATAAAAATTCAGTTGATACCCAATGCCGTTATTCAAAGCGTCCAGACTTAAACAAAAATAATCTCCCTCATGAAGGTTCTAAAAGTTAGAGACCCATAAATAAATGTGTTGTGTACTTGTCATTTACGAAATGTTGGGCTTGACTCAATGTGTATTCCCTTGTGGTAATTAGTTGTTCGTTATTTAGGGAACGTGAACATCAATGGCGTATCTAGAACTTCGCAAAGAGGGAGACCATTGGGAGACCAGGGGGAGAGCAAAGCTTACTCACTCATTAGTTTACCAAGCTACCACAGCAGCAGGTACGATCAGCGCAATGGAAAAATACGGTGAAATAAGCCAAAGGGAGGCCACGGCTCAATCATCCAAATACGCCACTAGGTGTCACCGTGGTGTAGTTATAATCGCTTTGGTCTGTATTAGTGCTAGAATTTGATCCCAAGCCCGGCCCGCAATTAGCAGTTAGAGTCCAGGCCCGGCCCAGGCCCGCAATAATTTTTCAAGCCCGGCCCGGCCCGGCCCAGGCCCGCAAACTAGAATTTAGGCCCAGGCCCGGCCCAGGCCCGACCCAGACCGTGAATGTTTGGCCCAGGCCCGGCCCGGCCCGCAAGTTTCAGGCCCAAGCTCGGCCCATACACGCGGGCCAAAGATGGGTAAGCCCGCGGCCCGCAAGCCCGCGGCCCGCAAGCCCGCGGCCCGCTAAGTTTAGAGAAGATAAACCTATAATCTTATAACAAAGACGAAAAACAAATAAACTGTAAAACATACTTATTGTTTTATTAAATAAAAAAGGTCCATAGTGTGCTGGATGAGTTCTAAAAATTCAGCACCACCAACTTCTTCAAACGAATATCCTGAAGAAAAATAAAGAAAAACTTCTTAGTGTCATTACTATTAGATATGGTAACATTTGTTATATTTGGCTTTAATGTATTGGTTTATTGTTAGGGTAGGATATTTGTTTATCTAACCCTGACTTAATCCATATGCAAGCCATAATCCCAATTTATATTGTTAATTGAATTAGCTCAACTAAGTTAACATAATTTAATATGATATTTCAATTAAATGTCACCCACTGGCACTGACACCCAGTGGCATTTCCAGCAGGTCTGCAGCCACTAGCCTGAGACAGACATGTTCAGACATGTGTGAATTAGTACAAGTGTAAATGAATTAGGACTGGGGAGAAATACCAATTACCAACTGGGTTGGGTACTGGGTAGTGGGCTAGTGGCCTAGTGTGCACTTGGCAGTGGGCAGGTCTTTCAAGTGGGCAATGTTTGGAGGGAAGACCTGGACAATAGAATGTCCACTGGTATGGTCAAAGGGTGATAAGTTGATTGTTAATCATGGCTTGATTGCCTCTGCAAATATTTCTAAAATAAACATTTGGGGCTGGCTACTTCCAGCCTAGTGAACTTATGGGGTCATTAGATTCCATGCAAGGTCTCAATTTGCAACTATATAATACTAAACAAATAATTTTAAGCATTCATTAAACGGAATTACAATTTATAATCAGTTTTTATAAAAAAAATATAAAGTAATAATCGGTGTTTTGTATGAATATTTTTATTATGTCCAGGCACAGCCCAGGCCCGGCCCGGCCCGCTCACACTAGGCCCAGGCCCGGCCCAAGCCCGATGTGTTTAAATTGTTTTCAGCCCAGGCCCGGCCCGGGCCCGCAGTATGTAGGCCCAGGCCCGGCCCGGCCCGCGAGATTATGTAGAGGTCCGGCCCGGCCCGGCCCGCGGGCTGCGGGCCGGGCCGGGCTTGGACCAAAAGCCCGGCCCGCGCAGGGCACTAGTCTGTATATACACTGTGCGTAAAAAGTTAATGAACGCCATATTTTTACACGGAAAGTAAATGCTCACCTGAACTTTCTGGTGTGATTATTCTT
>BSQZ01000006.1:12451661-12771661 GCA_033239005.1 Lamellibrachia satsuma
GAATTTTTTTTAAAAAAGAGATTTAGTAGACACGAATAAACGCATCAGGAGAGTGCAGGACGACTCAACCCAGACATGGCAACTTCCACAAAAGGATCATAAACAATACATTTATTTACGAATGACATAACAAAGCCTTGCTATGATCGTCAACCTTCGATATTGCAGGTCGCGGCATGGCCAGTTGCCTACACCGTAAAAGGGGCTACAAATTGGGCGACCTCGAAGTCTGCCCTAGATACCGCGTGTGTACCGGGAAATGGTCGTCGAAGGTAGTCCGATGTCGACGCAGAAGTGACTGCATGAGTGAACGGTATCAGAGGTGTCTGCCAGCAGAGCTCATTACCAAGCTGAATAATTGCTGAATTGCGTCGCTCATCTTGTTTCCGTCATGCGCAGTAAAGACTTCCTACGGGCTCTGTCTTGAAAGCACCACTAATTTCGCACACCGCATGTTGGGTGAAATGGTAGCAGCAAGGACGTTTCATATAGTAATCTAAAGTAATTTATTGAAATGCATATGAAATATTACAGAAACTGCAGTTTTGCGTTCGATTAAATGTGTATCTAGCAACGTTGCGTACTTTTCTTCATCAAGGAACTACACACGCATGCATCTAGCGTAATCTATAGTATAGAGGAAGGAAATAGCATTCACAACATATTTAGTTGTAACACTATTAGAGGGGTACACCCAGGTTTTTTAAGGCTTTTCACACGGGCAATTTGCCCGTGTGAAAACCCTCCATGCTCGTGTGAAATTCAAAAGTAAATAAAAAATATTGTGGTGTATAATATATATATATATATATATATATATATATATATGTATATATATATATATATATATATATATATATATATATATATATATATATATATATATATATATATATATATATATATATATATACGCTGTAATGCGCATGTTTGCCCGTGGCCCTGTGAAATACTGCACTGCCCGTGTGAGCTGAACCTTAAAAAAAACCTGGCTACACCGATGTTTAATGGGATTCGGGAAATAAAACTGGATTTAGTGGCATCATGTACGTTAATACTAGGGTTGTACACTTTCGATTGTCATTCAGAGCAACGAACTCCAGGTGGCAAACGGATAAAGAAGCCATTGGCTGATCTAGAGATCAACTCTGTTTCACATATGCGTCTGCTTTAAACACATTGACACGTTACGCATCTTCGCAATCAGTAGATAGCTTATTCCGTTAGTTTATTGTTCTCAGTACGAATGAGTGCTTTCTTATATCCAAACTACACTGTTCTGTTACTAAAGTTACTTCGTTCACTCTTGTTGCAAATGCTGCACAACGCACAATTTCGATTATGACAATTGCTGTATATTGTTTAGCATGTTCTGGGCTATGTTATTCCTACATTATCTACATATAAGAAATGAGCTGAATTCTTTAGCAAATTTACAAATAAAGTCCCTCCTCAGTTCCATTTAAGCACGTCTCGTTTCAGAATCATTTCGCAACAAATCGGATCACCACGTTGTGCAAGTGCTTTATTCAGTTTTGGTGAAATAATCGGCCAAACTATTAAATTATTTTTGACCGGATCCGGACAAGTCAAAGGTCAAACGTGGTCCGGCTGTTTATACTATGACATGAGGTTGTTTACACTTTCGCAAATCACCCGATCTAACGACCGAAGTCAATTGTTTCGATGATTTTTAACAAAAGTATGCACTCTTTTTATTAAGCTAATTGTGGTTTGGAATTGTTACAAATACCTTGCTACAGAGTCGAGTTGGCCGTGTCTGTCTGACAAACACAAACTATGACGATTAAGGTTGAATATGAAATGTGTTATACAATAGTATATTGACCAATATCTAACAAGCTAAAAGCTCTAGATTGCATACCGACAAGAGAGGTTATAAAACATCAACAGGGGCCTATGTGTTAAACTACGTGTGACTCAACTATGTCAGAAAAAAAGACATTTTAAATAAGACACGACGAATATTGCTAAATAAATATACTGGAACAGTGTGAGAGTGCGGCTTGAAATATATTTTTTTATATTGTTGTTACTGATTAGAAATAAAAAAATAGATATAATCTAATGGAAACCAAACCAACTGAGAGGCAAACCGGAAAAAGACACATAAGATAGGAAAGGATACAACGAAGAACAACTAACTTGAGCCGATCAATGATATGTCGGATGAAAAAACAGGAGACTGGGATATTACGAACAGAGACGTTGTCGGGTAATATACAGACAATACAATCATATTATCGAATATATGTATATATATATATATATATATATATATATATATATATATATATATATATATATATATATATATATATATATATATATATATATATATGTATATATGTATATGTATATATGTATATGTATATGTATATATGTATATGTATATATATATATATATATATATATATATATATATATATATATATATATATATATATATATATTATATATATATATATATATAGACATATAGATGCACTCACACAATGCCAGCTCATTCTAGGCGATGTATACTGATGAATTCTACACGAAGTGGGATAAATCTTTCAAGCAAGCAAAACAATGAGTTGTGGCAAAATGAGACGGTCACACACTAGAATTGAGCGTCCATGCCGCTATGCCCCTGAACATGACTTCGTCGGCTTCTTAGATAGATTCACTTGCAGAAATAAATTCACATGCATACTGAGTTCGAAACTAGCCCAATTTTGCACACGAAACCAATGGTTCGTTCAAAATATTATATGATTCAACATGGACGCACACACGCACGCACGCACAGAATTTGGCAAACAATAATTAGTAGTTTAGAGACGGACCATAATATTCTCTTTATTTGTATTTTCGTGGCTTCTATACGATCTGTGTTGCATTCTATGGGGTCATGCTAATTTGGTTTTTATTTTCATTCAGGAAGGATTTTTCAACACAGTATACAATACGATGCATGCAGGTAATAAAGGTATAGTTCATTCTGTGGGGCTGACATGAACTAACTTTGACGGTTCTGACTGCCTAGATTAAAATATGTGAAATATCCCTTGGACACATCGATGCTAATCAGGAGAGAGCCATCAAAATCATATTTCAACAGGAACAAAATCCAGCTGCTCGCATGAAGAATACCAACAAGTCATCCATGGAGACTACAAACAAGCCATCCATGGAGACTACAAACAAACCATCCATGGAGACTACAAACAAGCCATCCACGGAGACTACAAACAAGCCATCCATGGAGACTACAAACAAGCCATCCATGGAGACTACTAAAACAAGCCATCCATGGAGACTACAAACAAGCCACCCATGGAGACTACAAACAAGCCATCCATGGAGACTACAAACAAACCATCCTTGGATACTACAAACAAGCCATCCACGGATACTACAAACAAGCCATCCATGGAGACTACAAACAAGCCATCCATGGAGACTGCAAACACGCCATCCATGGAGACTACAAACAAGCCATCCACGGAGACTACAAACAAGCCATCCATGGAGACTACTAAAACAAGCCATCCATGGAGACTACAAACAAGCCGTCCATGGAGATGCAGGAAACCTTCTCAATTGTGCGCTAACTCCTCCTCATTGTGTAAAGCGAAGAATCACAAGGGCGTCAACAGTTTACCACACAGCAGCCTCGCCATTTACAACATCGTATTAAATAGTAACGATGTCATAATGTGTCAAATTAGACTCGTCCGTGTTCGTGCACAGCTGAGGGGCATTAAAATGCGATTTAAACTATGTTTATTTGTGATGATTCGCATTGCCATAATTTAAATAACCCTACCGCCCGATGCGACCCGTTAACATTTTGAAACGTTGGCAAGACAATGTACGTGATGTATTTTATGTTCCTAAGAGAGCGTAATGGCACACAGCTTGTGTAGACATCCATTGTGCGCCGAACTGCATTATGTAAAAAAATAATTCATTATCGTTTACGTCTTTCGTTGAATGCTTTGTAGCCTTCGTCGTCAATCGTCAGTCACCACCCACCCACTTCAATTGCATCTTTGATATGCATGGCCTGGTCACTCAGTGGTTAACATGGCAATAACAGGCACCGGTACTGTGTCACTGCATGTATGCAGACAATTACAATAAAACAGGCACAGACAGATACACACTCTCACTTGCATACTCACTCACTCACTCACTCACTTGTACACTCACTCACTCACACACCCACTAACACACTCACTCACTCACTCACTCACTCACTCACTCACTCACTCACTCACTCACCCACCAACCCACCCACCCACACTTTTAGTCCAAATCAGGTTACACATTTACCTCTGTATGGGATATTTTATTACTCTTGGCATAAACACCAAGTAAAAGACACCAACTTTTACTGCCTCTTCCGAAAGACGACATTACCCAAGCTTCGACACTGCGGTAAGTGGAATCGAACCATCGTCCGCTCGATCGACAGTCGGGTGCTCTATCCACGAGACACCGCTCCCACTACATAACATGTAACGTAGGCTGTTTGGCTTTTAACGTATCACAATACACACTAATTAGTTTATCCCATGTGTGAAAATTGTGAAAGTGGAATATTTTGTACATTGTTATCCAGCAAGCGGTAAGTGAAAGCTCCATTATCGTAGTTTAAGAATTATATATATATATATATATATATATATATATATATATATATATATATATATATATATATATATATATATATATATATATATATATATATATATAATTTATGAACAAACACATGCTTTAAAAATCACATGTAGACATCAATCCACATATTGCTGCACACAATTTAGAACGGCAAATGCCGGACTCTAAGCTATATGGATTAAATAGATTGTCACAGCTTGCAACAACGACTGTCCCTGTGGTCGAGAGACCTACCGCTGCACAAGGTGATCCGTCCCCGTTCCGCCTCTTGCCGTCGGTTGCCATCATAACGTTTACTGCGCTCCTTCAAACAATTGTGTCCAACTATTTTCTTTAACCTTCCGCCTCACACCAATTAACATTAAATATTAACAATGTGTGAAATTTGCAAAAAATAACTTTCCTATTTTTTTTCAGAAAAACTCAACCACAGCTTATACCCCGCACATTTTATATAACTGCGGATGAATCATACACCCTGGAAAGATCCCTGATCAATTCGGTCTCATTTCAAATTCATTTTGTGAAATATCAAATCTACCTAGTATCCACTGCAACATGCTAGCTCGTTTGTGCAACTTTTGTATGTAGTTTCTTTTGTGTGAAATCATAAGACAAACTATTACATTACTTAATGTTTGGTCAAACATTAAGTGATGTGAAAATGGAAACGCTAAAACTCAAGAATTGCACCCATTGGTGAAATGTTGTCACTTTGTCATGTGATCGGCGAGAGGATGAAAGTCACGTTCGTGATTGGCCATGACCCGCTCAATGTTTACCATTTTGGATATTCCAGAATGTTGTGCTTTACCAGACCTAATGACTAAAGTCAACTCTTTCGATGATTTGAATAAAAATACGCACTTGTATTAAATCGACTGCGGATGTTACATAAACTATTCACACACTACACATTATGGACATCAACGAACCAGATTTTTGATAGGCTAAATTAGTTGAGGATGGAGTTTCAAATTATATTTCAAAATTGTGGTTCGTTGGGAGGTCAACATGTTATAATAGATATAGTTTATACTATAGATTTTATGATAAACACTACCAGGCTGTATGTTTAGTTAGTAATAAAAAATGTAATCTAATACGGACGTGTAGTTACAATGTCATCACGAAACTTGACTCGCTTATATCATATTATTATTATTATTCAACTATTTACAGACTACATATCTGGACAACAACGAATCAAATTCGCAATAGTGTAAATCAGTTGAGGATGAAGTGTCAACATACCTTCTACTTACATACCCCGTTCTACCCTCTTGCCAAACTCGAAACACTTCAAGGCGTCGCCACTACACCGCTACCCGGACAGCGCATCATTGTGTCACGTGATTCCACATTCTTGCATATTTTCTCCATATCTTTCCTCCATGTTATCACTTAATCGATCGTCATTCGACATCATTTACATGGTTTATTGGTAAAAATTTCCGGAGCAATGTGTGGCACCTGCAACTTTATATGGCCTTTCTGGTCAATTTAAACGTGATAAAAGAATAATGTTCCCGAAATGTCACCGTCACAATAGACAAGTGAGCTTTGACGGCATTTTAACGTCGAAACGGTCAATTCCAGTTGTTCGTCATATCGTATCGTTGCAGTCAGTTTAACATCGTCGGTGTGGATCGGTGTTGTGTGAATAGAGCTATACATGTGTATGCTTTGAAGTGTTTATTGTGAGGCGTTACAACGTGCACGACAGTAAACGCTATATTGGCAGCAACACTGACAAAACAAAACTATTACAACGTCTACATAACAAACGAAGAATCGATCGATTTTTGACAGCATGGTTTATCTTTTATTGTTATTGTTATAAGTTCTAAGTTGATATTTTAGAGAAATTTTACCTCAACTTAATCATTATTATGCGAAAATGCAATAGTATATACAAAAATGCAATAGTATAAAAAATGCAATATGATGTTTAAAAGAAATGTAAAACGAGTTTCATTTGTTAACTGATTATTTTTCGATCTCGATCTCCATCTAAATTAACAATGGTATATACATAGTATTACATACTTAATAACATTATTATATTAGTCTTTATTGGTATAATATATTTACCGTTCGAAATTGTATAAAACTTTATATTTCACCTCCACATTTGAAGATTTATTGGCTTGCCTTTTTTGCTGTACAACGACCTCTCTCTATACAGGCATATGTTGTAAAACACGGCATGTGTTATATCGTTGCCAAATCGTGTATATTCTTTTTACGATATCAAGACATGAAAGATCAGGTTAGTAACATATTTTATGTGGATTTTTTTACGAGATGTTATAAGTGCTAATAAATTCAGTCTCGGAATGTCCCCATCTCAGAGGCGATCTGCTTCTGTGAAGAAACTCGGCAGATGGCAGCAACGGCCAATATTTAGAGCTATAACTCTTTCTGTATATGGCATAATTCTCTGAAATTCTCTAAATACTGAGCTCACTAACAATAAAACAGTAAGGTCATTCAAACACAGGTATAAGAAAGCAATCATAAGTGAATATACATAGTTAGCCTGTATAACACAATCTAGTTACTGTTACTAGTTGTTGTTGCCAGTTCTGAATTAACAGAACATATAATATTTAAATAATTTTTGTATTATGTTTATTGAGTATACTAATAGGACTCTATTCCTTACAAATGTAGGCATTTGAATTGCACGTGATTCAGTATTTTCTAATTGCCCATATTCTGATTACTGAAGTGTTATTAAACGAATAGCTATGTAGGGGATACATAGCTATTACATAGCTTGTGTATTCCTTTCAAACATCTCTTTACGTCACTTAAATATAGATATATATATATATATATATATATATATATATATATATATATATATATATATATATATATATATATATATATATATATATATATATATATATATTGTCACAGGTATTGCAGCCATTACTATGTTTGTTGTTTGAATAAAAATGCATTGTATTTTATTGTATTGTATTGTATTTAATATTTCGCTGGCTCCAGTCTCCGTGATGTGGCGCCACAGTAGCCTTAGTTTCTCTTAGCCCCACTCTCGCTCGCCCTCGTGAACTCCCCGAAAACAGAGTCTAGCCCCAGACATAATATATTTTGGCTGCTACCGACATCAAATGCCATCAATAAGCGGATTAATTCATAGTGCGGTGCATTATTGATATATTATGCGTGTTTTGAATAAGCAAATTAAATAATTCATACATAAAATGTATTCTAATATAAAATAGCACAAAGAAATGAAGTTTTATGGGAGTCGATACTGCGACCAAAAGGTTGGCATTTGAAAAGCCTAATACCACAACCAATAGAAAACATACGCTTAATTAATAAGTCGGCACACTTAATTAATATAGACATATAGGCCAATCGTAACAAGTGTAGCTAACTGCTAATATGTTGCCTTGTTGCTATCCGAAGTCCCAACTTTTCTTATAAATTAATTCCTTGATGTATTTTGGTATAAAGAACACTCGTTTTCATTCTCTAATCGCTGCTCAACTAACCCTTCCGTGTGTTTCTTGTGGCTCAACTAACCCTCCCGTGTGTCTATGGTGGCTCAACTAACCCTCCCGTGTGTTTCTGGTGGCTCAACTAATCCTCCCGTGTGTTTCTGGTGGCTCAACTAACCCTCCCGTGTGTTTCTGGTGGCTCAACTAACCCTCCCGTGTGTCTCTGGTGGCTCAACTAACCCTCCCGTGTGTTTCTGGTGGCTCAACTAACCCTCCCGTGTGTTTCTGGTGGCTCAACTAACCCTCCCGTGTGTTTCTGGTGGCTCAACTAGCCCCGTTTCGACAAATACGCTGTCTAAATTAATTTTTCATTAAAGTTCGAAGTGATGTAAATAATATTCTTCCCTGTGGATAGTTAAACCATTTGTAAGAGCATGGATAATAAAATATGTGCACACGCGTTCATAGCTCACTCACCGGCAGACATTAATCTAGACAGAATCGACCGCCCCACTCTTGACCTTTGGGGCGGAATTCCACGCCGTGGTTATCGTAAGCGCTGATTTGGGCTTTCCGTAGCCAAATGGCTACGGAACTAATAACTTAAGTTTTAAAACCGATACGCACTAACCGTTTCACATGTGTATTATGTGACATACAACCGACACTTGGGCGTCAAGGAACAGAAGAAATGTGCTCCAAATAATTATTTATGAGTACATTTATCGGTCACACAGAAAATATTTCATAAATAGCCACCATACTGTGCACGTGATGTTGCCTTTGGGTCACATGGTCAAATGCGATTTCATGTAGAATGAGGCCCGAGTGGGCCAGCAGCACAAACATAAATAAAACACCCGTTAGTAAGTTGGTAGTTTATAGGGGGATGATTAATGATGTAACTCTATGGCCAGCAGAAGGCAATTTCCTATCGTGACCTTATATTGATCTACGAGAATCCCGTTTGGTAATCTCGCTCACAACAACATCCGGTTATATAAAATGTTGACAAGCACATGAGTTCTGACAAAAAAGGTAATAATTTCACACTTTTACATGGTTATTGTCAAGTAATTTTAGTGATATACATATAAGAAAGCATACAGACACGAAAGACGTGTTTATTGCTCTGTTTATGGCGTTTTTGTAAGGTTTCACGTTTCATGAAAGTACTTACGTTTATGCCGAGCGAGAACTTCGCCTTACAACAGCAACAGCCAGATAGAAAGAATTGTATGGCGATTAACTTTGCCTAATATTAATCATAATCACCAAACGTTCCGAAAAGAATAAAAACTTTTAAACAACATGTTCTGACCGTTGTGGCAAATGGCACTTATTGTACGTCAATCATGTTCTAATAACATGTTCAATCACTGGCTGGTACCATGTAACTGTCGCTGATGTAGTTTCCTGGGAAACATGGGTGACTGAACTAACCCAGTGGCTCACTAACACTGCCTTCCTCTGGATACCATCAGGCGCAGGTCCGTCCGTGCTAGACGAAGCCGAGATGAGCTTTCGCTACGTCTCAGGCCTCTGGTTTCCACTCCTCGACCGCAGTGTCAATGCCAACACCAGTAGAAAACAAAACGAACACAGTGCTACATATTAATTTAGTTTTATTTTATTGTGTCATTTGTGCCATTGCAATCGAAGTTTAAAGTTGGTTCGAAATGTCTCGTATAAACTGAAAAATTTATTTGAGTTACCGTGAGAGTCAATTTCATTGGTTACCCAGATTCAGGGTAACCAATCATATTCATCACAATGAAAAGTACGGATTGGATCCAGGCTCCGATGTTTGCGACAAACTGTGGCGCCACATCAAGGAGCCTGTATAATCGAGGCTAGCCACAAAACAGTTGCGAGAGCAACAAACGGTGGCGCCACTACACGGAGCCTTGGTAATCGAGACTACGTAATTAGAGTGCATGGAGTAATTTCATGTCAGGGCAAAATTCAATGTCGATGTTAGGGTTTTGTGGTTGAATGATGCTCGACAAAGATGGGCTGTAACTGTGCCACATATTGTCACGCTCTGCTCTTGGGCCTTGTTGCGGATACTTGAAATACAAGAAATTGTATTTCTTTGCAGATAAATAACATAGATCTGCAGAGATAGACCCTACAGTAGTACTGTGTTATAGTATTGTAGTGCATAACGGACGACAAGGAAACGAGAACGGCATTGTCTTCTAATAATTGTATATGAGAGTTTACGAACGATAGCTTGATTAGTCAATATTCTCATCTGCACAAAAATTTTGCTAGCGCTGCAATACCTTGCTAATTGTAACATCATTGTGGACACATACTGTAAGCACATGCAGTTGCCTGGTGACAGTTTTTGGGTAATCGCACCATAGACAAGGTGTACATAATAGAACAAAAAGTAAGTAAAGTAAACATAACACATTATTAGTGCACATTGAGAATCTACAAGAGAGACCTCACCTTGCCCATCCACATGTATCTGAGTGGATGCAATAAGTTGCTTTCCGCACTTGTTGTCGCTGTGTCTGCCTTTGATTCCTAATCATAGTTGACGATCACTTGCATCAAAACTACGTCGTATAATGTTTAGCGCTGGGTTACACAGATGCACAACGCATTGTCGCAATGTTGAGGAGTTGAATAAAATAACTCTTTTGCGAAATTATAATTTACCAGGATGTGTCAGACTGTGTCCGTACATTACGGTACATGTCGGTTTTGTATATTTCCGCTCCGGACGTTTCGTCCCCGGACATTTCGGTCGCTTGTGTTTCGGTCAACGTTTGAAGCGCTGGTTAATTTCGACTACGAGGCTTTCCAGTAGAACGTTGTTCATTTGCACCGGATCGGACAAGTACGCGTTGAATGGTCACTTTCAGGATAGTTGGATATAGGTTGATAAACAGGAAACAGACGACAGGTGAGTAACAGGGAACTTGATCGTCTGGAGTATATGCAACTCTACGCGTTCAGTCTTCAGAGTCGTTTCTTGTTTTTCGCCATTTTTCCGTTGCGTGTTAGGGGTCACTTCCGGTCTCTAGCACTTTACATCCGCCATCACCGTACGCCTGCTCCGTCCATGTTGTTCTTTTGTTTCGCTTAGCTGACACTGTAGCGCATTCAGAAACTCCGCGAATAGATTCGTATGACTCCGTTACCG
Source organism: Lamellibrachia satsuma (assembly GCA_033239005.1). Taxonomy (NCBI): domain Eukaryota; kingdom Metazoa; phylum Annelida; class Polychaeta; order Sabellida; family Siboglinidae; genus Lamellibrachia; species Lamellibrachia satsuma. The sequence goes on from BSQZ01000006.1 coordinate 12,462,990, forward strand.
TTAGAGGGCACCACTGATCGGATTCTCAATATGTGTACTCCAAACAGCATGGTAGAAGGGATGTTCGGCTCGTAAATGGAATGACAAGGATATTTGTAACTTATTTGCATTACCAAAACTATTGTTGGATGGACCACCACATTCGACCTCTGTGTGCAATATTTGTTTCCGCCACAAATCATCCTTCTTCTTGTGGATGTCGAACACATGACCAAAAGACAAATATTTAAAGACCCCTTCATGCTATTTACCCATCCACTGATTTGTTCTGACGAAGGAAAGGAAACGAAACCAACTGCCGTGTGTTAAATATGAGTTACTCTTTATTTTATTGTGCGAGGTAAATTTGGATTAGATGTGTGGTACTCATAACTGACTAGTTAGAAACAGTCGAGCTGATTGGTTAACGTTTTTCCGGGCAAGTATCTGAGTTTCGTACCAATTAAACCCCATGTTCGCGTCCAAGTGTGAGGACAATAAACGGTGATGTCACATCACACAGTCTGGGTAATCGCCACTAATGGCTCCTGCTCTAGGCATACTCGAACGTCTCAGTAAGAGCGTACGTTCCATGGGCCTAAAACTACTTTCTGGTCTTACAGTTGCGATGCATATGTGCATCGGGCCTAATAACATAAGAATTAAAACTGACATCAACTAACCTCGCTATATTTCGTGACATACCGTCTGCATACTGCCATCAAGAAGCATAAAGTAATGTGTTTCAAAATGATTATTGAGAGTAGTTTACCGGAGCAAGTTGGGGGTTTCGTATAATTTAAATGCCATAATTCTTTGAAATACCAATCAATCATCCGACAAATAACATTATATTTCATATTTAATTTTAAAATTGATTCATCTGTGAAAACATTACTTTCAGCGATTTTTATATATGCCCATATATACCGCAAAACTTACATATTTGATTAAATCACGAAATTGCGTATTTTTTCAATACAAAATATAAAAAGTATCTACGAAAGTAACACGTTGTGTGCGGATGTTATTTTTAAGTAACCGAAACGTTATAAATAGTAATAAATTAAATGTCGCAGTGACCCGTAAAACGAACCCCAGAATTCACGCAGAAATTGTGACTATTGAGAAGACAAATGCTCGCTACCCTAAAGGAAGAAATTGCGGACGCGGTCATGGACACCCGTCCATTAGCGTGGCGGAGGCCAGGATCATTGTTTAACTTCCGAGTCGATATCATACGAATAAAGTGCCAGTGACTTTGAGGCGGTTTCAAGATGTGTGTAGTGCAGGCACAGTTTATAGTAAAACCGAATCGGTTATTTTGCGCACAGCGTCGAATTGCCTGACTCGCTCTTAGTGTTTGTATCAATGGGAAAACAATAGCCTCGTCTTCCACGTGGTTGCGGGGCGGAGTGTCACCGCCTCTGTACCGCGGCTCATCGACCCGACGGACCCGACCATGGCCAGCAGACTCTCCTCGCTGACGTCATGCTGCTGACAGCTGGTGGCGGCCACATTGACCTGTGGTATCGATCTGCACCGCGGATCTGACGCCGCGCAGGAGATGCCTGCATTATTATAATGCATTCATTGAGCCGATGCAGCGACGTAGGCTGCAGCGATTATTTCGACGCTGCCTCGTATTTGATAACGCGTCCTTAGAAAGAGACCGGCGTTTGCGGCGGCCGGCGAGAAGACCACGCGACCACAAACTCACTCGACCTGACGGACGGACCGGTGCACTCACGATGCAATGTAGCGGGCTCTCATCTCGGCTCCGCAACAGGACAACCTTCGCCCGCCGGCGGCAGCAGCAGCAGCGCCGAATCTCGCGTCGACTTCTTCTCAGGACGAGCTTCCATTGATATGTCGTCGATCAGCAAGGCATGCTTGGAGATATCAAACAGCATCAAAGGCTTCCGTCTGAGTCGCGCAGCGTCTACGACGCCGACAGAGGGTGGGTCGACGCGAGAATCATCGAGCGGCGGCAGGGCTGCCTCGAGCGTTACTAGCACCATCAGTCGTGTGATCAAGTCGGCGACGAGCCGAATGAAGGGCCTGCCGGAGCGGGCAGACTCGCCCCCGTCGGAGTCTCTCCCGGTCGTCACGCCCGAGCGGCCGTCTCTGCCGGACATCTGGCAGAACGAGGAAATCCTCTCCGTGTTTTTCCTCTACTTCCCCGCGTCAGATCTGTGCAGTCTGACGCAGGTGTGCCGGCTGTGGCGGGACGTGCTCTACCGGCCGGCGTACTGGCGCGGCGCAACGCCGGTCGTCGACTTCCGGCGCTGGTCGAAGGACGACTGCGACAACGAGGCGCGCCACGCCTTCTACCGCAGTCTAGTCAAGCGGGGCTTCGACTCCATGTGCCTGGTCGGCGCGACGGACCGCGACGCGACGGACGTGGCGGCGTGGCTGCTGCCCGCCTGCCAGGGCAACGTCGTCTCGATCGGCATACGCTGCTCCAACATCAGCGACGCCGGCCTCGAGACGGTGCTCGACAAACTTCCGGCTGTGCACACGCTGGAGTTGTCCGGTTGCAACGAGGTGACGGAGGCCGGATTATGGACGTGTCTAAATGCCCGCATCGTCTCGCTTAGCATCAGCGACTGCATCAACGTCGCCGACGACACGGTCGGCGCCATCGCACAGTTGCTGCCCTCTCTCGGACAACTCAACCTTCAGGCGTACCACGTGACGGACTCGGCGCTGACGTTCTTCAGCGCCCGCCAGAGTTGCGGACTGTCCGTGCTGCGCCTGCAGTCGTGCTGGGAGGTAACAAACCACGGCGTCGTCAACATCGTCCGCTCGCTGCCCAACCTCACCGTGCTCAGTCTGTCCGGCTGCAGCAAGATCACGGACGACGGCGTCGAGCTGGTGGCCGAGAACTTGCCGAAGCTGCGGTCCCTCGACCTCTCGTGGTGTCCCCGCATCACGGACGCCGCGCTCGAGTACGTCGCCTGCGACCTCGGACAGCTCGAGGAGCTCGTGCTCGACAGGTAAGCCGGTGGCGACACCACACGGGGAGGTTGAGTTTTAATCTCGTGACATCTCGCGAGATGCTCAGCGGGTAGCGCGAGATTTCGCTTGGTGCAGCAGCGGTAATATGATCACTAGCAATATGTAATCGATAGTAATAACGCAGGAAGAGCAAAATTTATTTTATTTGACACCACAATGCATCCATCCAGTGACGTATTTTTGGGGGCATTGGGCCATGGCCACTTTGGTTTGGGGATAAGCATTATTCGTATACAACCTGCGCCAATATATCGTACTATGGTAAAATAACGGACGAGTAAGCTCGTCCACCATTGGCTCCCTTTCCGTTATGCCAAATACGTCACTACCTCCATCTGCACTATATTGTACCCGTATTACGTCAATTCTTGCCTTTTCAGCGCTATTGTTTTACAATTCAACTTTGTTCCATGAACTCTGTTCTCATTCTGTTCGACTCCCGAATCTGTCATGGTTTACACCTTCGTTGATTTCTGTCACCTCTTTGTTCCTTAGAGCTCCTTGGTTTTGCTTTTCTGCCGGGCTGACATTCGGCGTAATGACGTCAGTTTCGTCTCGAGAGTTCTTCACTGTGAATCTGTCTCAGGCAATCACGTCAACCGTGACAGGATAACAGGTTAAAGAGGCATGAGGGGAAACCGTAGATGATCCACGGGGAATATGTTTCTTTGGCTCTGTATGGACCACATTTGGACTCATGGGGAAAACAGTTCCTCCAGAAAGGTTCTCTTTTCACTGTGTCTCGTACATGTTAGCTAGTCCACATCGGCTAACTTCGCTAGCTTTTCACTATGTCTCGTACATGTTAGCTAGTCCACATCGGCTAACTTCGCTAGCTTTTCACTATGTCTCGTGCATGTTAGCTAGTCCACATCGGCTAACTTCGCTAGCTTATGTTAGCTTATCATCGTCCTGTAATGTGAGTCTGGAGGTTGATTCCATCATATTCGGAGGCTATGTAGGGGAGGCTGGCTAAACGGACAGACAAGAAGGTTTACACTGGGATGATACAGGAGTAATTTGGAAGTGAAGCGTCTGCAGAAAGACAAACGACCGACGATGGTAATAATCAGACGAAGTGTGCTGTCTTGTTTCTCTTTTTCATTATCTTAATATGAACCGTCGGCGGCTCGATACCATCTGCTGGCCCCAAGCCTTCTTCCTAATTGTCGATGTATTATTGTCTTATATGTAGTCTTCTCGCCTTAATTTTTCCCTTCTGTGGCATCTCCCTTAGCTAAACCGCTTATTCCACCAGCCATAGCCAGCGTGTTGGTCTTCGACGCAGACTCAGGTCAAAGTTCGACGCCCTTGCAGCTTCCGCAGCAACACCTGATATCCGTGCGTCAGATCCCTTGCGTTCCGTTGCCAAGACAGCATCTCGTCACTAGCGTTCTGCCGACTCGCTCCGCGGGGTCGGTGGATCATATGCGCTCGCTCGAGGGGCTATGTATTATGTATCGAACCAATGCTAATCCGACGCGTTACTCGCCATTTGGCACTCAGTGCCACGTCCAGTCAGATCAAGCAGGTGTCTTGTTTGGTAGGAACCACTCAAGTTACACAAGGTGTTGTCAGGACATACAACATTAAGTAAACAAGTTGATGGCGACCAAGTGTGTACGTGCGTGCGTGCGTGCGTGCGTGCGCGTGTGCGTGTGTACATGCGTGTGTGCTGTGTCCTCCCAACTTTTGATGTTCTTTGCTTCGTGAACTACCTTCTACTCAACCCCGATTTCCTTCCCTCTTCGTTCTTCCCTGACCTTTCTCCTCAGCTTGTTTAAATTACTATTCTAATTACTCGATTAGAGATGGATTACTACTGACTTTTCTTTATTATATGGTGCAAATATATATTTGAAAAAGAAATCTGCCAATTGTTGTAGCGATCATACACGAGGCATAGTGTTAAGTTCATCGAAATATAATATGCATAATTCTGCATATTGTTCTGTTCTTGTTTTGCTGGACGTGAACTCTTGCTGTGAAATTGTGATTTCAGTTTACGGAGTGAAACTGTGGGACTCGTTACAGGGAAACACAATTACGTATTGACACAAAAAAGTGTCCTTAATTATACAGTGGCGTCCAGGCCGTATTAGGCATAAAGCTGTGTTTATGCTATGACGTCATTCGTACGCATTTAAACAATCATGTCACGTGTGTTGGTGTCGCTGTTTAATTGCGTAACAATCACGTCATCGCCTTGTGTAACACAGCTTTCTACATTAAAGTGCACAGGACACGGTTCCAATTCTTTTTGATAAAGCCAAATAAAATGCCTTCACAGTAATACAATCCACAACGTTATACCCACAGTAGATATATAAATAATTTTTTTGGCAAGCATGTCAGTGTATCTAAGTAATATTTATATGCACTATTAATAAGTAACACACTTCTTCATGAAACGTCATTGTTTATTCATAAGAGAACATACCACAAATTGCATTACTCTGCACGCATTAATATTAAGCTAAATGTAATTGGTTCATTGTAAACACTTGAACCGGTGATAACTCGATCTCGCTTCCCCCCTCTCTCTCCTCCTCTCCATTCATATCTCAGTCTCCACTCACTCACTCACTCACTCACTCACTCACTCACTCACTCACTCACTCACTCACTCACTCACTCACTCACTCACTCACTCACTCATCACCGATCACGTACTCTTGCAGGTGTTCCCAGATCAGCGACATCGGCGTGGGATACCTATCGACAATGACGTCACTACGTCGTCTCTTCCTGCGATGGTGCACGCAGATCCGGGACTTCGGCCTGCAGCACGTGTACACGATGAAGAGTCTAGAGGTGCTCTCCCTCGCAGGTAAGGCATCTGAAGTAACAATACCACCACTTGATCCCCCTTCGTAAGCCGTCTTCACACGGAGTTTGTCCGAACTGGTTGCATTGCCTATGTTGAAAGTCTCATAGACAAATATCGATTTAGCCTATGTTGGTTTACATAATGTTACATGTAAATAAAAGTATACCAAACTATCCAGTTCGAGCTAAGTGTGTATGAACAAAGCATTAGTCAGGTGTCTCTTTGCGACATATGGGTTCCCTTCCTTCTGTGACGTCATTGCATCGTAGACACTTAGCCAAACATCGTATAAGTGAAACAGCGGGTTTCGATGGAACGGCGATATCTGTGTATAACAATATATACACTGACACTAAACGGAATAATGTACAAATGTCTAAACACGATTTTTCGGCCCTTAATCATCGATCACACAATAGACAAACATATAATTTGTTTGCCCAACGCGGCTTTCCATGGGTGATGCGTTTTTCCACCGCCACGTCACTATTCCAACGTACGCCGATGAAGTGGTAGTAACGCCGACTCATTCCCCGCCTAACGTTGTTACAATGCAGACACCCATAAGGTTTGACTTTAGCGCTCAGAATTGGTCCAACAGGTTTAAAAGAATTAATAGGGGTGGGAATATGTTGCCACTTGTTGTCTAGATTTTCGTAAAAGAGGAATTCATTCAAGTATATGAACTAGCGGAAGTAGCTTTTCGTGGTATTATGAGAGCTTGATATATAAAGGTAAAACAGGGACGTTCTTATATAGCGCGGTATCCAGTCACTGGGACCGTTCAACGCACTTTACACTTTACCCCCTGGCAGACCTGCTCATTCCAACGCCACCCGACCTCTCTTGGAAGCATTCAGCCACGCTGCAATTACTGCGCGAAGACTACTCGTTTACATATCATCCACTGTCTGTAGCCAAGTACTCATTTACAGCCGATTAGATATTTTATTAATCACCCTAATTCTTTCAAGTTCTCTGTGTTCTTTAATATTCATAATTTAAATAAACGAATAAGAATTTGTAAATTGATCAAAATAATAATTGTTAAATTTAACTAACATTGAACGTTCTTATTATTTTTAAATGTTTTGAGTACTTGCAAGTACTCTGGGTATTGTATATTTACCTCATACACCATTGTATGGTATTAGAGAATAAAACTTGAACTTGAGCTGAGTGAAATATAGCAATATGAGGTGAACGAAATTGTCAAACCTTCAAAACGGGAGTAAGACGATTCGAACAAGGGTTCTCTCAGTTGAGAGTTCGTCGTTCTAACTGCTACGCCACCGCGCCCATGTGTCGGCCACGTGAGAAGGTTACCAAAACGTATGATTCCGTGATCTACTGGGCCCCGATCCACCTAAGTTAATCTCTCATATATCACGCTGTCGTATGGACAAATGCAAACCATCTTATAATTATGTGTACGTCGTCTTTCGACATTCCAGTTACTCAGACGGACACGAAACCGTCGCATACAGATCGTCTTCCTTTCAAAAAGAAATAGTGTCCTGGTATCCAGTTGAATGGTCGGTAACTAGGAGAGTGACGCGAAACGTGACCTTTATTAGAATCACGTCATAACAACGTGTCTGACACATAATGAGACGTAGGCGAAAATTTGTATTGCATGCAAATTAAATTAATAAAATATCGTAGTCGTGTCAACGTAATGTGTAAATTACATTATTATACAGCAGCTGCGAGTCATCTAATTAAGAGACAACGGGAGTTTTTAGCCATGCCACCCACATGTCTACCAAATTACTTCACAGTTACATGTCAACCGCGACGTTACACTTACGTTAAAGAAATTGCTCCTGCAGCGTAAAACTAACATTATTTATTCAACGGGCAATTATCTCATCATCAAAATACGTCTGTCTAAATATGTGGTATAAATATGTGATCACACGATTGATTATATTTGGCTTTGTGCAACCTTAGGCTGTATTCTCGCCATGCCGCACTTTAGAAAAACACCCGAAATGTGAATAATGATCAAGTTCTTGACCCCAATGCAGCATTTAAAAACATATCTTTATCTGTTTAGACTCGATTGTATATTCTTTTCTATAGTGTTATTATACTACCTTACATTGTACTATGCCTGCTGAAATATGCCTTAATCAATTACTTTATTCACTTATTCAATGCAGTAGTTCAGTAATAACTATCATGTTGGGCGTTGCCGGAACCAGATTCTTCGCAGTTATGCATGCCAGAATAGCCAGAAACCGAGCACCGCTAGCAATTTGCGCAGCAGATTGTGTAGTTCGGTGTCAGTTGTCATGCCTTCTAGCACGAGCCATTCCAAAGCCACTTCACGGTCAACCAGTTGAATATCACGTCGTCCAATGTATCAATGTATCACCAGTCCACCTGATTTGGTAGGATGCCAAGCATAGTTCACGAAACAATCAGGCGAAGAGGTTATAATATCACGAGCGGCCCCAAGTTATCGATTTGTATGTCTTCTTCTTCAATTTCGTCTTCCATTACACCTCATGTTGTGGCTTGGTGGCCATCATAACGTTCCTGGACCCCCCTTTCAAAAATTAACTGACCTCCTTTGTGAAATTCGTGAAAATAATGTACATAAAAATGACATACGTCCCAGAAAACAGGATGTCTTTTCATTTTTACCTGGTGATTGTTTTTTAATGTTGGTGCGTTCAACCTGATGGGCGATGTGTGGATACGCGAGCGGTCAGGGACTGTCTACTGCCGTCGTTTGAAAGTACAGAAGTACGAAATCAATTACTTTACTGATTTATTCAATGCAGTAGTGCAAAAACTATTATTTTACTTACTTATTCAATGCAGTAGTACAAAATCATTATTTTACTTACTTATTCAATGCAGTAGTATAAAATCAATTATTTTACTTACTTATTTAATGCAGTAGTATAAAATCAATTATTTTACTTACTTATTCAAAGCAGTAGTACAAAAACAATTATTTTACTTACTTATTCAATGCAGTAGTACAAAAACAATTATTTTACTTACTTATTCAATGCAGTAGTATAAAATCAATTGTTTTACTTACTTATTCAATGCAGTAGTACAACATCATTTATTTACTTACTTATTCAATGCAGTAGTGCAAAAACTATTATCTTACTTACTTATTCAATGCAGTAGTACAAAAACAATTATTTTACTTACTTATTCAATGCAGTAGTGCAAAATCATTTATTTACTTATTCAATGCAGTAGTACAAAATCAATTATTTTACTTACTTATTCAATGCAGTAGTACAAAAACAATTATTTTACTTACTTATTCAATGCAGTAGTGCAAAATCATTTATTTACTTACTTATTCAATGCAGTAGTACAAAATCAATTATTTTACTTACTTATTCAATGCAGTAGTGCAAAATCAATTACTTTACTTACTTATTCAATGCAGTAGTGCAAAATCAATTACTTTACTTACTTATTCAATGCAGTAGTGCAAAATCAATTATTTTACTTACTTATTCAATGCAGTAGTGCAAAATCAATTACTTTACTTACTTATTCAATGCAGTAGTGCAAAATCAATTATTTTACTTACTTATTCAATGCAGTAGTGCAAAATCAATTACTTTACTTACTTATTCAATGCAGTAGTGCAAAATCATTTATTTACTTACTTATTCAATGCAGTAGTGCAAAATCAATTATTTTACTTACTTACTCAATGCAGTAGTGCAAAATCATTTATTTACTTACTTATTCAATGCAGTAGTGCAAAAACTATTGTTTTACTTACTTATTCAATGCAGTAGTGCAAAATCAATTATTTTACTTACTTACTCAATGCAGTAGTGCAAAATCATTTATTTACTTACTTATTCAATGCAGTAGTGCAAAAACTATTGTTTTACTTACTTATTCAATGCAGTAGTGCAAAATCAATTACTTTACTTACTTATTCAATGCAGTAGTGCAAAATCATTTATTTACTTACTTATTCAATGCAGTAGTATAAAATCAATTATTTTACTTACTTATTCAATGCAGTAGTACAAAACGAATGCTCGCTTTCCAAGGGACTCTATATGGGTCGATTAATGATGGATGAATCATTATGGTAGTAAGTACCTTTAGGCGTCGATGGTGCAGTTTTTTTCGGCGCATGCTGCAAAGACAGGGTGAATAAAATGCAAATTCTGAAATAACAAGTCAACTAGACAGTAAAACAGAATTTATATTTTCAACAAATGTCATGCAATGCTATGCAGTGTGAACTTGCTAGTTTAAAAAAAATCACCAAGTGGTAAAAAGGTGGTAAACGCGTATTCCTAATAGTTCAACAATTCGGTAGATCGGCAGGTCTTGTGAAATCGGTTGTGCAGCTGAAATGGCAGAACCTCTGAAGCAAATTGGTCAAATTATCAAATTGATTCGACGTCTACAATTATTAACAAAGCGTCTGCCGTGACCTTCCTGAAGCCTCATTAACGTTATTAACAGAACATTTCAAAATGGAGACGAACTGAGACAATTCCGCCGTCCGCTTTCAGGACAGCGTCTGCTGATTGGCGGCAGCTGGGGACGCGTTACTGTTTTAACCGAGGTGCCATGTATCTTGTTTTGTGCAGAAGATTTCCTTCTTGTTTGCCAACTTTGTCATACCTCCTGCTTTCCTCTTTTTTTTCCCCAAATTATCTCCTTCTTCTTGAACCAGTTCTTGCCGCGGCTACGTAATCAGTGTACACAATGCAAATTATTAGATTATTAGAAGTTGTTGCAGGCGTAGGTGATCATGACCCTCCATTAGCCACGATCACAGGTGTTGTTGCAGGCGTAGGTGATCATGACCCTCCATTAGCCACGATCACAGGTGTTGTTGCAGGCGTAGGTGATCATGACCCTCCATTAGCCACGATCACAGGTGTTGTTGCAGGCGTAGGTGATCATGACCCTCCATTAGCCACGATCACATGTGTTGTTGCAGGCGTAGGTGATCATGACCCTCCATTAGCCACGATCACAGGTGTCTTCTAACACTTCTATTGTATTCTTTCTTAACCAGGCTGCTAGACCATCGACGATTGTAATTCTTTGCCGACCACTGCTTCGTTTCACTCGGTCTTTCCTATGGTCTGTAGATGTTCTAGACACCATTACATGGCCTATGACGTGGCAACAGAACGCATTAAATGGCACAATCGAAACCTTCATTTTTCAAACATTTCCTTATTCTGATACAGAAGTCTCGCAAGAGGGGAATTCCCCCCCTTCCACATCCTGATTATGCTGCAATCCTTCCTTTATTTCATCAATATAATGTTACAGCAGTAGAATCAACTTCCTCATCATTCTTTAACTTGGCACCTCTGTTTTAGTTCGTTGTTCCGGGTTAATCGCAGGCGAACGAGGCGCCGGTGGCTTTGAAATGGGAAACTATTTCGGTGATATTTTGTTACCTAAGGGAACTAAGGAACCTTTTAGATAAAACATAAATACTTATCTGTCCCCTGCTGGTCTGGCCAGCCTCCACCTGACCTGGGATTCGACCGGACGTCTTCATCGCTCAAAGTCGCGTCAATAATTCACGTGCGTCGATATGACTCCTGAAAGTAGATCTACTGTCATTGCATAAGTCATTGCAAATCTGAACACTTTTTCCCGTTATACTGGCGGGTGTCGCGACAATATGTTCTGTCTTTGACTGGCACAACACTAATCTCCACTGTCAAGACCTTGCAACGAGACAAAGAAGTACATAAAAACGAGAAGGAAAAAAATAGGAGAAAGATACGAGTATGTAGCACAACCCGTTTGCATTGATACATTTAGGATGTATGAAGGGACGTGCCTGTTATTTCGACAAATATCACCGATAAAATATCTACGCATCTCCAAACATTCCACAAAAATCGATCACTTCATGGCCAGTAGGCCGCATTGGTGCTAAATTGATTAAATATTCTGTTCATTTCCACTTAATTCAAGTCATGCAAACCACTCAGTAGTCGCAACGCTGAACGGAGGTCAATATTGATAAACAAATAACGGTCAAATGATGGTGCTCATCAAACCATATTTGGACTATCAATATATAATTTATGATTTTACACAAACAAAACGATCAGACGCTGCACATATTATAAACCTGCCTCGCAGCGTACTATCAAGCTCACCTATCGTACTGCGCGTCTACAATAATTCATCGTGAATCAGCTGTACTCAGTAAGCAAATTTGATCTTTATGAAAAGCCATAGTGCGGTGTATTGCAAGGCTGAAAGACGCGTAAGGATTGTTGTGGTGACGCACCGAAAACACGAGTAGACGGATTAGCATGTCGCAGAGAGCGCAATCGCCTCGGCTCCTCAGCGTACCCACCCAGCTATTGCCAACTTGAAAGTGTAAACCGATTTGAGACTGCCAAACCCGATGGGATTGACGCGCTGCTGAGCTAGACTTCCCGAGGATTTCGGCGCAATAGCTTTTTTATATTACGAAACGGCTTCGAGTCGGTTCAACTGATGCAAATTAACTAGACCGGTTCAGACCACACCGAACTACCCCCCCCCCCCCCCGTCAACTAATCCGGTTTTTAATGACAGTTTAACGACCGCAGTGAGTCCTCAGCAGACACTGGGCGGGAATTAATTAGGTCAAGATGATGTACACCACTGCCGTAGGGGGCGCAACATCATTTAATCCAAAAACGGATGCGCTCACCGAAGAAAGTACCGCTGGCGTCGACTCGCCTGTGTTGTCATATGAAAAATGATTGCCGCTGCGACTGCTTGTCTTTCGAAGAGAAATTAATTAGCCTCTAGAGCTACACGTCGGCGTTGTCCCCGCACCGACCGGTGGCGAAGGACGAACCTCTTCTACGATGAACAAAACGATGTTTTTGTTGATGTCCTCTACTGTCGACTGTACATCTTTGACATCAATCGTACCGTACGGTATTATTTGGACGGTTGGCACGTTTTCCGCGAGCAGTGGCGTATTTGGAGGGAGGCGTTGGGCCATGCCCCCCCCTTTGGCTTATATTTTAATTTATGTTGTTTTATCTGTTGCGCCAGCTTGGTAAATTAACGGTTGACTGATCTCCCCCCTCCCCCCCGGCCTCCCAATTTGCAAGATCCTAGATACGCCACTGGCCATAGGATTATCAGAGGTGTAGTTTTGACCAGTTTTTACCACGTCAGCCGTTGGTGGCTCGCAGTCTTAGAATATGTTACGGGTTCGACTTTGTACGATCACGCAACATGTTAGCATGGCCTTCAACGACAACGGCACAGTAAACAGTGGCACAAGCTGTGGAAGACAACTTGGCATTATGGGTAGACTGTTATTGGAAAGGTGTTGAAGACGGAGATTGCGTATCATGATCCGGGTGCCCGGTAATGATACACAGTGGTGACGATCGCAGAACCAGCGGACGTATAATTGGACTACGTTATGTTGGGCGTTCACGCAAGGCCGTCTCTTGTTCAGGGCAACAAGCGATTACTGCTTTGGCCGGTCTGGACGGAATCTCCGGCAGAAAATCGATATCTCCAAACTTGCTAATTACGACACAGAAACCCCCGCGCCAGCGGTCCATGGCGGAAAACAAATATCGTTGGGATCATTAAGCGTAGAACGCGATTCTACAAAGCTTGGTTTTAGTAATTATCTCTTAGAATTTCTCGTTCATGTAGGTCTAACATCGTCGTGTCACTGACCAGTGTGCACTATATGATACGTTTATATATTAGATGTATATAACTTTTGTGTATATGTTTTCTGATTACCACTACATCGTGTTTAAAGAGGTTCAAACTGAGAAGCCTAAAAGGCTAAGTGCGCAGATCTATACACCTTGGTTTAGGATTTAGCAGGTTTGCGTGGAGTCTCTTTAGTAGCAGAAGGACTCGAGTTGCTTTAACAAGTGCATTTAAACATTTAGAGGTTCACAGTCTGATTGTTTCTATCTTACAATGTACAGGTGGATGTATTTTTATGTTCGGATATCTGGCTTCTATTGTAGTCTGTGGCTGCAGTAGTAACGATACATCCTACAGCTGCAAGCAATAATTCGCCTTTCACCACTGTGTCTTGTCTTCAGCCAGTCTTCAATTCCCTCAGGTTTTCCTCCATCTGATGTACATAGTCCTACTTCTTTGAGGTCTCTCCGAATTTAGCACCTAGTTGAGCAAGTTCTCTGTGCACGATTATCTATACGTGACACGTGGCCGAACATGGACCATTTTTGTTTGGCAATTTTTACGGGCAGTGGGACTGTATTCCACGTCTTTGCAAATGATACTGTCCGGCCAACTGTTGGTCTAGAAACGAGACTGTCTCTGTCACTGAACACGGCGGTTACGTCGGTTTTCTTAAACGTAAAATGTCGTCATAATTGCACTTGAGTGATTCGATTAGTGTGATTGTGTATATGTGTGTGATTGTGTATATGTGTGTGATTGTGTCTATGTGTGTGCACGCAATCCATGGTGCACACAGGCATGCACAGTACATTCATGCCCATTTTTACACGTCCCCACAATTGTATGCATGTGTTTTTGCATCCACAATAACGTATACGTGCACGCCACACTATTATGTATAAGACAACAATAATGTATACGTGCACGCCACACTATTCTGTATAAGATAACAATAACGTGTACGTGCATGCCACACTATTCTGTATAAGATAAAATGAACGTTGATACAGTCATGTCAGTAAGTTATGATTTGGCAGACACTAACAGCTAAATGAAGTTGGAACATTTCATTGGATCATTTGATTAGTAATTCCTTTTAGCACGGTTAACATCCAGTCGTTGCTTGACAAGTTATATTATGGGTAAAATCAAACATGACATTTTGGGATTAGATGAACGTTGACATGACTTTCCCTTCCCTAGCGGAACATCAGCCATTAACGACTCCTTTCTACCGGGCACGGTTTTTTGTGGTTTGGGCCTTCGTTTGCAATTGTTTCCATCTAAGTCCTGCTTTTATCATCTCTGTTCCAATGTTTTCATCTATGTCCTGTTTTTGCCATCTCTGCTCCAATTGTTTCCATCTACGTCCTGCTTTTGTAAGTCCTGCTTTTATCATCTCTGTTCCAATTTTTTCATCTATGTCCTGTTTTTGCCATCTCTGCTCCAATTGTTTCCATCTACGTCCTGCTTTTGCCATCTCTGCTCCATTTGTTTCCATCGACGTCCTGCTTTTGCCATATCTGCTCCAATTGTTTCAATCTACGTCCTGCTTTTGCCATCTCTGCTCCAATTGTTTCCATCTACGTCCTGCTTTTGCCATCTCTGCTCCAATTGTTTCCATCTACGTCCTGCTTTTGTCATCTCTGCTCCAATTGTTTCCATCGACGTCCTGCTTTTGTCATCTCTGCTCCAATTGTTTCCATCTACGTCCTGCTTTTGCCATCTCTGCTCCAATTGTTTCCATCTACGTACTGCTTTTGCCATCTCTGCTCCAATTGTTTCCATATACGTCCTGCTTTTGTCATCTCTGCTCCAATTGTTTCCATCTACGTCCTGCTTTTGCCATCTTTGCTCCAATTGTTTCCATCTACGTCCTGCTTTTGCCATCTCTGCTCCAATTGTTTCCATCTACGTCCTGCTTTTGCCATCTCTGCTACAATTGTTTCCATATACGTCCTGCTTTTGTCATCTTTGCTCCAATTGTTTCCATCTACGTCCTACTTTTGTCATATCTGCTCCAATTGTTTCCATCTACGCCCTGCTTTTGTCATATCTGCTTCAATGTCCCTGCGCCAGATGTTTCTCGGCCTTTCTGTTTTCCCTTTGCCCAGGTGGTTCCATGTGAGTGATTGTCTTGCAAGGTGTTGCGTTGGTTTCACGAAAGCATGTCCTAATCGCTTCTAACTGTTCCTGGCCACCATATCCTTAGAATTTTCATTAAACTTGCTTACGAGACTTTGGATCTTCTGCAGCAAATATTTGGTAGTACGCCACGCGTGCTTCTGTCACTGATAAATACATGACAAGACATTTTGGATTGAATTAATCTCTGTTTTGTTTTGGTGGATTCGTTAGTTGGGTTCATCGTCGGAATCGAACGCACGAAATGTTCGTCGTTTACTTTAAGGCAATGGTGATTTCAATGGTGATTTAAAACTCACAGATATTTTGTGGTGCATCAAGCAAGGATGATGCTTGCATGACACATGAGAGTTGAGATAACCGGAAGTACGGGTTATTCAACACCAGGCAATAAAACATTAACCAGGCACACGGCAAACGGCCGAAGTGTGGTTGACATGCTTCGTCAAGCATATCTCCGGGTTGGCCTTGATGCTCTTTCCATAGATCGATACTTGGAACGCGTCCCTACCGATTTCGCCCTTCAATCCCTTGTCACGCGAGTCTGTGGTGCATACGAACGTACGTGCATGCACGCATGTTGATGTCAAAACAACCGCAATCATTTCACGCTCTCGTTCGTGATATCTCGCGGCGTCAATGCTGAAATTACTTCGCTCAATACTACATCCATCAATTTGTTAGACGATAAACCTCCTAATATTCAACAAATTACGGAGGGCTCGTCGTCTCCCTGTTGTATGGACGCTCACAATAACCCATGCAATATTGTGCCGCATCGATCGTCCCAACGTGTTTTCAATGAACGCAGATAAGCAGTCGGCGGGCTCCAATCTTACTAACGCACGGGGGACTGACGTGTAGTCTGCCAGATGACGCGGTGCAGCACAGTGCTTAAAGTTACAAAGTCGGGGTGTTTTCTATCGTAAAACCATGTCATGTAGCATAAACTAGGCCTATATCCAGCGGTGTATTTGCGGAGGGGGAATTATGCCATGACCCCTTAGCTTAATTGTTTGTATTTGTTCGTATGTAACCTGTTGCGCCACTACACGGGAGCATGGTAAACTAATGTGTGACTAAGCTTGGCCCGCCCTGGCCTCTACCCTGTGAGATCCTAGACACGCCACAGACTATATCTGTTCTAACACCATGGCCACTCATATTTGTTTTAATGAGCCCCAATTGTTTTATAATTCCATCATTATTAATTTAAATTGAATGCTTCGCCCCGAATATCGTGGTTACATTGCATGCTGGATGGCAAGGTCGATATTTATAAACAGGTAATGGTCAACTTATATTTAACAATTGTGATTCATTAAAACACATTTGGGCCGTCAGAATATATATAGTTTACATTATGTAACATGATTTTACTTTATAAACGATCATACTTTTTTACCTTTAACATCTAAAGCAAGGTAGTAACTATATATATAGTTTACATTATGTAATATGGTTTTACTTTATAAACTATCATACTTTTTTACCTTTAACATCTAAAGCAAGGTACTAACACGCACACATGTCTAGACAACGAAAGAAGCAATTTTCAGCATTACCATTATTCTAGTGAGAGTGAAAATAAGAACCACGTGATCGTAGCATACACACTTTATAACATTCTCATACTCTCCCATTTTCACCCTGAGAGAGCCAAACGTAGTAATGCAAGCTATGAGTGACTCAAAATAGGGTATAGTGGGGTAAGACATCCAGAGTAAGGGGACATCGTATGCGGAAAGCCCTTATTGTACTCAGGTGAACATGTTCGTATGCGGCTCCATCTGACCATCTAAAAAAAAATATTTTCAAACCCTATGGCTAGATGGAGGGGGTGTCGTCTTACCCTACCCTACCAACACAACATCATCTGCATCCTGACACATAGAACATGGACGTGTTGCGTGCTTGGGAGGCACCACTGCTATCATGAATAGTTAGTGAGCAGATCAATCAAAATTATTCTCACGGAACGGGAGGGTAATGTTGTTCGGGGACATTTCCACCGCACCGTCCAAAGCACTGGTTGGCATCTGAAATAGATATATTGTCTATCTCCCTATTTCCACCATGTCTTCTGACGAACTGGTTTGCCCCAGCACCGAAGTGCTGCACTGCGTCACGATTTACGTCACGGCTTTGACGACATCTTTTTCCATCGCGTCAATTTGTGTGCAGCGCAAGATTCGGTGCATTCACATCGTGCATTGCGCGTCATACTTTACGTGCAGTCTGCTCATTAGTCTGGTGTTTCTCTTTTCTTGTTCCAAGATAGGGTCACTTTGTGCAGTATTCTTACATTGTTTTCATGTCTGTCGCCGTTTTCGTTTGTATTCTGCAGCTGCAATAGTGAATCAATCCTTCTTCGCCTTTGACATTGGCTTCCTCGGGTTTTTAATTTTTTATTTTTATTTATTTTTTTTTTTATTTTATTTAATTTTAATTTTTTTATTTTTAATTTAATGTTTTCATGTCTGTCGCCGTTTTCGTTTGTATTATGCAGCTGCAATAGTAAATCAATCCTTCTTCGCCTTTGACATTGGCTTCCTCGGGTTTTTAATCGATCTGAGTGTACGTGGTCTTACTTCTTTGAGGTAACCCAGTAGCACACTTAATTGACATGTTTGTTAAGTGGCCTCCTTTTCGATTCCATCTTCTTTAAGGACGTCACTGCTCAAATCTGTTCGCAATATCGACCCGTTCTTTAGCCATTTTACTTGCCACTGTCACCTTTCCAAAAACACCCATGGTGTCCTTCTTCCGTTTCCATTGCGCCTTTCAAGGCACTGGTTCGCACTTTTAAATAAATAATGTCTAACTCTCCATTTCTATCACACCTCTCAAGGCACCGGTTCCCACTAAATAGAAATCAGGTGTAACTTTCCATATATATTACTAGTTTAGTCGGCGTCCGTGCTTGAATGTGGTTTAATTAGCCAATCCTATTATACCCATAAACGTGCTGTCACGTCCAATGTTGCGAGGCTATAGATTTCGCCTTTCAATGCACAAGTTCGCACTGATATGGAAATAATATCTAACGAGTTCTCCATTTCAATCACACCTTTTAACATGCATGTTCGCACTTAATATAACTAATGTATAACGTTCCATTTACATTACCAATTTAGTCGGCCCCTGTGCGGGAATATGGTTTACTTAGCCAATCCTATTATACCGATAAACGTGTTGTCGCCTCGAATGTTGCGTGGCGACATATCGCTTTTATTTTCCGATTGAATCCAATGCAAACGGTGATTCACGGTTTGGTTTTATTAAAACAGTGCATTTCTACTATTTGCTTTGTCACCGACCCGCAGTTGAGATTTTGTCAAATTATACAATATCGTCTTCTTAATCTCTCTGTTGGTGGGGTCCATCTCATGGATTCTTTTCTGCCCTCTCGACGACTTGTCTCAATCGCTTTGGCTCTTCAGTCATTTTCTCCCGTTCTCTTCAGCTCATATCTGGCATTTCCAGATATATCTTCATAATGTCCCTCCATCTTGGTCTTTCTTATCTCCTTCTACTACCCTCTTCTCCTTCCCACGCTCTCTTTGTCAGTCTCTCCTCACTCGTTATTTGACAGTTTCGTGAAAATCAGTATGGAGGAAGAGAAGTGTCCCATTCTCTGTCTCCCAAATAAATCAAGTTCTGTCTATATGCGCGAGCGAGAAATCCTTCCGTCGGCGACGCGTACATACAGTGGATCCTCGTTAATCCGGACATCAATAATCCGGACATTAATAATCCGAACGGTGGATCCTCATTAATCCGGACATCAATAATCCGGAAGCTTCCCTATCCGGACATCATTTCACGGGAACGGAATCTCCAAATGCTAATACTAATCGTTGTGATCATGATTCATCTATCCGGAAACGTATTAATCCGGACAAGGCCACTGGGGACCAATGTGTCCGGATTAAAGAGGTTCCACTGTATGCTACTAATACGCCACTGTGAATTATACATACAACATATGTGCTGTAGTTCTTAAATATGCACGTTAACTCTGTCCACAGCCTAACGTTAAATCTCCCTCCTCGATTAATTTCACCCATCACGAATCAGGTTCGATGAAGTTCGGTGAATATTTACTCAATGTGCGCATTCGTTTTAATAAAAGAGTGCTTACCAGCAGCGGATCGAGGGGGTCTTAGAGGGAGTTAGGGGTCTCAAGACCCCTTAGGCCATGGAGGGGGTTCTTAGACCCCCCGTGTTCGTGGCAAATATTACAGTAAAGGAACACGTATATAGGCCTACATCGGAACTAGTGTCAATTAGCAGCCGGCCAATATTAACCCTTAATACTAACCCTCATGTAAGTAGAAAGATACGTGTGCCCCCCGCTCCCCGGTTCGTAAGTAGAATGACATATGACTACGAATGACTGAGACCCCCGCCAACAAGGCGGGGAACAGGGGAGTTGTGCCAGTAGTTCCGGTGAGGGAACAGTAGACGATAAAGTGGGGAAAGACACAAGAGATGCTAGGGAGAGCTCACCTCAGCCTGGGAAGAAGCTGAGAGGAGGGAAGGTGACAGGTCATAGGGAGACAGGACGTAAGGAGACGGGAAGGAAAGGAACGGGAGGGAAGACAACCGGGGTGAAGGAGAGGGGAGTAGGGGAGACAGGAGGGAAGGAGAAGGGAGTGGGGGAGACGGGAGGGAAGACAACCGGGGTGAAGGAGAGGGGAGTAGCGGAGACAGGAGGGAAGGAGAAGGGAGTGGGGGAGACGGGAGGGAAAACAACCGGAGTGAAGGAGAGGGGAGTAGGGGAGACAGGAGGGAAGGAGAAGGGAGTGGGGGAGACGGAAGGGAAGGGGTCAGGACAGAATGTGATGGAGGGGATCGAAAGGAAGAGTTATTCTGCAGCAGTGATAGAGGGGGTGAGGAAGAGAGCGAGGGTGTTTGTGGGGGATTTGATAGTTAGGAAGACCGACAGAGTCTTAAACAAGGGAGATGATGTGGTGGTCTGCTTGCCTGGAGCCAAAATAGAGGCGATAACTGAGAGGGTAAAAAACATCGTAGGCTCGGGTAAGGGTGGATCTGTTTTAGTACATGTAGGGACAAATAACGTAGAGAGGGAGGGTACAACTGCCATAGTTAGGAAATATAGGCAGTTGGTCAGAACACTAAAACAGACGCGGGTTGAGCAGGTAATACTGTCAGGGATTTTACCTGTGATGGGCAGGAGGGGTCATAAATATCGAAATTGTCGGGGGATGGCAATTAACATGTTAGTCCAGAGGCTGTGTAGGGAAGAGGAAGTTGGATTTGTGGATTTATGGGAAAGTTTTGTTGGGAGGGGTGATATGTACATGAAGGATGGGCTTCATTTAAGTGGAAAGGGGGCGGCAGTATTCGCGGACAAACTTTCAGCAGCAGTAGATAGCGACTTGGGTACAATGACAAATATTTTTGGAAGTAAACATTCTTTAAACTAGAAGTGCAGGGGGTTACCTAGAGGTGTCTCAAGCAGAACAAGAGACCACTAGCACAGATAAACCAATATCAAATCATCCGAAAAACATCTCTGAAAAAGGTTATAGATGCGTATGTTTAAATGCAAGGAGCATAGTAAATAAGAAAAACGAATTAAACATTATGGTAGAAGATATTGACCCTCACATAATTGGTATAACTGAATCATGGGCCAACATAGATATAACAGATGCTGAATTGGGACTGACAGGATACGTAATGTTTAGGAAAGATCGAATAGGAAGAAGGGGCGGGGGAGTTATTTTATATGTTAAAGAATCTATTCAGGCTTATGAAATAAAACTAGAAAGGGAAGCAGATTGCGATGAAGCTGTTTGGTGCAAAATTGTTTCAGGAAATTCAAAATTAACTGTTGGATTAGTTTACCGAAGTCCAAACATAAACGAAGAGGACAACACAAAAATAAAAAACGCTATAAAGGAAGTTAGTAAAGGGGAATGTATCATAATGGGAGATTTTAACCATGGACACATACAATGGAATTCTCTAGAGAGCACAGGGATTGAGGATCAACAATTTCTATGTTTAATCCAGGATAGCTTTCTTACTCAGCACGTACTAGAACCAACCAGGGGAGAAAATGTATTAGATATAGTTTTGTCATCACAAAAAGAATTAGTGGACAATGTAAAAATATTTGAACCATTGGGTAATAGTGACCATAATCAAATACATTTTGACATCAATGTAAAATCAGAAAGTAAAAATAAGAAAACGTACAAGAGAAACTTCCACAAAGGTAACTACAAAGATATGAGAAAATACTTAGCACAGCTAGATTGGAATAACATGCTGATGAATAAGACTGCAATTGAATGTTGGAATATTCTAAAATATGAAATTGAGAGTATCATTGATAAATTTGTTCCCTTCCGAAAACAAGGAAAACGGTGTAGAAAGAAACAAGTGTCAAAAGAGGCAATTAGAAAAATAATGCTAAAACAAACTATGTGGAGGGTTTATAGGCGTACCAGAAAGGAAGAAGACTATGCAAAATACAAAGAGGCACTTAATGCAGCTACAACTGAAATCAGACAATCTAAAAGAAGCTATGAACAAAAACTGGCATGTAACATAAAAACTGACAGCAAGAGTTTTTACGCATATGTCAGGAGTAAACAAAACGTACAAGACAAGGTTGGACCTCTAGAAGACAGTGCTGGAAATATAATATCACAGGGGTTTGTAATGGCGGAAGACCTAAATGGTTACTTCAGTTCAGTGTTTACAAAAGAAGATATTAGTTCATTACCAGTTGCTGATGCTAAATTTCAGGGGGCTAAATCTGACTATTTAGGACCGTTAGTTGTAACTCCAGAATTGGTAGCTAGGAAAATAAAGGCAATGAAGGATAACAAATCACCGGGAGTGGATGGGATTCCTCCAAAATTACTAATGGAAACAGTAGATCAAATCAGTATACCACTTGCAAGAGTATTCAACTTGTCATTAAAAGAGGGAGTTGTTCCGTTTGAATGGAAAGAAGCAAACATCATACCATTATTTAAAAAAGGTTCGAGAAATAAGTCAGAGAATTACAGACCAGTGAGTTTAACGTCAGTGATTTGTAAATTATTAGAAAGGTTAATTAAAGACCATATGGTGGACTTCCTCGTTAAGCATAAATTATTAAATTCATCTCAACATGGATTCCTTAAAGCGAGGTCATGCTTAACAAATGTGTTATGTTTTTTGGAAGAAATCACTAAGTGGATAGACGAGGGATCGCCAGTAGATATTATCTACTTAGATTTTCAGAAAGCTTTTGACAAAGTGCCACATCAAAGATTGCTACTTAAATTAAAAGCCCATGGTATCGGGGATAGCATAACTGACTGGATAGAACAATGGCTGACTGACAGAAGACAACGAGTTGTAGTAGATGGCGAAGTTTCAAATTGGAAATCGGTTTTGAGTGGGGTACCTCAAGGATCAGTATTAGGACCTATATTATTCTTAATTTATATCAATGACTTGGACGAGAGTATAACAAGTAACGTACTGAAATTTGCGGACGACACAAAACTGTTTAGAAAGGTTAATACTGATGGTGATAAACAATATTTACAAAACGATCTAGACAGATTAGTGAAATGGTCTGAGAAATGGCAGATGCTGTTCAATTTTGGGAAATGTAAATGCCTACATACAGGACATGGGAACTTGAATGTAAACTATAAAATGGGAGCTACTGTTCTTGGTACTACTGTAAAAGAAAAGGACTTAGGAGTTACAATAAGCGCTGATATGAAAGTTTCAGAGCAGTGTGGTATTGCA
Organism: Lamellibrachia satsuma; assembly: GCA_033239005.1. Taxonomy (NCBI): domain Eukaryota; kingdom Metazoa; phylum Annelida; class Polychaeta; order Sabellida; family Siboglinidae; genus Lamellibrachia; species Lamellibrachia satsuma. The sequence goes on from BSQZ01000006.1 coordinate 12,486,427, forward strand.
GCTTCAAAGGGTAATCAAATTCTTGGATTGATTAGAAGAAACATAACATACAAGGGAAAAAAGTTAATTATACCTCTTTATAAAGCAATAGTTAGACCTCATTTAGAATACTGTATACAAGCATGGAGACCATATCGTAAGAAGGATATAGATACGCTTGAACGCATACAAAGGAGAGCAACTAAAATGATTCCAGAACTTAGAGACCTTAGTTATGAAGAACGCCTGAAGGAGTGTGGTTTAACAACTCTAGAGACAAGGAGGTTAAGAGGAGATCAGATTGAAGTTTTTAAGATATTGAATGGGTATGAGAGTATTGATAGAAATATGTTTTTCTCACTCAAGAAGGATAGCAGAACTAGAGGACATCAGGTAAAATTAGTAAAGGATCAATGTAGATTGGACATCAGGAAGCACTCGTTCTCACAGAGGACAATAAATGAATGGAACAAACTGTCTACAGATTGTGTAACTGCTAGCAGCGTGAATATGTTTAAAAACAAGGTTGACACATATATCAGGAGGGCGGGTTATAAGTAGGTGAACATTGTTGGACTCTCGATAAGCCAATGGCTTCCTTGTCCACTTGCCATCTGGGCCTTTGGCTTGGATGGCAAATCTTGTTAAATCTTGTTAAACAAGCCTAGATCCGCCCTGCTTACTTTTGTTAAAATCATCGACATAATTTACTTTGATAATTAAATCAGGTAACTTGGGAAAATGTGAATAGTCTTAGGTCATAGTATATGCATATATATATATATATATATATATATATATATATATATATATATATATATATAAAGGGGGAACCAATTGATTCTAAAAGGAGACGAACAAAAAAACAAATTTATGAAAGAGCTTTACGTTAGAGTGAAACCGAAAGTGTAATAATGAGAGTGAAACCGAAAGTGTAATAATGGTCGAACCCGTTTGTTGCAGGCTGCAGCATGCTGTCGTCCGGCGCGCTCATGGCACTGACGCAGCTGAGAAACATCGACGAGCTGGAGCTGACCAACTGTCCCGGCGCCACGAGGGAGGTGTGTGTCTATCTCCGGGATAACCTGCCGTCGTGTCTCGTGTTAGACTAGAGGGTGTCCCCGCAGCGCGACGATGGTGTCTCCGCGGCGTGATGAGGGTGTCCCCGCGGCGTGAAGAGGGTGTCCCCGCGGCGTGTCGAAGGTGTCCCCGAGGTATGACGAACGTGTCGTGACGAGCGTGACAGGACAATATGTTGTCGTGTCCTCTGGTGGACCTTGACGAATGTCCACATAATCCGGATATCTGGCGCGATAACGGTCTTAAATCAGGGAAATATCCGTAAATGCTCACACAACTGTCTTCTCACAACTCTGGATACATTTCATACTAATGTGGAGTGTGTTTCATCGACACGTGACATTTGTTCCGCCTCGACATGACGTCTCGCTAGACGTCCGACAAGTGCATCATGTACTCGCATGCAAAACACTTTTACGTGTGATTATTTCTTCGCAACATCCGCCGTTTATCGCGAAATGGATCGTGTTATCGTTATAAAAAGCGATGTTTCTAGTTAATGTCAGATAACCATAATTGTGAAAATTATGGCGACCAAATCCATCGCACTTGTCACGGTCCTGGAACAAACCTTCACCGGGACACGGCGCTGTTGCCGTCTCTGAGAACGCCACCTAGCGAGGGACTCAGCGAAACATTGTTAAGTCGTCACAACGGAAAGCAGTTGCGATGGCGTCATGGCATATATCAATGCAACAATCACACATTCCTTTATATAACCGAAACGGTTGCAAACTATACATTCCTGTGCGCCATGCTGACGGGTAACTGGCGTCACGATCGCAGCGCCATCTACGTCGACCGCAGCGCCATCTGGGTCGATCGCCCACTTGCGCTCGGTTGTTGTCCGGAAAACTGACATCCGTTGTCATGGGAACGTCATCGCTAGTGGAATAAGCCGACATTAGCCGGCGGCGATTTGAATTGAACCAACGGTCGTAACACGGCACTGCATGCCTGACCGGTAATCACGCGTGCATGCGACATCACGCAATTCATATCGATTATGCACGACAGCGACGGCCGGACTTCGGTGCATTCACGGTGACCGACACGTGACCGGCGCTACGCACCAGAAACGAACAGATCGCGTGACTCGCCTCAAACGGGGTAATTTATAGCAATGGCATGATCGCGAGAAACCTTTAATGTCGACGCATTTACGCGTAACTGTCGGGTAATCCAGGTTGGGCATTTGTCAAACAAACAGGGTCGAATATTTATTAGCACAAAATGGCACACTGCTAGTCTTTGAGGCGGTCAGTCGTTTCCTTATTAACTCGACCGTGATTGACGACGGACGAAATGACCGGATAACTAGTTAATAATTGTCCGGTAGACACAACGACTATGTAAATCAAATTGATTACGGTTCCGTTGTTGTCCGTACAGTCTGCATAATAACTTACGGGAAAATAGCAGACGTGGAACCATTGTTTAGAAACCTACGCGCAAACTCCTCACCAGTGGCGCCACCCACGATTTCACCACTGCCACAACTTTGTTTAATTTGGTAAACTCCTAATTTGTTGGTTTTGTTTGGGACTATATTACACATACTCGAGTACAATATACCGCAACAAGTCGTAAAACAACACTCGCATTGCCCAGCCAACGAGACGTTTATACCACGCAGCCACTGTGCATTTTGAATTTATAATCAAGTTGTGGCAGTGGTGACATGCTGAGTTGGGGAGTATGACCTACGTGTTGATCATCCAGCGATGAATACCCAGGAAGTGACGTTTTAAACCAAATCACTGGTGACTCTTCACGCGATTTGTCCATTCAAGTTGAGCGATATTCACACCAGGCGGTGCGCAGGTTTATTTTCAACTGTCTGTCGCGTGCAGCGTGAAATTTTGATGTTGTTTTACATTTCAATCAATTTGTAAATGCAATTAACCACCAGTGATAAACTTTACCGCCCTAGACATACGAAGGCGATATTTCACCATGTACAAATCCCAGTTGAGAAGAAACTGGCGCGCCACCTAGTGAGAGTTGTTCGATGCAGCGCCTCTTCTCAAGAGATGTATTCTATACTATGAACGAATTTCGAAACATTCCAAAGTTCAATATAAACGCCGCAACAGTTACTGTCTCCTTTGGCTATTACGCTTCATCTGTTTGGTTTCATTAAAAGTAAAAAATATGATGCTTTTTTTCGTAAAATCATGTTAAATATAAACCATACATTCAGACACAGGGTGTATTGACACAATTCTTTTAATATAATTTCACCGGTATCTGTTTATGAATATCGAACTTGCTATTCAGCATGCATTATAAACATGGACTTCGGGACGAAACATTCAAATTAAACAGGTATGGTCAAATTATATTAACAAACTGTGGTTCAATAAAACGCATATGGGCGGTCTCGATGTTTGAATAGACATAATTTGACGTATATAATATGGTGTAGCGATAAAAAGAGCAGATTGCGCAGCCTGCGTTTAAAGCATATAGTTCGTTGGTCTCCCTGTCTACGATTCAAAATGAACGGCAGCTGCGTAAATATCTTCATCATAGTTCTTTTCTGATATTGTATTGTGTTTTAATAGTTAATGTTTTAGTCTGAATTTATTCGTATCCAACGTCACATTCCAGTGTACTGGGGAAACTTTTTATATTCACAGAGCGCTATTGTTGTTTAAAAAATATTACTTGCCTTATTGCAATTATCGCAAATTTATTCATGGATTCTGTTTAATGTGTTGTAGCCAATATCAGACGCCATTTTTATTTTAACGGGCGGCTAAACAGATGTGATCTCTTTCAACGATTAGTCGCATTTAAAATGGGTAGCTGACTCATCGATTCTACAGCGTCTAGTCTGTTGATGAAGAGGCGAGACACTCCGTAGATTTCGCTCAGTGCCAAACCAACAATGTGCAGGAACAGGTACATGTATAGTCGTCATCGTAAGCGGCCCAGTGGTCGCGAGACGGGTCCTAGAGTGTCGTTGCGTAGTGTGTACATAAAATGTGATGTCGACTTGTACGTGGCAACTTTGAGAATAAATTTGCGTAATTTTTCCAAAGATTTGTTTGTCCGGTGTATGAAGGATCCGAGCGATGTTGGATTTAGGTCCGTTTATTCCACAAAAAGACGCTATGCGGTGTGTGCGCGCGTGTGCATAGCGCGGTATCCAGTCTTTAGGACCGCTCAGAGCATTTTACACTTCACCCCCTGGCAGACCTGTTCATTCCAACGCCATCTCGACTTCTCTGGGAAGCATTCAACCACACTGCATTTACTGCGCCAAGATTATTCGTTTACATATATCCATCGTAGTATGGTGTCAGATATTCATTTATACAGCTGAATGAACTGAGGCAGTGTGAAGTGAACGGAATTGCCCAACTTTCGAAACGGCAGCAAGAGGATTCAAACTCCGGCCCTCTCAATTGAGTTATGTGCCAACGTACGTCATTAACGAGGCAGGGTTTCTACGACCGTCGTTCATTCATTGAACAAAAGTGAAAATGGCCTCAATTATTCATACAGCTTGAAATCGTGATTAGTCGTACCTAAAGCAATTAAAAACACCACGAGACTCAACGATACATCTCCAAAAACCCTGACATGTGGCACATTCAAGTCAACACGAACACGAGCGAGAGAGTTTCCCCAATGTAAGCATCAAAAACATTCGCAGTTGCAGTAGAGTTTATCAACAATTGACGTGGCAACACCATTATCGAAAACGCACCCTCCACTCCGTCGGATATACTGAAGCTACGCCGAGCGTTTTTAAACGCCACTCCGTCGCCTGTTGACAACTCATCAAAACGGCAGCTCTGCGCTACGCTCACCGCCTGACAACCACGACGGCCCGCACGTTTGCCTGCCGCGGCAAAGCTGTGTCCCCGAGACCATCTAGTCTCGCCCACCGGTTACAGCGAAATCGTGGGTCGACTTCAACGTGCAGTGCGATCAGCCGGACCTGTCCATTTCTTGGAAAATTATGACACTGTCCAGTAGGCCTAGCATTCGGTCGTATATTTCTATATTAATCCTTGGGGGATAACCCCCACACGATATTTGCATTTTATAATTATCATTAGCCAGCACGAGGATGTTCTGGCGCGTTGGTTTAATGATAGCGGTCTGGTGCTCACCTCGTGACCAGGAGGTACTCGGCGGCCAAATCAGCCGTTTACATTTAATGAAAATTGGGTACAACTGACCTGTTCGTCCTGCATCACGCATGTGGGTTATAAATGTGCGTCTTTCTTCTACCATGTGTCTATGCCACGGGAGTAAAAGCTGTATGTCCTGTGGCGTCACTACGTGGTTCTGGGGTAGCTGTGATGTTGTAAACATTTTAGCCATTTTGGTTAAAGCCCCCATTTTTTGTTTAGCCAAATACAACTTGCTTTAGACAAATTTTCTTACATCCATCTAGACAACAACAAATGCTCATGTATTCGGCATGCTTTTCAATGAAAATGCTGGTGGGCAAGTTGGCTCAAACGGGTAACGTTTGTTTAGCCAAATCCGATGTCATGTGGCCTATGGCCCAAATGGCCACTGGTAGCGCTAGCGTAGGTGGTTGAGTGGTAAACGAATTGGTGACTAAGCTAAGTGACTCGCCCCCCCCCGCGAGATCCTAGATAGACCACTGTGGTCTCTGTGTGTGAACCTACACACATAAAGCACTCCTGCGTTAGCCATACAAAAGGGCTGTTTGGGAGTATAAATGCAACAAGACAAAAGACACGTAATCACCTGGAATGTTGCTTCACAATTTGTACCGATGATTCACCGATGTTGTAATGTAGTTGGCATACGACCAGCAATGTTTCAACGCAGCATGCGTCACTGACGCATAGCACGCGAACAGCAACAAGACTGGCACGCACAGCAGTCAGATACCAGACACACCGTGCCAGTATCCACAACGATGTCGAACCTGAGTTTTAATTACTTGCTCAAGTTGGCTGACCAAATAATTAGCTTTGTGAATAATTTATTGTAGAAGAAAAGTCACTGAATTGAAAAAGTCTTCATTAATATATTTCAGAGTGTTTGATGAGTGAAATTAAATGGTTATTGTGGCATTTGACTTCAACACTTTCGCACAATAGTGTAAATAAATCATTCGTGCATTGTTACCAGAATATGCTGCTTAGCGTGGCAACCTTATTAAATCTTGGCAACTCTGGCAACGGCCAATATAGTTTAATATCAATTGCCACTGTTCATGAATGACACAAACCACAACCATTACAAGAACATTAATTTAATGCATATACTATTTACAAGACATTTGCAGATCTCCATTAGCCATTCTTCCACCAAGACAGAAGCCCCAATCCCGGCTCACTGATGGACCCCTGAAAGCAGGAAACATAAAAAGTTAGCAATCGCTCACTTGCCGACCACACTTGACACAGAAAATTCATCAGCCGCATTGACGTGATCAATACATTGGCCATCACACAGTGTCGACAAAAACTAATGCGTCAACTCCACAGCGAACAGATGGCCAGCACATGTGTTCGGATAAACAGCGGCACAGACAGAGGTCTCGACTAACGCCGTGTAAATTCATTCGAGCACCGAGTGACCATGCTCTAAGTGCATTCGCTCGGCCGAGCGAGGACTCAATCATGCGGCTGTCAGGAGATCACCACTGGGTACCCGCGGTGGTCGTCAAGACAATGGGCAAACATCACCATTGTGGATGGGAAGGACTACAGGGAGGTATTATAGGGAGGAACAAGATGCACAACCCGAAGAGCAAATTTATGAGTAAAAAGAAGTCAGTTGAACCTTCCGTTCTGTGCTGTAGGGAGGTTATGGGTGGAAGTATCACGGTTTACCTCTGGGATTCCCAGGATCAGGAAAATATGTGATAAGATAACAGTGTTGAGAGAAAGATATAAACACCGTAAGGCATATATATAATTATATACACATGCATGCACACATGCATGCATACACACACGCACGCACACACACGCACACACACGCACACACACACACATGCACTCAGGAACACACATTGTGTTTTCACATAAGTGTAATTAATGCAAATCGTCGGTGCTGTTACATTTTACACACAATGTTGGCGATCAATACTTATCGAAGCACATGATAATCTGACTGAAAACTACACGAGCATTGGTGTTAATGGCTACAGAAATTGGTGTTAATGGGTAAAAACCTAAACGTACACAGCAATGGTCAACACACAAGGCCCATAAGTTGAAGAACAACATAACACTCTCTAAATTTAGATTTTGTTCCTAAAACTAAGCTTAACTTGGGAATGCACACTTTCTCTGTAGCTGTGCCAAAAATCTGGAACGAACTTCCCATCACCTTAAAATCATCTGAAACAATAGCTGCCTTCCGCAAAAAATTCTCAAAACATATTTATTTGAAATCGCATTTCCACCCTAAATCGTTGCCAGTCCCTTGCTCTGTTGATGACTTTTGTGCATTCCTCGTCATGATATCATACTTAATGATTCTGGTTTGTTGCACCTCTGAGCTCTGGTTCCTGATGATTTAGGAGAGCTCTATACAAGTTTTATTATTATTATACGAGACCATTAGGCATCTGTCATTGTCACTGAGAATAAAGACACGGCACTCAATGGGTATGGGGAACAATGAGCTTAATAACCTTATATCTACACCGAGGGAGTGTCACATCACAATGCCACCATTGCACTAATTGGAAATATGTCACCCAAAGTCATTGGTGACACTTCTGATGCATCATGTGTCAACAAACTCACCGTGAGAGTGTAGGGGGACTTCTTGTCGCCATCTGTCAGTTCTGTTGACTCAGCACCACTGTCAGGTCCAGTCGGTGTCGTGTCTACGAAGCTCTCGTCCACCACACGAAACCTGGAGCAATACACATGGTGGGGCAGTCACAAGACACAGCAGTGTAGTCATATAAATGATGCACTCACAACAGAAATGGTGCAGTCACAACATAAATGGCGCAGTCACAAAAGAAATTGTGCAGTCATAACACTCACAGTCACAATGTAGTCACAACATACACAGTGACGCATTCACAACATGGATCCAGTCTGATAAGAGACAACTTTGTGTTATGTACCCATAAGGAACATCGGATATATGGAACAGTTTGACCAAATCCCAGCATGTTCCTTAGAATAAAAGTGAACTGTGTATTCACAGATGATTCTAAACAACAAATGTGCAGATAATTTTGAGAAAACAGATAATTTCGAGAAAAAATTTTTTTTTTTAACATTTCCCTCCCGAATTTGATGGTTCAGTGCCTGGTAAAGAAATAATGAATTCACAACATTGCAACATCTCACAACAGCCACTCCTGGTTTGGGTTCTTTCCTGAAGATACATAATGGTGATGATATATGATGATAAGAGTGTGACTGTAGGTTCCCCCTCAATTCAGTTGTTTCCCTTGTCTCGTTTCAGACTCATTTTGCGAGCAACTGAACCTATCCAGTATCCACTACGACATGCTGGCTCATTTGTACAGATTGGTTATTTAGTTTTGGTGGAATCATCGAACAAACTAATAAATTATTTTTGATCAAATCCAGTCAAAATTGTTGAAAAAAAGGTAAAAATGCTCCGGGTCGATACACTATACAGTTACCTGATCTAACAATCAAAATCTATTCTTTTGATGATTTTAACAAAACTACGCAATATTTTATTAAACCGACTGCGCTGTCACTCGTCAATTCTCCAGAATCTAGCCTGTTGGTGGAGAGGTGACACATCCCGCAGACTTCGCTCAGTGCCAAACCAAACTATTCACACACTACAGATTTGAACATCAACAGACCTGAATTGAGATGGAATTTTCAAATCAGAACTAACAAATATCTGAGACTCAGATATATGAAATTGTTAGACTCTCGCTGAACCAAAGGTTTCTTGTCCACTTGTCATCTGGACCTTGGTGCCCTGGATGGAAATGTGTGTGTGCACATGTGTGTGTGTGTGTGTGTGTGTGTGTGTGTGTGTGTGTGTGTGTGTGCGTGTGCATGTGTGTGTGCGGGCGTGTGTACATGTGTGTATTAGTTGTGCAAACAGTAACTGATACAATCAACCAGATAGTACATAAATCATGACAGCCCTTACTCGCCTTGTGTGCCCACAACTGTCATCGCCAGAGTCACACAGGAAGCTCTTAGGAAAACAGATACTGATTCGACGTGACACAACTATAAAAGACGTAACAAGACAACACAGCAAAAAACAGATAATGAGAAAGACAGGTCTGCCGAAGAAATTGTCATTCGTTAACAGGAAGAAGTGGCAAAAAAACAAGTTATTTATATCATGCCTGGTCGGTGCTGGCTCGAGGCTGCAACAAGTCAAAATCAATAACTGTATTGTATCAGCCACAGCCACTGTCTATGACCAAGTGTCTGGCGCCAAGGACCCTGCGTATGACACATCCTGTGGGAACGATGCGATTAATGTGCGCAGATTGCGGCAGTTGTGTCTCATTGCGATGGGAGAGAGACGCCAAGTCGCCATCCCCGGTGCAGCATCTACACGGCCACAGGACTATGTTTACAAGTATATGTATGGGCAAGCATGCACGCACATTCCATTGACTGTTGCCACAGAACCTGTGCGAGATTCGTTGTATTAAATGGCATGCATGACTGGGAATCTGCATTGCAACGACATGTATAGTGGTCCCTTTGTCTTTCTTCAATGGACACTTGAACCAAACAGAACCATGGAATTCATGGTACAACATGTTACCAATTTTGTTTAAGCATACTGTATGCTTATTAGGACGAATATGGTAAATATTTTTATTATTATTATTAAACAATATGGAGCCTGGAACGGAGTTCGAAGGACACCACTGTACAAATATGTGTGTTGCGGGGTGACCTCAAAGAAGTAGGGCCATGTACACCAAGATCAAGGAAAACCCTGTGGAAGCCGAGGATAAGACATAGTGACCAAAGGCAAAGGACTGATTGCAGCTGTAGGGTGTATACTTACTATTACAGCCACAGAATACAACTTAGAAGATAGAGACAGACAGAGACACTCACACCAGTGAACCTCTCTTATGTGGACAGTTATTTCAATGTAAGATTCCCTATTGTGAGCAGACAGCTCTCGTGTAGAAACACTATTTCTTGGATACACCAGGGTGGTAATAAAGCATGTTTACATGATGTGCACCAGCAGTTTCCATCTATATCAACCTTTGGTAAACATCCCAGAAAATACGCATTTTATAGCAGTAGCAATTGTGGTAGCACATGCACATTCAAGATACAAATGGTCCTTCTGTGTCTGTGGCTGTAGCAGTGTTAATTATTGTTTGCTGAGAGGGTGGATTAGCTGTCCAGGGCTCTGTGTACTCTAAGGGTTTCCAACCAGACTGCAAACTGGTACAGTATTAAACAATTGTAGCCCAGACTGTCTCACTTGAGTCAACATACTGAATTGGTAACAACTAGCACAAGTTCTAAGTGGACTTTAACTCAGGGCTTCTGACTTGAAAAGATACTTCCTCTGGAAGACAAGTTTGTGTGGCTTCACTGCAGTCAGAAAGGGAAGGAGCTCAAACATACACAATGTCATAAAACATTTGACTATCAGGCTATCTGGTGTCAATACAGCTACACAAGTGTGCACACTTTGTGCTTTTGTATTAAAAAAACATACAAAACTTTGTTGATCTCGATGCTTGTAAACAACTATTTGTGTTAAATTCATATAAATCAGCGAATAAAAAGATCGGAAGTAAAAAAAATCATAAATAATTTTTTTTTGAGTGATTTAAATCATGATTTAAATCAAATGATTTAAATCAAACAATCCTGCAAATGGATTTGAGTTTCTCATCAAATCAGCCTATATTTCACATATTTTACTATATACACAATACAAGGGATACAAATCACTGTGTTAAGTTAAAAACAACATATATTTTGGCCATTTTGGATGCTGATGATAGAGAAATCCTAGCCAAACATTTTATTGGTTGAGGCGGTCACTGGGACAAAGTTCAGTTTCACATTTGTTTGGCTGAATCCACCAGAGATGATAAAAAATATTACTTTTGGATCATGATGGTAGGTTAAATGAGATGCCTTGTTGTCACGATCTCATGTGGTTGTGTATTGTAGATCGGACTGTGCATTAGTGTAATTACGTACAGCTGCATGGTACGCAGGAGGAAAAATGTGACATTTAGCAAGATGTGGGAGATGATATGAATATTCATGTGGCAGAAAGAAAGGTGTTTCATACTTGAATGACCAGACATGCATCGAACATTACAAATTGTACAAGTCACCTTGCACCGGTTGATTCAGACCATAACAGTGATGGTGATAATAGAAACTTGCACTGCTACAGCAGTAACAAAACGTCAACAATGAATCACCATGAGCAACACTACCACAGAATTACCTGTCCTTATGTTTTAGATAAACAAGTCAATAACAGCATTAATTATACCCTTTTATAACTGTATTGACCATAAATCTGTCTCTCCTCCCTTCCCTCCTGTCTTTTGTGTCATCATCTCTCTCCTTTTCCCTCCCTCTCCCCCTCTCCCTCCCTCTCCCCTTGTTCTCTCACCCTCTGTCCTTCTCCCTCCTTCTCTCCCTCTCCCTTTCTCCTTCTCTCACCCTCTTTCCTTGTCCCTCTATCTCCTTCTCTCTCCCTTCTCTCAACATCTCTCTCCGTCTCCCCCTCACCCTCTTTCCCTCCTCTCTCTGTTTCAATCACATAATGGCATTTTAGTGACACTAACTGATGTATCACTTCACATACAGTGATTACCAATGGTCAAGAAGAAATTCAAACTTATTAATAACTCATTAAACTGACTGATGTATTCATCATCTCATAAACTACAATTAACTTCACAGAAACTGCACAAAATGACTAAGCAAGAATGGAATTTCATGAACAACTGCCATTGCTTCTAGTCAAAGAGCCACTAAACACAATTTCCGCCAGTGGATTCTCGTGTAGCGCAATAATGGTAACCATGACTACCAGGAGCAAGTTCCTATTTGGGCAAATTGCAGTAATCCGCAGTAAAGAAGTCCGATTGATGCACCTAGGAAGACGGGTGTCTCATCACGGTGACATGTCATTACGCACTACTCACATCCTTCCGGGAACATGTCAATTAATTCTCATCAGCATCCATCGCCACGAGACATGTGGACAGACTGGGATAATCACCTGCTAGTATTAAACGTCCTTCATTCCTTCTGTCTGTCACTCACCTGATCTCTTCCCCAAGGTCCATGTAGAGGTCGTGTTTCCCGTCGTCTGTGGCATACTCCCAAACCCACAACTGTTCAGACTCATCACTGGGATGCAGTCAAGGAGACCTCATTTCACAGGACAGCGACATAATAATTTTAATTCATATAATTTTAATTAACTTATATATATAATTATATATTAACTTAATATATAATTATAATATTTTATTACATTAGATATATTTTATATTCTTATTTTAATTAGCTTGTATAATGTATTTGTAAAGAATTGCATGTTTGTTTAGCAGTTTTACTATTATTTGTCTTGTAAAGCACCACAAACAATTTAAAATTGGATCTGGCGCTATATCAAATAAAATATATTATTATTAATAATAAATTAATTTGCATGCAGCACATTCTCCTTAAAAGCTCGATGCACCATACATCAAATGTATGAAATAAAATCTAAACATTATACATAGATAATACATTATATTCTAGGAAATTGAGATCAATTAATAAAACATATTGCATGTAATTAAAAATTAAAAGTGAAACCTAACTCAATAAAGATATAAACATGTAATTAAAATGTTTTTTAATAAAGGAAATTAAAATGAACTTCAACAAGGTCAAAAAATAATGTATATTGCCTCAGGTAAAAACAAACTACAAAAATTTATCAAAATACTGTGACAAATATGTTTCAAATGAGACATTCATTGTGGATGTATTTCACATATAAGCATAAATGTTAGACAAATACATCATTTTGTAAACATTAACATTGTGTTTGCATAAGGCTATTTGCCGCTGCAATGCTGGAACTGTTATGCAATTAAACAATTATATCGTATTGTTTCCGATATCTAACTAACCATTGTAGTGTTTAATTTTTACTGTCTCTTATTTCCCTCATAAATGTTGCAGTTCCGACTCCGTTTTCAATTTTTTTGCTTGAATGTGGGAGGGTCCCCCTGACAGTACAGAAACTGGACCCACAAAATATGATGAAGCTCTGACCTAGTTTTCTAGGTGCTCCGGTAATACGATGTAGCTTTGATCTTACTGTCCAGTTGCACCAATAATCGATCTCTGAGTGGCCCAGTTAGATCACCTTGACTGGGATTTGAGGACACTCACAAAATAACTGATAGTTGGGGTAGCAATTACAGGTACATCGAAGTTGGATGATTGGTGCAATCTGACGTCTTTAACTGACATATGACACAAAATTTAGTCTTCGCCTCGCCATCATAATTAATGCAGCTTTCAGAGAGTGTCGTAGAAAATCTACTCCCCCATGGACACTTCTAATTTGTTTCGGGATAAATTGTTGTTCCTAAACATTGTTGTGGTGACAACTAATTATCACTTAATATGAATTCCAAGAACAGACAGGAGTGAAATCCCAGAAAGGTCACGCCCAGTGATGCGTGCTAATTGGGTTTACCATGTTATTATTTTGTATGACTGTTCAATTAGTACTAACAGTGAGTTCCATGAACAGGCAGGTATCACATAACAGGTCACACTCATTCTTACTTTAGTTCAGGATTGTTGTTCCACACAGTTTTCATGATTAATACAAAGGCATATAGTTGATAAATACTTTACCTTCTTGTAACAAAGTCTTGCATAAATATGTGTCCTACTGTCTTTACTACTGAAATATGTTGTTATAACATGATAGTTTTTCTATTGGTTTTGGAAATGTCCCTTGAATCAAGTGCAGGGGAGTTATACTTTCAATAATTAGTGGCTGACCAGTGACACCAATTACATCTTTGATATGCATGGCCTGGTCACTCAGTGGTCAACATGGCAATAACAGTCACCGGTACTGTGTCACTGCATGTATGCAGACAATTACAATAAAACAGGCACAGACAGATACACACACTCACTTGCATACTTACTCACTCACTCACACTACACTCATTCACTCACTCACTCGCTCACTTGTACTCTCACTCACTCACTCACTCACTCATTCACTCACTCACTCGCTCAGTCACTCGCACACTCACTCACTCGCTCACTTGTACACTCACTCACTCGCTCACTTGTACACTCACTCACCCACTCACTCGTTCACTCACTCACTCACTTGCTCAGTCACTCGCACACTCACTAGCACTCACTCACTCGCACACTCACTTGTACACTACCTCACCCACCCACCCACCCACCCACCCACCCACCCACCCACCCACCCACCCACCCACCCACCCACCCACATGTTAGAACAGTGTGACTGTAACTAGCTGCAATCAGACAGTCACATGATGTATACATTAAATTCATTCATTAGGAGCCAGTTTGTACACACAACCTGTAGTAAAATCGCCTGATGGATGGCAACACGCCCACTAAAACATAATCCCATTATTGCTTTCTTGCACGGGTTTTCCTCATAAATATTGCACATTTCTTTCACGGCCTCGAGCCTACCTCTGGTTGTGGGAGTGTCCCGCTGACAAACACTAGAGCCTCAGGATATAATGAAGCTCTGATCAAATTATTGTTGCATCTGTGAGCAACCCAGTTAATTCATATTGTCCGGGATTACTTTCACAACAAAACCAAGAGATTCAGTAGCAATCACTTCAGGCACTCCGAAGTTGGCTGCTTGGTACATTCTGATGTCTTCCAAAGACGTATGCCCCTCATTTATTCTTCACAATAAAGGAGGCTCGTCAGGTACTTGGACAAAAGGAGCAATTAATTAAGCTTTCTGTGAGTGTCTGGAAAGGGTAAATTATAGAAAGTCCACTCCCCACACTGCTCCATTAGGTTCAGTATAAACTGTTGTTCCACACAATTGTTAACATTGCACGTTGATGTACTGACAAAACATGCAATTAACCAGTATCGGCGTCAGAATTTGTGTTAAACTCAAGAAGGTGTGGCAAGTACCTAAGATTTAACAATGTTAAAAAAAATAATAAATTTTTTTTAAAATTTAACAATACTACCTTCCAAAGCAATCAGCTCCAGATTGAATATAGTTAAGGAATTTATTGACTTATTGAGAATCCTACATCCTTCACTACGGTCTGCCTACCCCTGTCAACTATCTATCATTTGAACTGTTTCACAATGGAGGCATTTACACAACCAGTACCAATCTGTATTCCTAACGATCGGCTTAACAAACGATGGACAAAACATGTCTTTCAGTAGTCATTAGCAGCCATTTTGTGGTCATAACTTACAGTAACAGAGTTTGACACATTGCGCCATGCCGATTAAAAACTAATCATTATTGCCCTTTATTGCCCGCCTTTTTCTCATTAATGTTGCAACACGGACCCTGCGAATCTCTCTCTCTGGTCTCACTGTTGTGGAGCGGTGTCCTACTGATGGTACCGCACTAATAAATGAGCCACAAAATTTGATGTAGCTTTAATCTAATTTCTAGGTGCACCTGTAATAAATCTGTGTTCACTTTGACAGCAAGTTGAGTGTACTCAGAGATCTTCGTTGTACTCTCAAGACACAACAGAGAGGATCTTCTCATATGGTCCAGTTCTGTGGCGCTGGATGCTGAAGTTGTCATTGCCCAATATGACTTGGCAGTATGAGGAGTCATAAGCTCTTGCAGTGACTGCCTTTCTCTCGTGCAATGCCGGGCAACTCAACTAGTTGGCAGTAACCGAGTGATTGTTTTGTAAGAACTTTGATCACATTCATGTGAAAGAGCACAGGATGGCTGTGCAAGTCTATGGTGGACACAAAATTGTGCAGAACTGTTAAGCACCTCACTCACATTACAGCTCCCCCCATTAATGATGCCCTCTTCCCAATCTGATGTCCCACGGGTGGTAATGCTGGCATTTATTGCATATATATATATTGTATATTAGCATATGCTGGGAGTAGGGCCAATGAGGTAGTTCCACAGACAGACTGAGTCTGACAGAAACAAATACGCAGTGCTGCAACTGCTATTAATCTCAGCATTAATAATCTCAGTGTGAACGAAAGAAAGCTCGTGACAAATGCTCCAGATTGATGTCCTGGTTAAATGGATGTGATATCAACAACCGAACAGCAGGCTGGATACCATGCAGCCCAGTTGTAAACAAAGTAAATTAATAAAATGAATATAAGTGACTCCAGTTTTGTTATGACATTGCAACTACACGTCCGTATTAGATTACATTTTGTTTGATTACTAATTAAACATACAACCTGATACTGTTATCATGAAATCATGCTGTACAGTATAAACTATATCTATTATAACATCTTGATCACCAAACGAACCACAATTTTGAAATATGATTTCAATCTCAACTGATTTAGCCTATTGAAAATCCGGTTCATTGATGTCCATATGTGTAGTGTGTGAATAGTTTATATGTAACATCCGCAGTCGATTTAATAAAAAAATTATATTTTTGATCAAATCATCAAAAGAATTGACTTTAGTCATTGGATCTGGTAAGGCTCAAAATTCATATTCAAATTCCAGCTCAAATCTTTCAATTCCAATTCAATTAAAATCCAATTCAAATTCCAAATAAATTCTATGGGAGTTTTTTCAAAGCAAACGCATGGGATAACAGTAATATGTAATTGTAACAGAAATATGATGAAGCTCTGACCTAATTTTCTTAGTGCTCCGGTAATAGACCATACGATGTAGCGTTGATCTTACTGTCCAGTTGCACCAATAATCGATCTCTGAGTGGCCCAGTTAGATCACCTTGACTGGGATTTGAGGACACTCGCAACATAACTGGGAGTTGGGGTAGCAATTACAGGTACATCAAAGTTGGATGATTGGTACAATCTGACGTCTTTAATTGACGTATGACACAAATTTAGTCTTCGCCTCGCCATCATAAATAATGCAGCTTTCCGGGAGTGTCATTGAGGTAAAATCATAGAAAATCTACTCCCCCACGGACACTTCTAACTCGGTTCGGGATAAATTGTTGTTCCTAAACATTGTTGTGATGACAACTAATTATCACTTAATATGAATTCCAAGAACAGACAGGAGTGAAATCCCAGAAAGGTCACGCCCAGTGATGCGTGCTAATTGGGTTTACCATGTTATTATTTTGTATGACTGTTCAATTAGTACTAACAGTGAGTTCCATGAACAGGCAGGTATCACATAACAGGTCACACCCACTCTTACTTGAATTCAGGATTGTTGTTCCACACAGTTTTCATGATTAATACAAAGGCATATAGTTGATAAATACTTTATCTTCTTGTAACAAAGTCTTGCATAAATATGTGTCCTACTATCTTTACCACTGAAATATGTTGTTATAACATGATAGATTTTTCATTGGTTTTGGAAATGTCCCTTGAATCAAGTGCAGGGGAGTTATGCTTTCAATAATTAGTGGCTGACCAGTGACACCAATTACATCTTTGATATGCATGGCCTGGTCACTCAGTGGTCAACATGGCAATAACAGTCACCGGTACTGTGTCACTGCATGTATGCAGACAATTACAATAAAACAGGTACAGACAGATACACACACTCACTTGCATACTCACTCACTTACTCGCTCACTCGCACACTCACTCACTCACTTGTACACTCACTCACTCGCTTGTACACTCACTCACTCGCTCACTTGTACACTCACTCACTCACTTGTACTCTCACTCACTCACTCACTCGCTCATTTCTACACTCACTCGCTCACTCCCACACCCACCCACCCACCCACATATGTTAGAACAGTGTGACTGTACCTAGCTGCAATCAGACAGTCACATGATGTATACATTAAATTCACACAGCTATAACAATAAGTAAACCAATATCACTGGCTGGTTGCAGTGACTGTGTTTCACATATATCGTACAAATCACTTCCTTCAGCATTCATTAGGAGCCAGTTTGTACCCACAACCTGTAGTAAAATCACCTGATGGATGGCAACACGCCCACTAAAACATAATCCCATTATTGCTTTCTTGCACGGGTTTTCTCATAAATATTGCACATTTCTTTTACAGCCTCGAGCCTACCTCTGGTTGTGGGAGTGTCCCGCTGACAAACACTAGAGCCTCAGGATATAATGAAGCTCTGATCAAATTATTGTTGCATCTGTGAGCAACCCAGTTAATTCATATTGTCCGGGATTACTTTCACAACAAAACCAAGAGATTCAGTAGCAATCACTTCAGGCACACCGAAGTTGGCTGCTTGGTACAATCAGATGTCTTCCAACGATGTATGCCCCTCATTTATTCTTCACAATAAAGGAGGCTCGTCAGGTACATGGACAAAAGGAGCCTTTAATTAAGCTTTCTGTGAGTGTCTGGAAGGGATAAATTATAGAAAGTACACTCCCCACACTGTTCCATTAGGTTCAGTATAAACTGTTGTTCCACACAATTGTTAACATTGCACGTTGATGTACTGACAAAACATGCAATTAACCAGTGTCACCGTCAGAATTGGTGTTAAACTCAAGAAGGTGTGGCAACAGGAGTAAACAAAACGTAAAAGACAAGGTTGGACCTCTAGAAGACAGTGCTGGAAATATAATATCACAGGGGTTTTTAATGGCGGAAGACCTAAATGGTTACTTCAGTTCAGTGTTTACCAAAGAAGATATTAGTTCATTACCAGTTGCTGATGCTAAATTTCAGGGGGCTAAATCTGACTATTTAGGACTGTTAGTTTTAACTCCAGAATTGGTAGCTAAGAAAATAAAGACAGTGAAGGATAACAAATCACCGGGAGTGGATGGGATTCCTCCAAAATTACTAATGGAAACAGTAGATCAAATCAGTATACCACTTGCAAGAGTATTCAACTTGTCATTAAAAGAGGGAGTTGTTCCGTTTGAATGGAAAGAAGCAAACATCATACCATTATTTAAAAAGGGTTCGAGAAATAAGTCAGAGAATTACAGACCAGTGAGTTTAACGTCAGTGATTTGTAAATTATTAGAAAGGTTAATTAAAGACCATATGGTGGAATTCCTCGTTAAACATAAATTATTAAATTCATCTCAACATGGATTCCTTAAAGCGAGGTCATGCTTAACAAATATGTTATGTTTTTTGGAAGAAATCACTAAGTGGATAGACGTGGGATTGCCAGTAGATATTATCTACTTAGATTTTCAGAACGCTTTTGACAAAGTGCCACATCAAAGATTGCTACTTAAATTAAAAGCCCATGGTATCGGGGATAGCATAACTGACTGGATAGAACAATGGCTGACTGACAGAAGACAACGAGTTGTAGTAGATGGAGAAGTTTCAAATTGGAAATCGGTTTTGAGTGGGGTACCTCAAGGATCAGTATTAGGACCTATATTATTCTTAATTTATATCAATGACTTGGACGAGGGTATAACAAGTAACTTACTGAAATTTGCAGATGACACAAAACTGTTTAGAAAGGTTAATACTGATGGTGATAAACAATATTTACAAAACGATCTAGACAGATTAGTGAAATGGTCTGAGAAATGGCAGATGTTGTTCAATTTTGGGAAATGTAAATGCCTACATACAGGACATGGGAACTTGAATGTAAACTATAAAATGGGAGATACTGTTCTGGGTACTACTGTAAAAGAAAAGGACTTAGGAGTTACAATAAGCGCTGATATGAAAGTTTCAGAGCAGTGTGGTATTGCAGCTTCAAAGGGTAATCAAATTCTTGGATTGATTAGAAGAAACATAACATACAAGGGAAAAAAGTTAATTATACCTCTTTATAAAGCAATAGTTAGACCTCATTTAGAATACTGTATACAAGCATGGAGACCATATCGTAAGAAGGATATAGATACGCTTGAACGCATACAAAGGAGAGCAACTAAAATGATTCCAGAACTTAGAGACCTTAGTTATGAAGAACGCCTGAAAGAATGTGGTTTAACAACTCTAGAGACAAGGAGGTTAAGAGGAGATCAGATTGAAGTTTTTAAGATATTGAATGGGTATGAAAATATTGATAGAAATATGTTTTTCTCACTCAAGAAGGATAGCAGAACTAGAGGACATGAGGTAAAATTAGTAAAGGATCAATGTAGATTGGACATCAGGAAGCAGTCGTTCTCACAGAGGACAATAAATGAATGGAACAAACTGTCTACAGATTGTGTAACTGCTAGCAGCGTGAATATGTTTAAAAACAAGGTTGACACATATATCAGGACGGCGGGTTATAAGTAGGTGAACATTGTTGGACTCTCGATAAGCCAATGGCTTCCTTGTCCACTTGCCATCTGGGCCTTTGGCTTGGATGGCAAATCTTGTTAAATCTTGTTAAACTACCTAAGATGTAACATTGTTAAAAAATATATATATTAAGGTTTAACAAGACCACCTTCCAAAGCAATCAGCTCCAGATTGAATATAGTTAAGGAATTTATTGACTTATTGATAATCCTACATCCTTCACTACGCTCTGCCTACCCCTGTCAACTATCTATCATTTGTACTATTTCACAATGGAGGCATTTACACAACCAGTACCAATCTCTATTCCTAACGATCGGCTTAACAAATGATGGACAAAACATGTCTTTCAGTAGTCATTAGCAGCCATTTTGTGGTCATAACTTACAGTAACAGAGTTTGACACATTGCGCCATGCCGATTAAAAACTAATCATTATTGCTCTTTATTGCCTGCCGTTTTCTCATTAATGTTGCAACACGGACCCTGCGAATCTCTCTCTCTCTGGTCTCACTGTGGTGGAGCGGTGTCCTACTGATGGTACCGCACAAATAAATGAGCCACAAAATTTTATGTAGCTTTAATCTAATTTCTAGGTGCATCTGTAATAAATCTGTGTTCACTTTGACAGCAAGTTGAGTGTACTCAGAGATCTTCTTTGTACTCTCAAGACACAACAGAGAGGATCTTCTCATATGGTCCAGCTCTGTGGCCCTGGATGCTGAAGTTGTCATTGCCCAACATGACTTGGCAGTATGAGGAGTCGTAAGCTCTTGCAGTGACTGCCTTTCTCCCGTGCAATGCCGGGCAACTCAACTAGTTGGCAGTAACCGAGTGACTGTTTTGTAAGAACTTTGATCACATTCATGTGAAAGAGCACAGGGTGGCTGTGCAAGTCAATGGTGGACACAAAATTGTGCAGAACTGTTAAGCACCTCACTCACATTACAGCTCCCCCCCATTAATGATGCCCTCTTCCCAATCTGATGTCCCACGGGTGGTAATGCTGGCATTTATGGCATATATATATATATTGTATATTAGCATATGCTGGGAGTAGGGCCAATGAGGTAGTTCCACAGACAGACTGAGTCTGACAGAAACAAATACGCAGTGCTGCAACTGCTATTAATCTCAGCGTTATTAATCTTAGTGTGAACGAAAGAAAGCTCGTGACAAATGCTCCAGATTGATGTCCTGGTTAAATGGATCTGATATCAACAAACGAACAACAGGATGGTCCAAACTGCATTTCATGGTACAGAATAAAACAAATTTTAGTTTTGTATAACCAGACTAGTACCTTGCGAAAGGATACAACCTTGAGGGATGCTGAAGGGCGTCTGGAGGAATGAGAATATCATCAAAGAAACCCAGGGACACTGAAACAGAAACCAGTGGAGTACAATCAAAGTAGGGGAAACAATCGACACCAGGTCACTATTTCTTTTCCCAATGGCAACAACGTTTGCATTTTTCACGCTGTTTGCAAAATTTATATTTGTAATATTCAGTTAATTATTTCTTTCATTAAACTGCTGGGCAAAATTTTTAACTTTCTATAATGTTTTTCTCCAAAAAAATCAGCATACAAGATGCTCCCATCAAACAGCGTCCAAAACAACTACGTCGTCTTTTTACAAGCAGCAAAAAATAGAAATTTAAATATGCTGTATGCAAACAGAGACACACACACCACACACAACACACCCACACACTGATAACACACACACACTACACACACCACACACAACACACCCACCCACACACCCACCCTGATAACACACAGGCCAGTCTGTGGCATGAGAATTACTAATAACAGATGACTAATTAATAGTAGACACAACAAGTATATTTAGTGACACAATGAAGTTGAATAAGCTAAGGCTGGTCCTGTTACATAACTGTACTTGATTATAGGAAAATGTTGTTTTTGTAATTATAACTGATTTTAGAAGTGCAAATGAAATAAAAATAACGTTAACTGATTTTTGTGTAACTGGACCCAGCCCTTCAATTACCCTCTATCAGATTAACTTAAAAATGCCCCATTGTATCCACGTGAGGGCAGCAAAGGTAAGAAAAGAGACGCACAAATGCCACCCTCCCTGAATTAGTCCTTAAACCTTTAAAAGTTTGACACATTTTCAAATTGAAAAAATATATCGATGTGACAATGTCATGACACAGTGCATGTACAGGACATAGAATAAGAACACACATCTCCAATAATTATAAAACTTTGTGTTTTTCTAATAACCCCAATGTGTCATACAGATAACTGTTTTTCTAACAACCCCAATGTGTCATACAGATAACTGTTTTTCTAACAACCCCAATGTGTCATACAGATAACTGTTTTCTAACAACTCCAATGTGTCATACAGATAACTGTTTTCTAACAATCCAATGTGTCATACAGATAACTGTTTTCTAACAACTCCAATGTGTCATACAGATAACTGTTTTCTAACAACTCCAATGTGTCATACAGATAACTGTTTTCCATGAAATGGTGAATCCCAAAGATGTCAGACTGTATTGCAGCGTCGTGCTGCGAACGATTACGTGATTTATAACAACAGTAGTTCCATAACATTTCAGCACTGCACGATGCGACGGTTGTCATATTTTGCATGTGACCAACATTAAACAATTTAGCATGCATGTCTTGACCCCCCTTTTAGTGTGCTTTATTGAATAGGTAAATATAGACAACTGTGAACGACCCCCCCTTACTTATCCGCACCCTACTTGGGGTATACGGCCACCACATTTCACATTATGACTCCTACTAATGACATCAGCTACTAATGCAGTTTCTGTAATCATGATTTTTTACTGGAAGGGGTGATTGACCCCTTTCCAAACCCTCCTCCTTTATCTGGACTTGGGACAGGTCTAACACATTTACCAAGGTTTCATATTTGTAGTGGGAAGAACGATATATTCAAGAGGGCGACTTGTTTATACTCTGCAGGTGTTTACTAATGACATAGGAGGGTGATGACTTTGCATGTAACAGAATGACAGAGCACGAACACTTGCATCATTTATGTTATGCGGTTTATGATTACGCAATTTCCCCGGCTCTGTTACACACAGAATATCAATGCAGATGTGATGATCAAATATGCACCTGTTTCATCAATCTCTACGTCTGCTGATTGATCAGCACGAGTGACTGCACGACCACTGTAAATGATTCTACATCAAAGCGTCTATCACAACTAATACTCCACACATGGCAGAAATACTGGCACAGCCGGCAGGTAAACACATTTAAGTAATACAAATTTGGTACAATTCCATTGCTATTATGCCGAGCACATGGCAAGGTAATTATGTCTTAGATGAGAAAATAGTATCTACTAATGTCAGGTAAGTGGAAAATTGCCAATGTAGTTAAATGTCTATTCTGATGTGAATTGCCAGTGTAGAAGTCTGTTTCCCCAACACACCAAAACATGAGCCACAACAGAAGTACCACCATCAAAATTAATGCAACTAATACCAACCTACCATCAAGTGCGATTGAGACTATCCGTAGAATTCAGTGCAGTTACGGCCACCCCAGTGCCAGATAGAACTGAGATCATATTATCATCAAACATTACAGAGACTATGCTTAACGCCAAATATAATTAGTTAAGACCATCAATACCATGTAAAAACAATTGAGCCTATCACCATAAACCACATATAACAAGCTCTTCTTTAATATATAACTTCTAAAAAAACATCCCTAATACCAGCACCACTGACATGACCCCTAGCATTAGATGCCACTGACGGCAGCCCTTACTGCCATACATCACCAAGTAAATACATATGACAGTCCTACCACCAGCATCATTAAGACCACCCCTTAAGGGACATCAAAAAGCCTCCCTTTACAAAGTTCATGTCCCAGACCCTTTCCCGCACCAGGTGGCAATTAGCCATTCCTCCCGAGTCCATGGGACACTTAAATAGCACAGTTGTCGTCCACTTCTTGGAACCAGGATGGACAGTGATATAGCTTAGAAACAGCCTTCAGTACAGGAAGCCAATAATCTGACCAAATGCGGCACTAATCCCCCATACAAAGGCTTATATACACCTGCAAATGATCAGCCTGTCTCATCAATAATAGATTTTTGTAATTGCTGAGTTTAAAGCTTCTTCCTCAATAAATTTTTTTGCTAGCTTGTTTGTGCAAATAAGTTATTTAGTTTTGGTAAAATCATCGGACAAACTATAAATTTTTTTACTGGGTTAAAATTCTACGAAAAAGGGCAACTCTTCAAAATTGTCTGACAGTTCGTTTTGAACCTGCATTATTACTTACTTATTTTTTTAATAAAAAAATATATATAAAAAACAGGCAATATAGGCTTCAACAAAGATATTTTGCATTCCAGAAAGCCATTATTTTTAATTCAGTAACGATAATTCACCATTTTAGTTGTCTTATCATCTTATGCCAAAGTAAACGTTGCTAACCTTATCATCTTATGCCGAAGTTAAGTTGTCTTATCATCCTATGCCAAAAGTGTGTCACAAACTACAATATAGGCCCCTACAATAGTATAGGCCCCTACAATAGTATAGGCCCCTACAATAGTATAGGCCCCTACAATTGGTTGGTGTTGCCTGCAGTGCCGGTTTTAGTGACGCGTCAAGTGTGGTAGTGGGTAGTGTGGTAGTGGGTAGTGTGCTTGTCACCTCTGCTTTCAGCTTCCACCACTGGCTAGCTTCTGTGAAATGACAAGCACCGCGTGGATAAGCCTTGTCTGCCAGTACAATAGCCTCTCCTAAAACAAAACTCTCATCGTAACCTCGTTCGAGGTAACCAATGGATACTGGTGTGAGGCACCAGGCTAATCAGACGAGGTATCGGAGCAGCATGGGGCCCCAGAGGTGCAGTGCGCATGACCAACATGAGTGTGGACACGCTCTGCCACTATCACTAATCCATGTCCCAGCTATGGACAAATAGTAACGCTTGGAGAGGAGACTACGCGGATCATGCCCTAGACACACCATATGGTGACGATCAATCCACAGAACATACTGGATCGGTCGCAACCCGGGTTAACAATAACTGCGCCATTTGCCCCTCACCAGGACGGATGCGAAAAGTATAATACTGGTGACCGAACAAGTAAGATCTGTGGGAGAGACAACATAACCATAGGAACGTGGAACATTAGAACAATGAGACCAGCAGGGAAACTAAAAGAACTCGCATATGAGATGGACAGGTACTGCTGGAACCTACTTGGACTATGCGAAATACGATGGAAGAACTTCGGCGAAACAACAACCGAAGAGAGACACAAACTGTACTAGAGTTATTTGAAGAGAACATGAATATGAATATGGCGTTGGTTTTCTTGTTCACAAGAACATCATGAATTTGTCGTGGGATGTCTTCCAATCTCCAGCTGACTCATTTCCATCCGCCTAAGGGCAAACCCATTCAACATCACTGTAATACAAGTTTACGCCCCAACGACTGACTACAGCGACGACCAAATAGAAGATTTCTACAGCCAACTACAGAGAATCATCGACCAGGCTCCCAAGAAGGATATCCTAATTGTGCAGGGAGATTGGAATGCAAAGGTTGGCAAAGATACACAAGAGAACTGGCAAAACATCTGCGGGCCTTTCTGCAATGCAACTACCAATTAAAGAGGCCTTAGGCTCCTGGAGTTTGCTACTTACAACAAACTAGGTCTGGCCAATACATATGGTCCTCACAAAGCATCCAGGAGATGGATGTGGCACTCTCCGAATGGCCAGCATCACAATCGGATCAATTACATATTGCTGAAACAGTGATTGCGGTCTGGCATAAATATTGCAAAGACACGGAGCTTTCCAGGTGCAGAAATAGAAAGTGATCATGACTCGGTGATGATGAACTTCCGTCTCCGTCTGAAAAAGATTGTCAAACCAAAGCAGGTAAGGATGAAGTTCGTCCTAGAAAAGTTGAAAGACCCTAAAATTGCAGAAGCATTCCAAGCAATGATAGGTGGGATATTTGCACCTTTTACCATCCTAGAGGAAGAAAACACTGACATAGAGACATTGACCAACAAGTTCAACAATGCAAAAATCCTGGGTCACCACTGAACTACTTGACATGTGTGACAAAAGAGGAGAACTAAAAAAGGTG
Source organism: Lamellibrachia satsuma (assembly GCA_033239005.1). Lineage (NCBI taxonomy): Eukaryota > Metazoa > Annelida > Polychaeta > Sabellida > Siboglinidae > Lamellibrachia > Lamellibrachia satsuma. The sequence continues at coordinate 12,513,072 of BSQZ01000006.1, forward strand.
AAGAACAGCCCCGGAGGAACTGATAAATATAGGGAAATCAACAAAGAAATCAGAACAGGCATGAAAGAAGCCAAAGAAAAATGGATAGAAGAACAGTGCAGCGAAACAGAAGACAACATGAACAAGAACAATAGCAAACGAGCATTCCAAGTCATAAAAGAGCTGACAAGTGAGAAGAAAGGAAGAATAAAAACCATGCAAGACAAGTCAGGAAAATGCTTCATGGAAGAAAGAGAGATTATCAATCAATGGACAGCCTACTGCACTGAGTTATACAACAGTCAGACCAAAGCAAATGCAGCAGTATTGGATTGTCCTATGAACACCGAAGAGGATAACTGCCAAATTCTTTGTGAAGAAGTAGAGGCTGCAGTTAAATCCTTAAAGAAAGGGAAATCAGCTGGAGTTGAGAACATACCAGCTGAATTAATACAAATTGGGGGAGAAGTGACCAACATCCTCACAGCAATCTGCAATAAGATCTGGCAGATAGGAGATTGGCCTACTCCATGGACAAAATCAATGGTCATCACACTTGTCAAAACTATTGGACAATAAGCCTTATCAGCCACCCAAGTAAAGTCATGTTGAAGGCCATCCTTAACAGACTCAAGCCACAAGCAGAGAACATCATCGCTGAAGAACAGGCCGGTTTTCGAGCAGGATACAGTATTTTTTCACCCTTAGAATCCTCTGCGAAAAGTACTTGCAACACCAAGAAAATCTCTACCATGTCTTTATTGACTTCAAGAAGGCATTTGAGGGGGATGGCATGCAGCCTTATGGGCAACCATGAAGAAATAACATTGGTGTCAACCTTGTTCAAGCCATAGAACATCTGTTTGACAAGGCCACCAGCGCAGTCTTTATGAATGGCACCCTGGGGAATGGTTCGAACCACCATTGGAGTCCGCCAGGGCTGCCTTCTATCACCCACTCTGTTTAACATATTTTTAGAGAGGATCATGACCGACACCCTTGAAGATCACGTAGGAACAGTCAGCATCAGAGGCAGGACAATAACAAATTTAAGCTTTGCAGATGATATCGATGGTTTATCAGGGGATGAACAGGAACTAGCTGACATGGTGAGCCGCCTCGACAATACAACTGCGTCCTACGGAATGGAAATTAGTGCTGAGAAAACCAAGCTAATGACCAACAACACCAATGGCATCAACAAGAAGATCACAGTGAATGGACAACGACTAGAAACAGTGTCCAAGTTCAAGTACCTGGGTCCAGTTATCACATATGAGGGATCCAAACCTGAGATCATTTCAAGGATTGCCCAGACAACAGAAACAACAACAAGACTGAAACCAATATGGAAAGATAAAAACATCACCCTTTGATCCAAAATCAGACTGATGCGATCACTTGTCATGTCAGTATTTCTATATGGATGCGAGATATGGACTCTTACAGTCGAACTACAAAGAAGAGTACAAGCCATAGGAATGAGGTGCTATCGAAAGATCCTTTACACCTCGTACAAGGACCACGTAACCAACGAAGAGGTCAACAACAGAATCCAACAAGCCATCAGGCACTATGAAGACCTAACGATGGTAAAGAGACGGAAGCTGAATACGGGCACGTATGGGCATGGGTACGTCTCACAAACATCTGGCATGACAAAAACCATCCTGCAAGGCACCGTTTAGGGAAGCAAAAAGACGAGGAAGACAGAGGAAGAGGAGGGAGGACAACATCAGACTGGACAGGCTTGGACTTCTCAGAGACACAAAGGGTGGCAGACGATAGGAAGAAGTGGAGACAGCTGGTTGCAAGGTCATCGGTGGTGCTCCAATGACACTATGGAATTGATGATGACGATAATAGCTGCTCCTACCTAAACTTGTTATGTTTGTCAATGAACCCATTTTTAATGTTACGCCCAATACAAAGCTTCCTCATCAATATTTCAGTATTACAAATTGATGATTTTTTTAAATTAACTTCGTTTCGAAAGCAGAATATAGTAAACTTTATGATGAATGTATTATTTTATAGCAGTTATTTGAATAAGTGCCTTCACTTTTTAACTTTGTACTGTCTAAAAAATTTTCAAACTTCAACTGGTTACACCCAATACCAAACTTTGTAATGAATTGAGACATAACTAGTGGAAATAAGTACTTCATAATGAACAAATATGTAAATAACAATAATTGTTATATATTTGAATGCTTTCTTGAGGGATGCTATCAACAACAATGGCACCAAGATAATCACCTGTTTTGAATTTGTCAACTAACGTCCATTAGCAAGATAATATTTTTTATGTTGCTGTCCTACATTTAGGAGCAGAGTAAACATCAGTTTTAATGTTTCACAGCTAAAGGTAAATTCTGACAACTTCACTCTGAGGCATCAGAAGAAGGACGTTCAAAAGCTGCTGCAAAAAATACAAGATCTGTCAAGATATCAGGGTGGAAGTGACATGAGTTGGATAATAGCTACAAACAGATTACGTTAGTCACAAAGGAGGTATCCGCTGAGGAATTAAAGGAAATGTTTTCCAAGGAATATATCCCTTGGAAAAGTATTTGTCAGACAAAAAGAACTTATGTGATGCAAGAGGTCAACAGCAACCTTAATGAGGACATATGTACTGCACAGCTGAATTTTGTGGAAAACATTCTGTCGAGCAACATTACAGAAAATCAGTCCGCCTAGATGTTCACAAAAACTCTGTTACACAGCATCCAACGAATGTTCAGAATAAATTAAGCATCCAGTGTTAACTGAAATGTACAGAATCAAAGCCACAGAATTTATTTTATATTAAAATAATACATGAATGGAATTCCTAATGTGCATTGAACATGTTCATAAAATTATTCCAAGTTTTTCTACAGACGATGTAAGACGACTATTGTTTTTTCACAGAAACCGATGCTAATAACGAGCAAATTGACACTGTGCACAAAATTACGATTCAATTTTAATAAAAAAACTGTTCACTTTGATTCTGTCTTGTCATCGACTTGCAGCGATTTTATAAAAAAATCAACATGGAAAATGCTGCCTGTCAATTTATTGCCTAAGTTGACCAGATTCTCTCTTTATATATGGGCATCCGTCCATCGCTGCCAACCAGCAACCAGAAACAAAAACCTGTGTGATGCACAAGTCTCGTTGTCTCTCCCCTGTTCGTCAGGGTGCAAAAAATCATTGAAAAGGAAGTAATGTATCAAAATCACTGGCGCTTTATTTGTATGACATGAATCTGGAAATAAAACAATGATCTGTCCCCAGACCCAACAGAGCAAAGCAAGTAAAAAAACAGTGTCGCCCCCTGGAGGCTCACAGTGAAAGAAGATCACAGCTGAGATATGGCACATCCCAGACTTGAGCATTACAGTTACTAACAAAAATGCCAATCCCCAGAAGAGATAACTTGGTAGTTACAAAATTTCCGGATACACAACATAATATCACAGAAATATCCACCTAAGACTTTGTTAGTTAACATCTTGATGCGTTAGTTAATATCTTGATGGTTACTTTTCAACTCCCGAAATTACGATGTGATACTGGCTGTTAAAGTAATGTATTACGATGACTCGCCCTTGTATTACGTAACTTAGGACAATCGAAGAAAGACGCACGACGTTGTCAACAATTGTACGTAATCGTTTGTTTAGCGTTGCGGACAACCGTACGTAATTGTTTGTTTAGTGTTGCGGACAATTGTACATAATTGTTTGTCTAATGTTGCGGACAATTGTACGTAATTGTTTGTTTATCGTTGTGGACAATTGTACGTAATTGTTTGTTTATCGTTGTGGACAATTGTACGTAACTGTTTGTTTAATGTTGCAGACAATTGTACATAATTGTTTATTTATCGTTGCGGACAATCATGCGTAATTGTTTGTTTAGCGTTGCAGACAATTGTATGTAATTGTTTGTTTAGCGTTGCAGACAATTGTATGTAATTTTTGTTTAGCGTTGCAGACAATTGTATGTAATTGTTTGTTTAGCGTTGCAGACAATTGTATGTAATTGTTTGTTTAGCGTTGCAGACAATTGTAAGTAACTGTTTGTTTAATTTTGTATGTAATAACTACAAAGGGTAAGTTGACTGTTTGTAGAAAGGGAAGGTGAATTAAAAAAAATTCAACCGAGAGACAACCCAACCATGGGTTTGTTGATGGAACCCCGATTCCCCATATGCAAAGCGTCTAGGATCAGCAGTATAACATACATACATACTCACTCGATTATAATAAGATAGTTGGGATTGCACTGCAGTTTATGAAAACATCCACCCACCGTGAACACCTTCTTTGCTTGAGCTTCTGATCTTTCCTACGACAATTTCGTCCATGAAGGGTCGGAACACGATGTATCTAAAATGCACTGAAGAGAAAAAGAGAGATTAACGATTAATTATTTGCCTTGGTGGAATTATTCAAAGATCATACAGCTGTGTACAGCTTTTAAATATATAATTTGCAACCATATTTATGAAACACACAAAATAAGATGATGTTTATCACACAATGCTACTGATATAATGTGTGTGTGTGTGTGTGTGTGTGTGTGTGCGTGCGTGCGTGCGTGCGTGCGTGTGTGTGTAGTTAACATCAGCTTAAACAAAAAAAATTTAATTTAACAATATATATTATATATAATATTAAAGCAAAACAAGTCATGTTTTGGGGTTATGCACCTAACTAACCACGTGCAACTAAAGTTGAGAATATCACGCCAATGGTTTACTCAGAATGTGTTCCAAAAAGTGAGATTCTGGTCATTTATCTGAATGAATGACGACTGACATGTTAACTAGCACGACCAATAAGCGCATGCGCAGTTCTATGAAATCGGGGTAACCTAAAGTGGCATATTAAACTCTGCACAGAATACATACGTATACACAGAACCAAAGCTGTCTCAATGAAACTGAAGTTTATGTCAGAAAGAGGATTAGCTTAGTAAACAAAGGTCAAAATATGTTACATAAATTGAGCTTTGCCACAAATATCATGACCATATCCTATTGGCAAGTATACGAGTAGGTGTACATAAATATATTTTCATTTGGCAAGTGAATATTGCCAGACACTCGTGATGCAGGGTTATCTAACAGTATGGCGTGGCCCATGAAGTTAAGATGTTGTGTGTTCAACAAGGTATTCCCAGTAAACTGGTGTGATATTCTTAATTGTAGTTACAAATGGTTATCTTTTAGTAACTCTTATTGGTGCATAGACCGAAAACCATTACTTTTGTTTTGCTTTAAATATAACTTGAATATTAATAATAAAAAAGTTAACACTATAACTGTCATCATGCACTCATGGTTTGTACATTTGCCTCACCTATGGTATGTGAAGACCCATCACCTGGCAGAATATAGCTGTCTTCTATCTTAGTGACGTCCCACAATGCAATACAAAGGCCAACATTGTGAACAACCTATAACAATTAATTCCAAATACAAAAACTGTAACAATGTATTTCTTGTGTAGCATTTTCCCATAGAATTTAACTGAAATGCAGTTGATAAAGTTAAGCTACAGAAATACTCATGAATGTGGGCTAGAAGCTTGTATAGGTATGATGTAAAATTCTACATACATGTTAATTTATATGCAAAATAATTATACTAAGGCCAAATAAATAAAAAATATGGTATGCTTCCGATTACATGCTAACTAAAACAATGAGCAATTTTTTATATTTGCCCAAATTAGGGTATGTAGGAAGTGAAATATATTTTCTTTTGAACACTGGTTTTCGTAGATGTGCACAAGACAAAATACAATATTTTCACTTGTCACAAGTTGTGTGTAAAATTGTAAATGTACTTCAGCTGAAAAGGCCAACAAATTGTTTTCTTCATTTGTTCAATATCCTTTATTTTACTGCTCGATCAGAATGGGAACACAAAAACTTTTTGGGAAATGTTCCCCGTCGAAACATTAGGGTTGATCAGTATGGAAAGTAGAATTAAGAAATAAACAATATTTTATATTTGGCCTAATGATAAATCAGTAGCTACCTGTATGATTAGACCATGGCAGTGACTGAAGTTGCATTAACTGATGACATTTCTGCCACTGAAGCAGTAGTTGCAAAAGAATGTGATCATTGTGTCACTGTAAAGTATAATGCGATAAAGCCGTGTGCAAATGAACTCACCTTATTTGCAAATTTTTTATTTAGTGTTTGTACAATTGCATCATTCATGACAATGTTGAACTGCCAAGGAGGGATCTTCACCGTATCCTTCATCTTGCTCAGGATGAACATTGTCGAACGCTGCGGAAGAACATTAACAATCATTGCATCCAAGGGTAAAATCACAACATGTGTTCTTCCTAGCTAAACCAGTTTCTATGTTTCTTATTTTGATGGGTTACATATGTATAAAAATCATTATTATGTTTCAGCTAAAGAAATCTTTACAATTTCCAGGTCTGTCCATGACAGTAAGTTTGGTCCATATAAACTCAAAAATACAGCAAATTTATTTTTAAGAGATCCAGTGCAATTCAGGAAGATCCTATGCAATTCAGGGAGGTTCTATGCAACTGGAGGAATTCCAATAGCATTTCAGTCACTGAATAACTCTAAGCACTGCCTCAATCTTCCATACCATAATGGTCAGAATAGAATAGTGAAACAAAAGTCATTGTTTTGGGGCTATGCACCTAAGAGATAATAAAATCTAACCATGTGCAACTAAAATCAAGAATATCATGCCAATGGTTTAGTCAGAATGTGTTCTAAAAGTGGGAGATTCTGGTCATTTCTCCAAATGACCGAGGGTTGACATGTTAACCAGCACCACCAATAAGCACATGCGCAGTTCTAAGAAATCTAGACTACAAGTGACAGTAATGGAGGCCAGCATACACAGAACCAACGTAGTCTCAAACAAACTTGGTATTTTGCCAAAAAGACAATTAGTTCAGTAAATAAAGGCCAAAATATGTTACGTAATGCCAGCAGGGAGTATATGCCTAAACGTATCTGTGCGTTATAAGGGGGTGTTCAAAATACTGTTATGTAACACAATCAAGACCTGTATGTATTTTGCTTTATAAGCTCAAAGCACTATTTTTATAAATACAGAAATAAGTAAGACATTTTCAATATCAGAGTTCAAAGCATTTATTAAGCGTTGAAAGCACGAGTAAATGATTATTAGGTGATTTTCACAGCTTGTGCATATGTATGCGATTTATGGACATAGCTAGTAGCACAACCCTGGTTGGTTCTGCTCAGTTTGAAGGGGGTAGTTGTTGAGTGTTGCATAATTTCGGAGGGGGGCAGCGTTACGGCATGTGGAGCCCGGATGACCGAGCCTGTGATGGGCTTTCAGCCCATGCCGACAGATGGTGTGGCCCAATCGTTTTGGCCCACGCAGATGGATGGTTCAGTCCACTACACTAAAAAGTGTGTCGCTACTGAAATCAGCTATGGTCGATTTGGTCCATGCTAGTAGCAGATTTCTAAGCAGTTGAATTCTAAGAATAGTCATTTCTGCCCATAGACTGATTTGGAGAAAAAAAAATTAAATTATGCTAATATCATAATATATAATTATTATAGAGCAATATCCGTATCAACCAATCTGCTACTATCACCAAAGTTGGGAAATGTTTACAACTTGATTAGGCGTCTGACAATTCTGCAACTATTGAATATTTATATCATACTTCATAGGGGCATTAATGTGTTATCCAGTACATAAAATATTTTTTATTCATTACAGATGATATTATCTAGTAAGCATTTTTAGAGAATATTGACTTTTAAATTTAAGGTTATCAACCAAATGGCTAATATCGTTTTAAACTTGTTTTTGTATATAGAGTGGAACCTTGGTACAGAGTCACATCCATGGTAGGGTCACCTCGCATTTACTCATGTTGGGTCAGTCCCAAATAATTCCATAGTAAAGAATATGACATCAGTCCCGCTAATAAGGTCACCTCGCAAAACAGCCAGATTACCTGCAATTACGGTCAGTCATGGCCAAGCAGCTACGATCCATTTCACAGAGTAAATTAATGTGGAAAAACGTTGTACAATGATGGCAAACTAGCCAACAAAGAAAGACGGTATGATTTACGAATTGATTATTACCAGTGTATGCGAAATGGAAGCAAAAGCGAAAAGACGTATTAGGAATGAGTTCAGTTTACTAACAAAAATAGATTTGATCAGGGGTAGCTATGACAGAAGCAGTTGGCTGAATGATTCGATATCAGCCGATCCAAAATGGGGACAACTTGTTGTTCCGTTTGAATGGAAAGAAGCAAACATCATACCATTATTTAAAAAGGGTTCGAGAAATAAGTCAGAGAATTACAGACCAGTGAGTTTAACGTCAGTGATTTGTAAATTATTAGAAAGGTTAATTAAAGACCATATAGTGGACTTCCTCGTTAAGCATAAATTATTAAATTCATCTCAACATGGATTCCTTAAAGCGAGGTCATGCTTAACAAATATGTTATGTTTTTTGGAAGAAATCACTAAGTGGATAGACGTGGGATCGCCAGTAGATATTATCTACTTAGATTTTCAAAAAGCTTTTGACAAAGTGCCACATCAAAGATTGCTACTTAAATTAAAAGCCCATGGTATCGGGGATAGCATAACTGACTGGAAAGAACAATGGCTGACTGACAGAAGACAACGAGTTGTAGTAGATGGAGAAGTTTCAAATTGGAAATCGGTTTTGAGTGGGGTACCTCAAGGATCAGTATTAGGACCTATATTATTCTTAATTTATATCAATGACTTGGACGACAGTATAACAAGTAACGTACTGAAATTTGCGGATGACACAAAACTGTTTAGAAAGGTTAATACTGATGGTGATAAACAACATTTACAAAACGATCTAGACAGATTAGTGAAATGGTCTGAGAAATGGCAGATGCTATTCAATTTTGGGAAATGCAAATGCCTACATACAGGACATGGGAACTTGAATGTAAACTATAAAATGGGAGATACTGTTCTGGGTACTACTGTAAAAGAAAAGGACTTAGGAGTTACAATAAGCGCTGATATGAAAGTTTCAGAGCAGTGTGGTATTGCAGCTTCAAAGGGTAATCAAATTCTTGGATTGATTAGAAGAAGCATAACATACAAGGGAAAAAAGTTAATTATACCTCTTTATAAAGCAATAGTTAGACCTCATTTAGAATACTGTATACAAGCATGGAGACCATATCGTAAGAAGGATATAGATACGCTTGAACGCATACAAAGGAGAGCAACTAAAATGATTCCAGAACTTAGAGACCTTAGTTATGAAGAACGCCTGAAAGAATGTGGTTTAACAACTCTAGAGACAAGGAGGTTAAGAGGAGATCAGATTGAAGTTTTTAAGATATTGAATGGGTATGAAAATATTGATAGAAATATGTTTTTCTCACTCAAGAAGGATAGCAGAACTAGAGGACATGAGGTAAAATTAGTAAAGGATCAATGTAGATTGGACATCAGGAAGCACTCGTTCTCACAGAGGACAATAAATGAATGGAACAAATTGTCTACAGATTGTGTAACTGCTAGCAGCGTGAATATGTTTAAAAACAAGGTTGACACATATATCAGGAGGGCGGGTTATAAGTAGGTGAACATTGTTGGACTCTCGATAAGCCAATGGCTTCCTTGTCCACTTGCCATCTGGGCCTTTGGCTTGGATGGCAAATCTTGTTAAATCTTGTTAAACTTTGAAAAACGAGGAAGTTTCCCAATTTATTTGATAACAATGATCAAATTGGCTAGTATGAACCAACAAAGTATCAACTCGACATATGCCCATTAAAGGCAACACCGATATTTCGATAACAGTACTGTCTAAGTGGTCTAACCCACTTAATTCAGACACTACCCTGCACATGACATTAACAATGTATTTGCTTAATATGCATTGCTATTAAAATAACTTGCATCTGAGCAATTTTCCCAATTCCCATGATGCTTCAGTGCTCATATTAAGGTCCTACTAGGATCCTTTTGTCCAGTTCCGTGGGTGACCTCTGTAGTGAGATTCCACTGTATGTTAATACCTTGGTATATCAGGTATTATCTATGTATTAAAATGCTTTTATTAATTACCGGTTTAATATGACTACATAATGTCAAGTTTGAAACTTGTTTTTGCATCTTCATCTGTATATATATATGTGTTTACGTTTAATAAAAACAATTTAATTCTTAACACATCTGTATGTTTTTCAAGGTTCGAAAACACTAATAATTTAGTGTGTAACATTTCCCAATTACAATACGCAAGTCGCAAACAGTCAAGTTGAAAATAACGAACGTTTACTACGATCGACGGACCCCACTTTCCAGTTAGAATACGATAGTCGTTTCGGCCGAACCCATTTTGGGCCTAAACATCCGACACCCCGGGGCGTTGCACAGCCATAGCATGGGGTGGGAGTGTCAACGTATTTCCATTAAAAGAAAAAAGCATTAGTTAATTTTTTTTAATGGTCCCTTATAAGCTTGTTAAATAAAAAAATATTATTTTCACCACTAAAATAATACATTAACATTCTAGTGACTAAGCTGGTTTCAAACCAAGCATTTATTAGCCACTAGGCAATGCTTGAAAATTCTCACAAAACCTGTCGTTACTGTAATCCCGCATTATCACCCAACCGCATAAAAAGCTATTTTCGAAACTATTTGATAGACGATAGACGTGTCAACAAGTAGCGGTTATCATTCTTATTTTGTCATCGACAAAATGTTAATAATGCTCACCACCGATGTTAGTATTCCTGACAAATGCCAGGTATGCACGACCGTGTTTACACACGTGTGCTCAAACACACTAGCCTCAGTTACCCATGTCCTAGATTCTTGTAGCCTCGATTACCCAGGCACCGGGATGTGGCGCCACTGTTTGTCGCACACGCTACCCTCAATTATCTAATGTAGGCGCCAACAGAAAATCAGCGTCATTATTGAGATTCTACACTACAACATTGTTTGCTTGATTTAACTTTTCAGTCTGACATTTGTGTCAGTCTAATAAAAAGTTAATACGAAATGCATCGTATACACTGATAAAAGTTCACTCTTTTTATGAATTACCCAAATGCCCGGAATACATCGTAATTAGGTAATTATGTATGCACCCAGAATCTGGGTGCGTTAAGCGCCAGCCGCCAATCAGCGTCATTATGGGGCACTTGTCTATTTCGACGTTATTAGCATTCAATATGAACAGTAACAATGCATGCAAAATGCACACTGAACTACAGAACATGTAAACTATTAAACACGTTGTGCGTAAGAACACATTTAATTACTTTTTTCGAACCTCGAATTCGCATATTTAAGTTAATTTAACCAGCACTGAGCGTCATCTTGTCCCTTTTATTCGCAAGACGGCGGAACTGATAGCGAGTTTAAGGGCCTATATGTCAACATCGCCGTTATGACATATAATGTGTATATTAACCATGCAGAATGCATACTGAACTACGGGATATGTAAATTATTAATCATGTGCGTAAAAACACATTTAATCACCTTTATCTATGCTTGAATTCGCATATTTACCTCGCTTTATTTGTGTACATCTTGCGAATAAAGGGAGCAATATGGCGCTAAGTGCAGGTTAAATATGCGAATTCGAGCTTCGAAAAAGGTGATGAAATGTGTTCTTAAGCACAACATGTTTAACAATTTATATGTTCCGTAGTTCAGTACGTATGCATTGTGTATACATTGTGCACGGTTACTGTACAAATTGCATGTTAATAACGGCGAAAATAAGGTAGGCTCGGATTCTAGACAAGTGCCTTTGTCGAAATGCTACACTAAACATTTTTTGCCTGATTTAACTTTTCAGTCGGACAGTTGTGTCAATAAAATCAAAGTTTAAAGTTAATTCGAATTGCATCGTATCAACTGATAAAAGGTAACTCTTATTTTATGATTTATCCAAATGTCCGGATGACATCGTAATTAGCTAATTGTGTATGCACCGAAAATCTGGGTGCATACAATATTTCCGTCACAATGAAAAGCACACTCTGAATCCAGGCAAAGATGTGTGCTACAAACGGTGGTGCCACAGTGCAGAGCCTGGGTAATTGAGGCTAGGTAAACATCCTGGAACTTTTATTCTAACTCATCAGTTAAAAGGACTATAACAACAAGGCATTAGCTAAAATGCTTGTTCGGTGTGTACACAAAGTTTGATATTGTAAAAAAATTTGGAACAATTTATTTATAGGTAAATTAGATGTTTAATGTGTCTAATTCGCAAGGCTCGCGTAAAAACTCGAAGTTAATGAGATGAGCGATCACGTGGTTTTGTGACGTCAATGATGATATGGGTTTACGTTCAGCCTGTAATTTCTTAGTGATTTCAATGCTATGCTTCAGTGTAGTAACATTTCCTCGCATTACTATAGCGAGTGATGGCGATGTCAATTTTTCAGAATAAAATGCATAATGTAACGATTTCGAACCGCTAGCTTCTGGTGACACAGCATAATCATTTTCGAATTTGGCTCTTTCGGAGCAGTTTAGCGAAGCCAGCTAGTAGCCTTTGACTTCGAATTGATTTACTTTCTGACCGCACCAATAAAACGACCACATAGAGCTGCCACACTTCTCTTCATATATATACCATACGCATACACATGTGATGTGGTCAAACATTACTCTTACTTCCAAACAAAGATCAAAATAAACGAAAACTTGTCATCTCCTATGCCTAGCTACGGCTACCTGAAGCTAGGCATAGAAGATAATAGCTAGCTTTGCATTTGTAATTTGTTATCGTTACATGGAAGTAAGAGTAATGTTTGACCACGTGACATGTGTATATGTATGGTAAATATTTCACAAGTTTGGCAGCTATAGGTTGTTGTTTTCTTGGTTAAGTCAGGAAGTAAACATCGTAATAGCATGAGTAGCGCTGACGGTTGGTGGTGATTTCGGCCCTCTGCGAATTCGGCCCAACTGCCATGTTGTTTCAGCTTGTTTATTTCGGTAACTGATGTGACATACAATATCTACTCAGTTCTAGCTAGTAATGGATTAGCCTTCACTTTAAGCGTTTGTTATTCCTGTACTTGTCATCAAAGGGATGCCAAGTTTAACTAAATACTGTTGAAGTACACTGCTTTGTCTGTTTCGTACAGTGACCAGGTGTGAATAAAAGATCATGCTTTACATTCAAAATGATCTAACGAAAAACACTGTATAGATCAAAGATCATATATTCAGGTGGCTCCATTGTATTCACAATACAATAATCGCTTATTGCTGTCATGGATTTAATAAAAAAAAACTGGGGAGAATTTCCCCTGATGAGGGGAAGCGCACAACAATCTTAAATATAGAAACAAGATATGATAATTGTAATTTAATATTATTTAAATAATTCAACTGTATATAATATAGTTTTTGGTGTAATATATTATATGTGATATGAATTTTAAGGATACAACTAATTGTATAAGTTCTAATGATCGTCTCAATGACTGCGTGTTAAAATGGAAAAACAATAGCACCATATTTTATGCAAAAGGAAGCGAAAGCTGTAAAAGCAGTTACAAAGTAACAATTCTGGGATAATGTGAAATAAATCGTTTGACAAATGAGAGAATAGAATGCTTTATTCACAGAAAGACACACATTAAACTTCTTGTGCTCACTACACAATCGTTTGGGCCGAGATCACTATGCCCGTTAACTGTGCTCTGAGGCTGACGTTACCAGACTCTTCAAAGAAATAATAAATTAACTGCAATTTTTTACTCTTAAGAATCAAGGCCAGAGAAATGTGAAAAAAAAATTATTAAGTGGCCGATTCATTTAAGCAGCACATTTTAGTACAGGAGTAGGGAATGAATCTGTCCCAGCTAATATATTTGTTTCTACTAAATGGCTGATTTTGTTATCGTGCACGAACACGTGTGTTGTTCTTGTTTTCATGTGTCGTACAACTATAACCACACTACTATAATCATGATGTCCAACAATGTTTTATATTTATTTGTACACAAAGAAAAAAACAAATATCTTTACACCCACACATAACATAACCAGATCTATTTGGATTTAATTTTTGACAGAGCTTTATTCTCTTTTGCAACACATAAAACAAAACTGACAATACCAACAATGAGGAATAAAGTTGAATGATTGGTCTAATTACAACACACTTGCAACCACAGAATATTTATGCCTTGAAATTATTCCTCACTGGGCACGTTCATTAATCAATAAAGTTAAATAGGTTAATGATATTCAGATACAGCATCAAAACAGTTTAATATTTTATTATACACGCATTCAGTATGATTTATCCAATACGGGAGTGCAGTTATGATTTCATAATCAGACGTGTACAATATAGCGCATGCAGTGACAACAGAACTATTGCTTACATGTACAAAAATGGCAGATGAATATTATATCGAGTTATTTAAAAAAAAAACCCAGTCACAACTGAATATGACAATAGAAAACACAGCTCCCAAATATGAATTTGCTAAAGTAATTAAGCATGCAAAATAAATATAAAATGGTATATTTGTGATCTGCATCTCTGTTTAGTCGTCCACAACAGCTGGCAGACTAGCTACTGTGATTTCGCAAATGTACCATTTAATATAACCCATATTACAGGGTGAAACTTTGATTGTAATCATAATGCTAATAAAATGTTTCTCATCATTATGTCATCTCAACCCCAATCACCACACTTGGTCAAAACGCATCACATGCAGACATACTGAAATAAATAATACATTTGAAATGAGTGTCATCACATAGCTTAAATTTGTAAATTATTCTGCCATGTAAACAAGTATTTGTTTTACATATACTTTAATAATCTGCAACTCCACACATCAATATAATATTATTCATACAATCTAAGTAACAATTTTACAAATGCAAAACAAATACCATCAAATCATCCTGACATCATCTTAAATAATGTATGGATATCCATCAGGGTTGTCTGTTGCTTTCAAGTAAACATTACACTATAACTTTAATTGGAAATATAGCATCCTTTCCACAGTTGTGATATAACTATCAAACAACGCTGTATGTGCGGATATGTTTTTAATTGAACTAGGCATGGCATAGCAGCGATATGTTATACTAATCAAAGATTACATTGCGACACTACACAGGCAACCAACACCATGTAACCTTGAAGATAACATAGTTTCATCTGCACAGATCACAAAATGTCACCAGCCAACAGTACTGATAACCACCAACAAATGTGCCATGATGGCATCCTTGAAAGTGAAATGATGTGTCCGTCTGGCCTCGTATGCAGTGACCGTGGCCTCCCTTTATCAGCTCCATAAAAATTCATTATCTATCCATGACCTAAGACCCAAGATCCACAACCCAGGATCAGCCTTCAGTAGTCCTCTGACCACGGATTCTCCTCCATGAAGTTGTCAATGACTTCCTTCATGGCAAGGTTGGGTATCAGCTGGTCCTGGACCAAGTCTGTCCGTGTCACAGGATCAAAGTGCCCTACTCGCTGAAAGAAAGCAACAATTCAGTGTCAGCACCAACACTGATTGACCCAATTAAATCATAGTAAAAAAACAGCTTTCGTGAATAACAGTATTTTGTGGAAACAAGATTATGCTTCGGGTAACTTAATAAAAGTGTATGTTGATTACCAGGGGAACTGCTGTGTTATTATTATATTGAATAACAAGGTTGATTGGAACATGAGCTGGACTTGCATCTAAAGTTCAGGAACCAGGACTATACAGTTGGGGCACGTGATGATGTCAATGGACCAAATTGAGAAGACTGGAACTTGTGTTGACACCAAGGGAAGAGACTGGTTCGTCAGGAACCTCACCTGTAGATGCTCCTCGATGTCTTTCCTGTCATACGTAATGCCGCTTGGTGTAATGACAGGCTCCCTCATCAACTCAAAGCTGATCTTTCCACACAAGTAGTCGGGCACCTCCCGCTTCTACAAGTCAGGTAAACGGCAAGTACTGGGACTGTATTGTTAGCATGTGCTGCGGTATCAACAACTTTAGGGCCAAGACCTTGGTTGGTCAATTTGTTATCACACAGATTTGTGTATAATTTACTAGAAATATTTCAAAATAATTTAGAAGAAAACCGATTCTTTACTGTGGTTTCTATGTGTCACTAGTTCAGCCAACAATGTAATATGATACAATATTAGCTTCAAATATGAATGAAGATGTATTAAATTAGTAGATAATATCATAGTATTTTATATATAAGAATTGTTCTTCAAATCAAACCCTTTTGCAGCATTTACATGTTTTTGGATGGACATGGATTGTGTATGGTTTGGTACCTCGCTCTTTCATTTTATCAACTGTTGGCTACATTTCATTCCAGTTACATGAATATTTGAACTTGAATAGCACAGGGACAAGATATCTGACTCAGTCATTCAGCAATTAACTGTCAGTGTGAGCAAATAGTTACAAAAAGGCAGTGTAAACATACTGGTTTGTGTGATATGGGTTGGGAAAAATCGATAAACCAGCTCGATGTGACCATTCAAATGTAAAACAGACCAATCATAATCAGCACTCAATCTGTTCTTCGCTTACCATTCGACGATCATCTATTTCTTCAAATAAGTGGTTTACTTGTTGTATTTTTTCTTCCTGTAAAATATCAACCAGATTTATAATATCTGATGCAGTCATATTCAACAAAGAAAGCATTAAAGCCTATTTTATGTATCCAACAAAGAAAGCATTTTAAGCTATTTTATGTGATGATATCACAGACATGTTAAGAATCTTTATCAATTGCTGATGATAATATGACACATTTTATTTGAAGAAAAACCATATTATGTCTACTGGCGAAGCAGGTTGATATCAAACTTTGAAATTATAATAATATTTGATGATGACTTCAGAAATGTTATGTTATATAGTTATTAATACTAATTATCGATACTGAGAAGTCTGCATTAAATTACTGTGAAGTATCAGTTTTGTTACATACACATTCTCTGTCAATGCTGTCTTTTTCTTTTTCAGAAGTCTTACTGCCACTCTCTTTCTTCATTGTGGCTTTACATCTGCAACATGGTTTTCACTATATGTGACTTGTGTTATGAAGAATTATAGTTAGTCTATTCTGGCAGCTAATTAGAACATTAATTATTAATAAGCTGTGAAATTGTTTTTCAAGTCGGGAAACATTCTTTCTTTATTTCAATATTGTTTTTGTTTAGATTCTTCCATTTCTCATACGTTTCTACACTATTTTTCTTTGCAACCTGCAGAAAACATGTACCTACACTTCATAACTATGACCATTAAAATAAAAGGTCACACCATATAATTCCAGAAATTATGCATTTATATATCTTAACGACAGCAATGTGGATCCAACTGTTAAATCTTGTCATTATTTGGAATAAGAAGTTTCACCTTGAAAAAAAATCAACTGAAAATTCAACAGGTGACAAGTTCATAGCACCAACCTCTCCCTGTCCTCTTCGATCAACTTGTTCAGATATGTCTGCAGCTCGATCTCCTCTTGGATGCGTTTCTCCTCGAGACAGTTCCAGCGCCGTTTCTTTGCAACACGTAGTGCACTTGCAATGTCATCTCCAAAGTTCAGTCGCTGATGTTTGGCTAGGTCATGTGCTAAAAATGAAATAATATAAATAGTGGCATTGTCAAACGCCTGTGTGTAATAATATTTCAAGTTAACTAGTTTTGAAAGAGATTTGACTTAATTTATACGTGAAATAAATCAGTATTCCATAAAAATAAGGATAGAACTTGAGAGTTTTGTGGAGGAATACATTTTATTAAAACTATATTACAATGGAATAAACTTGTAATTTTGTAAATAAGTCAAATATTAAGATATTTTTTTCAGAATTTGTCATTGTCATGTGGTAATGCATTGGGTTTATGATGCTTGTCTTATTTAATTGAATATCGCCATGTTGATGAAAACACACGCAGTGAGGCACACAATGAGGCACACACATGCACACACCGACATGTTATTATTATTACATTGAATTATTGTAACATTTTCTAAAGGAAGAAATCACATATTTTGCTTTTGCAGACAATACAGTCCTGATTAGTGATGACACCATGTCTGACAGATTACTGGAAAATGTCGAGAACAATGCAGGAACTGTTGGACTGGCTGTGAATATGAATACAACAAGTTCATCATGAAAAATATAAATGATAAATGAAAATAATAAAGACTTCTAGTGGTTGAAAATTTGAGGAAATAGACAACCAAAATTGCCCATAGCTATCACTGTCATCATTGGCAACTTAGAAACCAAGTGATTAAATAATGTTCTCCCACACTGACTTTGTCCACACATTCTTACACACAGTTTTAGTTAGTTACTGTAAGTCTTCATCCTCACCTCGTCTCAGACTGCTAATTGATTCATCGTGCAGTCCCATCTCTAAGAGGGCTTGGCCATAGAAGAAGTGAGCCTTCACACAACTGCTGTCTATCTCAAGAGCGTGCTTACAATCCTGTGCTACTTTCTCCCACAATTTCATCTTCAGGAAGCATAATGCTCGGTTTGTGAAGTATGTTGGTACATTTGCATTCTTCACCTGAAAGCAAAGGGATCATTTGTAAAACAGCAGGAAACAATGACAAATGTGATATGTTAGTTCAACCCAGTTTATAATGTACAACACACCAATCACTTGGACTGGGCATCATTCATACAAGAGCTGGAGACCAGAAAAGGGGAAGTTCTTATAGGGTTTATCTTGTCCTAGATATATGGATTTAATTGCCAAAACATATCATATTTACAAATTGTATTAGCCTTATAATTAGTGGCAAATTATTTGTGTAAGTTGTGCTACAAGTGACTGACAATGTGAGACCATGCAGTTGCTTAGTGGTTAAACCACTCGAATTGAGAGGTTTGGCCTTTTTGAGTCAACCATGCTGCCATTTTTAAAATATGACAATTTTGTTCTCCCCACAGACCACTTTGCCTGAAGAAGAGGAAGCGAGTGAACACAACTGCCCAGCTTTCAAAACAACACAGAGCCCTCGTGATTGATAGCCTCATGCTGTAGCACTGTTTACTATGCCAGTCTATGGGTCTATGCCCCTGTTCTAGACTATAGTGTTGGTGAGGTATACTAAAACGAAGGCCATGCTAAAATATGCATACAAGTTAATTGTCTTAACTTGTTCACTGATTTTTTTGCTAGATTGTTACATTTAAAATATAATTGACATAAATGGTGTAATTGTTAAATTGGTATTATACTGTCATTCATGAATCGATAACTTCGTAAAACTCATTTAATTGCCATCGGCATCGCCGGCTTTGTGTATCATCCATTACGTATTGGTCTTAAAATAGTCATGTTGGTAATAGATGCAATTACTTTGTCTCTGCCTCTGGTTTGATGTCTACAAGCTGAACTGCTACCAGGTCTAAAGCCAAAACATCATTGACGATTGTTACTGGAAACTGAGCGATAATATATTAAACTGTGTGGTAACAAACGTGATATCCTTACTATAGCCTTCGTGTATAATGAAACGGCATCGTTATACTTCCTGGCAATAAAGCATTTATTGCCCTGGTCCTTCAGCTCGTTTGCGCTCAGCGCCATGGTAGCAGTCATCACGATTTACATTTCCTTCCCACTCGTAGACATAGTTTGTATTCAAATCTTGTCATCTATCGGATTATTTGGTGTATTGCATGCTATCCGCTAGAGGGCAACATCGATAAACGCAAACTCCCCGAATGTGGCGCCACCCAGCATATCATAACTGCCACAACTTGATTATAAATTCAAAATGAACAGTGCGGAGTGGCATAAACCGCCTGATTGGATGGGCAACGCGATTGTTGTTTACGAATTGTTACGTGATATACGTCATCGCAACTGTGAACATGCATTATACGTAACACAGTTTCAAACAAAACGAACATTTTTATGTTCCTATACATATATACATATATACATATATCCATATATGCGTATATACGTATATACGTATATATATATATATATATATATATATATATATATATATATATATATATATATATATATATATATATATATATATATATATACAGTATATATATATATATATATATATATATATATATACACATACATACATACATACATACATACATACATACATACATACATATATATATATGCACACTTTTAATGCATATAGTATGCAATTGAATTTGAGAGATTTCTTGGCGTTTACCAAATGAAATAAATTTAAGATGTACAGAATCTGCACATCAAATGTAAGTTGTAGCAGTGGTGAAATGGTGAGTTACATTACGTTCACTATGTAGCGACACTGGTTTGGAGTTTGAATGAAGCTTTAAAGCTGGCCAAACTCCCCACCAATGACGCCACATAGTGAATGTAATAATATGAAACAGGCGCAATGAATAATAATAATAATACAATTTATTATAAACTTAAAAATATACTTTCGAGTATTAATTGTTTGTTAGCTGTAACGATGTCTTCAGCTGAATGAAATCAAATCAGTGAGTGTTCAAAGCGAAACTCTCGCTTGCCCGACTATCGGTATCGCGCTTCGTGGATCCGCCGAAAAGAGAGTCTGGCATCAAAGGCGTGCGTGGTCTCGTTAATTGTTACCCACTGTCACCACTCCATGTTGTGTAGGCGTTCCCTTATAGCTTACGGATCCCCTGGGCGCCATGTGTCGCATAGGGCATGTACATGCATGCCATTCCGCCCTGTCGGCCGCCCTCTGTGCCGCCTCTGCCCATGATTTCCACCCAAACGCATCTCGCTCTTTTTCCACCATTCGCGGCCACGTCAATCTATCAATTAACCAACCAATCAATCAATCAATCAATCAATCAATCAATCAATCAATCAATTTGAGTTTATTTGGTTACTCATTTACAATGATGTTACAGGTATGGTCATAAATAATTTGATTTAGTAACTCAGGAGATTCTCTGGAAACCCCAAGGGGCTTATTGCGAGAACCACCCATGATTACGTATAGTAATCTTATCTTTGAATAATGCTGCAAGTTGGCAATTATGTTAATAATATTAGATATGAAGCAAATAAAAAAATACAACTTGGCGTCTTAATCCAGCAATCTAGTACAATCTAACGACTTGTTAATTGAACAATATAGTTAATATATTAATAATAGTAAATGTGACGCATATAGAAAATTACAAGTGGCTGCAATCCAACATTCTAGCGCAATATAACAACGTGACGCAAAATGATAGTTGAACAATATAGTGATGATTCATTAGTATAAAAAAAAACAAAAAAACCACAAAAAACATCATTAGCTCAGGTTAAGCCCGAATCAAGTCTAAGTGGGAAATTAGGACATGTTGCAGTATGTCGAGAGCAGACGTTGTTTTAACTTGTTTTTAAAATGGTTTTCTGATGTAGAATTCTGTATGTGTTCCGGTATGGAATTCCAGAACAAGGGCTCAGAGTATTTAATTGTAAATTTCCGTGTGTTTGTCCGTGCTTCGTGCATAAAGTAATCATTGCTGTTCCTAGTATTGTGATTGTGGATTTCAATATTCCTTTGAAATAGTGTTGATATGCTGTTTGGAAGTGCTTGACGAGAATGCTTGTACATAAGTAGCCCTAGCTGCAGTTTGTAGATATCTTCAATTTTTAGTAAATTGTTCTGTTTAAATAGCGGTTCAGAGTGAGCGAGGCAATCAGAGTTGTTAATTATCCTAACTGCTTGCTTTTTTTTGCAGCATTCTGATCTTGTTAAGTTTTGTAGAGTATGTATTAGCCCATATTAGAGTAAAATATTGTAGATGTGGAAGTACTAAAGAACAGTAAATCGTTTATAAGATGTATGAGGGAAGGAAATGTTTAAGTTTGCAGAGTATGCCAATATTTTGTGCAAGTTTAGTGACCAGTTTGTTCAAGTGCATTGACCAATTTAAGTGTTCGTCTATATATACATCAAGATATTTTTAACAAGATTTGCCATCCAAGCCAAAGGCCCAGATGGCAAGTGGACAAGGAAGCCATTGGCTTATCGAGAGTCCAACAATGTTCACCTACTTATAACCCGCCCTCCTGATATATGTGTCAACCTTGTTTTTAAACATATTCACGCTGCTAGCAGTTACATAATCTGTAGACAGTTTGTTCCATTCATTTATTGTCCTCTGTGAGAACGAGTGCTTCCTGATGTCCAATCTACATTGATCCTTTACTAATTTTACCTCATGTCCTCTAGTTCTGCTATCCTTCTTGAGTGAGAAAAACATATTTCTATCAATATTTTCATACCCATTCAATATCTTAAAAACTTCAACCTGATCTCCTCTTAACCTCCTTGTCTCTAGAGTTGTTAATTTGGTGCGGTTAACCTGAGAGATGGTCGATCCGTTAATCTGTATAGCTTGAGATGAGATGTTGTACTTTTTATTTACTGATGTGAATATAATATAATTCGTTTTTTATATTTAGGGAAAGTTTATTTGTGTGAAACCACTGTGTTATTTTTGTATTTTCATTATTAACCTCATCTATGAGTGAAGTTAAATTTTAATGTGAATGATACATACTGGTTTCATCTGCAAAAAGAGTGAACTTCATAATAATTGAAGTGTTGCAAAGGTCGTTGATGTAAAGTATAAATAATAGTGGCCCTAGTATAGAGCCTTGTGGCACACCACACATCACTGTCTTGTGATTTGAATTTACATTGTTGTAAGTGACATATTGTGTCATGTGCTCTAGGTAACTCCTGAACCAAGTAAGTATGTGCCCTCTGATACCATAGCAGTTAAGTTTTTGGAATAGTATATTGTGGTTTATAGTGTCGAAGGCTTTAGATAGATCAATAAATATACCTATATTGAAGGAGTTGTTATCGGTTAAACTTGATATTTTATCTATGAGATTTATTAGAGCCATGTTTAAATAGCGGAATATGTCTTTCCTGAAACCGTATTTGACTTCTGATATTATGTGGGACTGGTTGAGAAAGCGTTCGAGTCGCTTATACATAAGACGTTCCAGAATTTTTGAGAAACATGGCAGAATTTAGATTGGTCTATAGTTGCAGAAGTTATTCGGATCATTATTTTTATGTATTGGAATTACTTTTGCTATTTTTAGTTGAAGTGGTTCCACTCAAGTAAAAAGAGTTGTTGAATATATATATATATATTGAATATGTGATTCAACGTTGTCAAAAATACTAGACGTGTTTGATTTAATGTTGCGTAATAGTGAAACAATTTCCTAGGGGGTTATGGGTCGGCAGAAAAAACTATTAGTATTTGTTTGAACAAATTCAGTTGGGTAAACTCCTGTAGTGGGTATGTCTTTAACAAGATTTGACGCCACATGTATAAAATAATCATTAAATTCGTTTGCTATGTCTCTTTTGGTCTTCCGATCGATCTCTTTCCAACAGGTGTCCAATTCATCACTATACGGCAGTCATTTTTATTCTCAAACCGAAGGATATGGCCAATAAAACCCCATCGTCTAGCCTTTATGATGTCTGTTATCCTGCTTATTTCTACCTCTTCATACTTCATATTGTGAAATGTATTGAGCCTTTGTCCATCATTTTCGTTTACCTTCCAGCATTCTGCTCGGTATAGTAGAACCGACATCACATTGCTCTTGTAGATTCTGAGTTTCGTTTTCCTTCTATAGTGGCTTGATGCCCACACTTTCCTCAGT
Source organism: Lamellibrachia satsuma (assembly GCA_033239005.1). Lineage (NCBI taxonomy): Eukaryota > Metazoa > Annelida > Polychaeta > Sabellida > Siboglinidae > Lamellibrachia > Lamellibrachia satsuma. Next base: position 12,536,813 of record BSQZ01000006.1, read on the forward strand.
TTATAATAGGCTGCTCTCGCTTTCTTTAGGCATGTACATATATCTGCTGTTGAACCTTTGTCTGCATCCATAACTGAGCCTAGATAAGTGACACTATCGCCAGTTTCTACATCGTCTATGCCTATTACAATTGGTTGGTTATCATCAGTCTTGATCTTCATCACTTTCGTTTTGGCTGTGTTTATGTGTAGTTCAGTTCTCTTTGCGTGCACTTCTAGCTCATTTGTCTTCTGCTGTAAGTTTCTTCGTGATGTTGATAATAGAGTTGAATCGTCTGCAAAATGTAGGTCCTCCATCTTATCTAATCCCCATAGAATTCCTCTTTTTCTTCCGCATAATCCAGTCTATCACCAATACAAACAAAAACCATGACATCACAAATCCTTGCCTCACTCCCGACATCACAGGAAACCATTTTGACAATTCATCTTCATGCTCAACTGCACATCTAAAGTTTTTGTAAGACATTTTTACAGGATTGATAATTTTGAATTTAATTCCATAATATTTAATAACTCTCCACAAATTCTCTGTGTGAATCCTATCAAATGCTTTCCTAAAATCCACATAGTTGATGAAGAGTGGGCTATTCCATTCGAGGCACTGGTCGATAATGTTCCTTAATATGCACATTTGCTGCATACATCCTTTCCCCCTTCTGAACCCTGCTTGTTCTTTCCTCAGTTTGTTATCGAGCGCATCTCTTATCCTGACTATAATCACCCTACCCAGCACCTTGCTGGGAACTGACAACAGCGTAACACCTCTCCAGTTATTACAGTTCTCCAGGTCACCTTTTTTAGGTAATTTAATAATTTAATGATGGCTCCTTACTGCCATTCTTCAGGTATTTCTTCATTCTTCCATATTAATTTGAACACTTCCTCAAGTTTTTGTGCTACCATATTACTCTGTGTTTTCAACATTTCAGCCTGTATGTTATCAACTCCTGGTGATTTACCGTTTCCCAACGCTTTTATACTTTTTTCAATGTCTTCTATAATAGGGGGATTAGTGTCAAAGTCTATGTCAAATAATCCATTGTTCGGAACATCAACAGGATCGTCGGGTGCCTCTGAGTTCAGAACCTCAGCTTGTTTTGTCTGATTTAACTTTTCAGTCGAACATTTGTATCAATATAATAAACGTTTTAAAGTTAATTCGGGTATTCATCTTCCATATATACACCCGCATTAGTGTGACTTGCTCGCAATAAGTAACGATTTTACCTCCGTCAAAACTTACATTTCATGCGCAGATTCTGCACATCGTCATTTAATTTGGTAAACTCCTAATTTTGTCAATGAATCTCTCAAATGCAATAGCATATACAATTATTTGTGCATTTTTTGTGGTAATGTTTGTATTGAAAATGTGTACATAAAAACTAAATAGCGTTCGTTTTTGTTTGAAACTACGTTACGGAAACGCATGTGCACAATCGCAATGACGTAGGTTACATAACAAGTCGTAAACAACAATCGTGTTGCCAAACGGGCGGTTTATGCCGCTCCGCACTGCCCATTTTAAATGTATAATCAAGTTAATTGTGGCAGTGGTGATATACTGAGTGGCGCCACTGTCGGGGAGTTTGCGTTAACCACTCAGTAGGGCACGGACCACAGTCAGAATCCAACCGCCATTACAACGATAAAGAGTCCCTATGAAAAAAATTATTGTACACTTTGGGTGTATTAGTGAGAGCAGAAATTGTGTGAATGAGTGAGTGTAAGTGGTGTTTTTGTGCACAGTAGCATATGAGCTTTGAAATAATGTCAGTTGGTATACCTGTTGCTTAAGGACGCAGTGGCCATCATGCAAGATGAACTCATATTTTGGAAACCGGTGAATTTCATTGCAGAACTGCGGGTGAGTCATGCTTTGAAGCAATTTGTACGAAAGGGAGGTATGTCATTTTCACGAATTTCACACACCAGGTGTCTTAGTGGGTCTGTCATTTGCTATGAATTAAAAAAAAATTGTAGGATAAATTTTCAATGTAGGCGCAAGACCGTTATAATGGTCGTCTAATGGAAAAGTGACTATGGTTCGTGCCCAATATTTGGACTCTCTCTCGGCCTCGTGTATCCGCCGAGAAGAGAGTCTGGCCTCAGAGATGTGGTCTCGTTGTTACGCACTGTCACCTTTAAATTTTGTGTAGGCGTTCCCGTAAAGCGTCAGCAACCAATCAGCGTCATAAGATAAGATAAGATAAGATAAGATAAGATAAGATAAGATAAGATAAGATAAGATAAGATAAGATAAGATAAGATAAACAAAATTGCATAGCGCCGTAAATCTAGATAAATCCATTCGAAGGCGCTTAAAATACATTTATATGCAACACATTATAAGTTATTTAAATGACGATAAATTAATTCAGACAGAAGATATATTAAATTAAAAGAATAAGTTGTATAGAAGATAATTATTAAACATATATGATATGATCAAATTGATATAAAACATGTAAAGATAATATTAAGACATTAATATTAAATAATAATTAAGCACTGAAGAAGCGAAAATAGAAATAAATAGGTGGTGCATATATTATGCGTATGCAACCCGGAAGAGATGCGTTTTTGGGAGTCTTTTAAAAGTAACAAAACAAGAGATTATCTTCATCTCGCTTGGAAGTGCTTTCCACATTCGCATAGTCAATCCTCGATAAGACGAGTGCAGATGATAGTAGGCTACGCGGCAGATGTACTTTACGTGACTGACCATCGACAGTGCCGAGTCGAATACAGCACCAATGTTTCTGGCAGTAGGACTTTTGCCGATTTTGATCACGGTGATGTTATGTTTCGCTTGATTATGTCATTATGCTAACACCACCATCCACATCATTGATGCAATGCTCAATTCTGAGCATTGCATCAACAGTCTGTTGGTTTCATCAGTCATCTCAAATTTGATAATTATCGGGATTCTACACTAAACATATTTTTGGCCTGATTTAACTTTTCAGTCTGACAGTTGTGTCAATATAATCAAAGTTTAAATTTAATTCGAATTGCATCGTATATACTGATAAAAGTTCATTCTTATTTTGTTAATTAACCAAATGCCCGGATGACATCATAATTAGGTAATTAATAATTAAGAACCACAACACTGGATAATCGAGGCTACACAGGGTACTACATCTTATGTAATTATTACCCTACATTATGTTGTCCCGAAATTACATTTTACCAAATGATGATAACGTATCAGTTTGGTTACAATACGTCCGTAGATTCTGTCAATCCACCCCTATGAACATGATGAGAGGAAATGTGTGACACTGAGCAATCCGGTAAGATATAATATTGTACGACCATAAGCCACTTGATTGTTGACCCGGACGCAAAATACCGATCTACGTGACCCGTAATCTCGGCAAATTGCCGAGCATTGATTATAATCACGTCGACATGTCTACATTGTCATGTGAAGTCACCAGGTGCAAAAGCAAGCTGTGCGACACTGAAATATCTCATCAAACACTTGTCGATTCAGTATCCGAACTTTCCATGCAAAATTCCCTTCTCGCGTCATCGATCACTACTACCTGTACTTTCTTCACTGAACGTCACGCCAGCTGTAACAACTTCAGTTTCTGAATCTTCACCAACATCTGCCATACGTGAGATGTATCCGAGGTCTGCCGCGTCTACTTCTTCAAGAGTTCCATCTGCTCCCAAGATAACTGCTCTATCTACTACTTCTTCACGATCCGCTGTTTCAACCTCGGCAACTACGTCTTCACGATCCCCAGTGTCGAACTCGGCAATTATTTCTTCACGATCTGCTGTGTCGACCTTGACATCTACTATTTCATCGAGCTCGACAGATACTCCGCCAACTACTGCCTCTTCCACTGGTAGCACTACTTTGCCACTGTGGACTACGGTAATTTCCAGAAAGTGTTGTTTGAAGTGTGGTCCGGTTCGACTCATACCTGCTGAGTACTTTCCCACATGATTCCACGCTGACACAACTTGTGACGAATTATTATCTACCTACGTGTCATCAACTTTGAGCTTGAAACGCTCATGTGAACGATTACAAACGCGACACAACTCGTATTTTTTCTTCAAGCTGTGTGTTAACACTTCAAAGCCTAACTCGCTTTGCGACGCTGATCTCTGGCCTGCTGGAACAAAGGTTGCACATTATTTTTCACCTAGGAGACAAACACCAACATATTCAACCCACTTATAGACTTTCCCCTCCGTATTGCTTCATTTAACTTCAGAAGTATACGGAACAGTGCTTTTGATGTGGTTGACATGTTAAACTCTTTAGATATACTTGTTGTGCAGGAACACTGGCTCTCTAAACAGCCTTTCTTTTCTTAATTCTGTTCACTCTGACTTTAATTCCAGAGGAAATAGTTCCATTGATTATGGTGATGGTTTGAGTGGACGTCCTCATGGCGGGCTTTGCTTTTTATGGAGGAGTTCACTCGGCTCCTGTGTCTAAACATTATCAGCTCTAATGCCTATATTAATGTCTATCCGCCATGTCAGAGTGATGACAATGCTGATGAATATCAAGATATTTTTAGTAATTGTGATTAATGTCTGCTGGTGTGTAAACTATCAACGCACGTGACCAGACTTTATTGTTTGTGCATTTACAGATTGCTTAACTGTGTGCAGAAAAGAACATTATTTTCATCACTTCGCACTTTAATGAGAAATTAATTATTACTGTTTATGAAATAGGCTTAATTGTCGAAACGGGGCTAGTTGAACCACCCAAGGCCCAAGGGAGGGTTAGTTTAGCAGCTGTTAAAAAACGAAGACGAATACGTGTTTTTTACCCAAAAATACATCGAGAAATTAATTTTTCTGAGCAAACTGGGACATCGGATATAGCTACAAGGCAACATATTAGCAGTTATATTACACTGGTTGCGATTGCATGGTCTGTAAATCTATATTACTAGTGTGTCGACATATTAATTAAGCATGCAGACTTGTCAGAGACGCATGCTAGATATATTATCTTGGTATAAAATTATCATAGTTTATGTGAGTAAAACAATTTAGAATTGTGAATATGATCGCTCCCGACATCAAAAAGAATGAAAAATGGCTCAACTGACACCGCTTCCCCTACCTCATGTCTTTGGTGTAATTTAAAAAAACAGAGTGTAAGAGGCATTACTGTTGCTTATAACAACAGTTTTAGAATGTTACACAACTTGTTACCCCGTTATAGACAGTTATAGTGCAAGTCATTGTTCGCTACAAATTATGTAACGTATTTTAACGAACGCATTCGCTCGTCAATATTTAGCCTTTTATGCCTGTTAGAAAAGTCTGAGAATTTACTTTTTGTGAATTATTTTCACACTTTTACATACATATATATTACTTGTATTGTATGTACGGGCTTTTGTTTAAAATAAAACACTATTATTATTATTATTAGCCGAGGTAACGAGTGGACAAGTGTGAATCACACAATTACCTATAGTTTATAAGATAATACTGCAGCCTATAAAGTGTATGCAACATTTTACTGCGATTTTATATTTATAACTACTGTGACTTATATTTACTGCAATCATACATATATTGTGATTTTACACTGATAACTACTGTGATTTATATTTTACATATATCGTGACTTTATTTTTAAAACTACTGTGATCTACATCCATTGCGATTCCAGTTCTTAAAGCCAAGATGAATTATTGTCTCATCTTTGCACTTTTACTGTGTGGCCTACCACGTATGGTGGAACAAAACTACTACAAAAACTATGCTGATCCATGCTATGAAACATTGAGTACAACTGCCAATCCTCAACTACCCCTACTTATGTCTCGAAACTTTGACTACAAATATTTCCCAGCATCCACGAACATTACAGTATGTTGGAAACCCAAGAACTTCTATCAGCTAACATCATTAAACCAGAAACACCCAACATGCTTTGCCATTCTAATCCTCATGCAAGCCGGTGATCTGAACCCAAACCCTGGCCCTTACAAGCCCAAATTCCCTTGCGCCATCTGCGAAAAAGCAGCAAGATGGGATCAAAGAGCGACCTGCTGTGACCAATGCAATTCCTGGTACCATGTAGATTGCATGGGAATGTCCACATTTGCATATAATGCCCTCCAAAACAGCCAGGTTTCTTGGATTTGCTGCCAGTGTGGCATTCCAAATTTTGGAAGTTCGCTTTTCTCAAACTCATCCATAGAGCTAGCAAATAGCTTTTCTATTCTGTCGGACTTGTCCACGTCTGACTGCAGTGAGCCACTAAGTCCACCATTAGCAACTTCTTCTCCCCGCAAACAAAGAAATAATAACAGTAACTGCAGTAGTACCAGAGCATCTAAAACGAGTAGAACCTTTACTAAGAAACAAACCCAGAAAAAACCTACAAAGAGACAATCTCTAAAGACCCTGGTCATAAACTTCTGCAGCATCAGGAACAAAGTTTCAGACCTTGCAGTGTGCATTGAAAATTACAGCCCTGATATAATCATAGGCACTGAAACACACCTAGACAGTTCCGTTAGCAGCAGTGAGCTGTTCCCCTCTAACTATTCTATCATTCGTAAAGACAGAGACTTTGACAACTCCAAAGGAGGAGTCCTGATAGCCATAAAAAATGATCTCATAGGAACCCACAGACCAGAGCTCGATACCAATTGTGAAATCATCTGGGTCACCATCAAAATACAAGGATCTAAAGATATCACAATTGGGGCATTCTACAGATCACCACAATTTGGCAACACTAATGGCTATATGAATGAACTACGGGAATCCATAAACAAAATCAAACGTTCAGACAACGAACAAATATGGCTAGCTGGAGATTTTAATCTACCCGACATAGATTGGGATATACTCAGCACAAAACCAGGCGGAGCTGCTCCCGGCCTATCGAAACAATTAATTGAAATTACTAATGACTTTGGACTAGAACAAGTCGTCCGTGGACCCACCAGAATAAATAACACTTTGGACCTATTCTTCACAACAAAACCCACCCTTGTTGAAAGATATACAGTTGTACCAGGAATAAGTGACCATGACGGCATCCCAGTAATCATAAACAGCTGTAAGCCCAGGGTTATCAAACAAAAACCGCGCAAAATATACATGTACCACAAAGCTAACGTACAGGCTCTGAAAGAAGAACTACTCAAATGGAATAACGAATTCACATCAAGGGATACATCCATGAACACAGTTAATGAAATGTACACGGAATTCCAAACTATTCTTGAATCAATAATGAACTCTCACATACCAACTAAAATAATATCTAAGCGTAACCAAACACCTTGGATCAACAGGTGAATCAAACGATTACACAAACGTAAACAAAGAGCTTTCAACACACACAAACAACAGAAAAATCAAGCCAGTTATGAAATTTTTCGTAAAGCACGTAAGACCACACACGAAGAGACAAGAACTACACATAGAAGATATATCTCGTCCATTTGTTCTGACTCACCCAAACGATTCTGGTCCTACATCAAAAGCCTGAAAATTGATACAATCGGAATACCAACCCTAACCAAAGACAACAGGCTAGAGTCAGATAACAAACTGAAAGCCGAAATTCTGAATAACCAGTTCAAGTCAGTATTCACAAGCGAAAACACCAACTTACCACAAGAACCAAACAGAAACATACCAGCCATGCCAGACATCATCATCACAACAGATGGGGTTGCTAAACTACTTCATGGCTTAAATCCAAACAAGGCAACAGGTGCCCGCCAAAATCCTTCAACTTGCCGCCAACGAATTGGCTCCAGCCCTCAGTCTAATCTTCCAGAAATCACTCACCACAGGGGAACTCCCACTCTCTTGGTTACGAGCCAACATCACCCCCATATTCAAGAAGGGAGACCGGTCCCTTGCATCAAATTATCGTCCCATCTCCTTAACATCGATATGTTGCAAAATCCTCGAACACATTATATTCTCTAACATCATGAACCGCTTTGACCAATACGCAATCTTAACAGATAGACAACATGGCTTCCTCAGAAAACACTCCACAGAATCTCAGTTAATACTCACCACACACGATCTAGCTAATTCTTTAAATAACAAATCCCAGATTGACATGATAATAATGGACTTCTCAAAAGCATTTGACACCGTCCCCCACAACCGGCTTCTAAATTAATTAAACAGATATGGCATCCACAATAATACACACACCTGGATCTCAAACTTCCTTAAATGTCGCAAACAAAGAGTTGTTGTCGGCGGAGAACACTCGACCTGGACCAACGTTGTTTCGGGTGTACCCCAGGGCACGGTACTGGGACCGTTACTTTTCCTCACATACATCAATGACCTACCTGACAATATTCACTCCACAGTCCGTCTGTTTGCAGATGACTGTGTCCTCTATAGAGAAATAAAAAATGAGTCTGACTCACATGAACTCCAGAAAGATCTAAACCGGCTGGCACAATGGGAACATGACTGGCAAATGCATTTCAATACACAAAAATGCTTCGTCATGAGAATTACACACGCAAGACATGTAAAACACTACAGTTACACACTAGGAGATTCAACACTACAAGAAACTGACAGTCATCCCTATCTAGGAGTCTGCATCACCAAAGATCTCACCTGGAACAAACACATCCATCGGATCACAGCCTCAGCTAACCGCACACTTGCATTCATCAGACGGAATCTCCACTCATGCCCCCAAAACATCAAAACAAGCGCCTACACAACCCTTGTTCGCCCACTCCTAGAATATTCATCATCCGTATGGGACCCCCACACCCAGGTTCTCATTAACAAAATAGAGATGGTACAAAGACGGGCGGCTCGCTTTTGCCACAACAACTACACATCCTGAGAAACTGGGTGTGTGTCAGAAATGATAAAAAAATTACACATAGAACTATTAACAACCAGAAGAAGAAACAGACGGCTCACCATATTCCACAAAGCCATCCACAGTCATCTATCATTGCCTGTTGCAAACCTCCTCCAACCCACCAAACGCCATTCACGACATCTAAATAGCAAAGCCTTCAACACTATACACGCGAGCAAAAACTGTTACAAATTTCCTTTTTTTCCCCGAACAATAAAAGATTGGAATTCATTACCAGACGCAATAGTCAACATCACAGAACCACAGCAATTTAAGCAAGCACTCACACACCTAGCCCCAAACAAACATGACTAAATAGCATTCACACACAACCCTGACCGTTTGACTCCATAGGAGTGTTGGCCAGTAACAATACAAGACAAGAATCATTTTGGCAAAATCGCACGCAAGCTCCCGTTAGATGGCGCCTCTATATGCCAGAAAAAAATGGCGGCTGGAGACGGAGTCGACGTGGTTCACAGGGAAGATGTTGATCAAAACGAAGAACATTCGTCCCATCCCGTCTCATTTACACTACCAGGTGATGCGTATATCTGGCTGCATCAATGTAGTTCAATGTAAATTTTTTTGTGAGTTGGCCAAAAACATCACGATATAATGTTTCATGCGTCTGGCTTCGAGTTCGATCAACGGCGTGAGCTGCTCTGTGCCTTGGTCGTTCGGTCGACATATGGTTGCGTTTTCACTCTCTTGCACGTGTACCGTGAAATACAAACAAATATATTTCAATATACTATCATCAACTAATGCAAATAACGTGTTACACATGCTATTAAAAGCAGTTGCATTAAACCAATCACTCAAACTGTCTTGCCTGTCGACAATGCATTGTTACTGAAATACTGTTGTCTGCTAGTCTGTCATGCAACCACCCCAGTGGCTAAGAGCCACAGTCATAGGTGATAAATAGCCTAAGTTGGGCTTGAAGTTGACTTAGGCCTGTGTCATGCACCTGGTTACTGGTGCCAGATATTTGACAGGATACCCATGTGAAACCCATCATCATTGCATCAAAATATGTGAATTGGCCAGGCATTTCATCAATTCAATGCACACATATTTTTAGAAAAGTTCTTTTGATTGAAATACTTAAAAATCCAGGTTATATGCTCGAAAAAGCCTCATAGTGCTGTAAGATGCAACACATTAAATGTATAAACACCATGTTACAGTAATACTTGTTAACTTTCCTGTGATGATTATTACAGATGTTGCATACATTTACGTCTAATTATAAAATGAAACATGGCATTTTGATATCAAGACCACCAATGTAGTGCGATAGAACTGCCACCCAGTGTTAGAAATAGCAGTAGCTTGTGGCTACCAGAATTTCCATTGGGCTACCAGACTATGAGACAAGAGGAGCTGGACAGGCTACTGATAAATCTGGATCACAGGTGGTCCAATTGTCAGTGCAGTCCTAGTCAGTGTCTGGGAAGATATCACTGGCTTCCTGGGGGCACCAGGTTGTAACAAGTCAATTGTTAAAAAATTAACTACATCAAAGACATGTTGATGGCATGTCTGACTTCAAGTTCAATACAACAATCCAATTAACAGCCTCCCCCGGCCCACTTGTTCTTTTATTGGGCTTCTAATAAACTCTCCAGTGATTGGCAAGGTAGTTACATAGTTGTACTTTTTCTTAATAAGCCACTTGTGGGAGATATACTGGTTGGTGGGGGTTTCTGCTATGCTTAACAGAATGTGGGTTTCACAAAATTCTTACAGCAGTGTTAGAATTATTAGTAGGGCCGCCGTCTTTGATCTGTGCTCAGTTGTGAGCATGTACCCATGTACAAGACTCAACGAACTGGGGCACATTTGTTTGTGTGTGATGTTGTATATGTAAGACTCAATGAGTGATGCATTTGTTTGTTCCATATGTATGTGTATATAAGACTTGATACATTTGTTTGTGTGTATTATGTTAATATGTGACATTTTTAAACTCTTGTGTTCAACACATTATTTTGTAAAAAAAAAAGTTGGGCTGCCAGATATTTAACTACATCCTGCTGGCTACTTGGTTTTTTGGAGTTATTTTTGCCATCTAGTGATCATTGATAATGATTGATTTGTCCTTGTCTTCTGGGGGTGAAAGGGTTGTTGTCACTGAACCCTTCTGCTCGACCAACACGCAACAGCATGGTCTAAGATGCTCCTATTAATGTCCACTATGCGCAGCACTAGGTAGATGTTATAAGATACACATTGCCTATGTTTAACACTTAGAATTAGATATATGTGAGAGTTTACTGGATATATTCAGTTTCAACAAGACATAACAAGTAGCTCTACTGATGGTGCATGTAGTAAAGTGCTTACCCATAGCTAAACCACACAGATCGTCATTTATGGGAACATGTGGTAATGATTCATGACAAGTTTTGTATAGTATTTTGACCTGGGTGTAAAGTGAAACATAAAAATCAACAGTGTCTTCTACAGTCCACTTGATTTTTTCAATATGTTTAGATATAGATTCTTGTTTCCAGTTGCATATAAACATTTGCTTAGTGGGGGTTGGGCCACCACCTGCACACAGGTGGGGCCGGGGGGTTTATTCCCCCACTTTTTTGTATATCATTGTAAATACTCTAGCTAGCACCATATACATATAATTATGTATGCTTGTCTGCACATAGGTATTTTTTCCCTCTTTGTATGCTGTCGCTTTGTTTAAGAGCAGCAAGGGTTTTTTGGTAAAGACTGTCTTCGGCAGTTGCTAGCTACAGTAGAAAATATCAATAATGTTAAATCTTATCTGGTATTGTTTACTAATTGATTGTACACATCAGCTTAATACCAGGCTGTGCACAGTTTGTGGCAGACTTAGTCACTATTATTGTGTGCACAGCGGCAATCCTTGTTGGGTATGAATAAAATTGGATTGCCTGTTACCAACCTACCAAGTAGTTGGTGTATTTATACAAACAGAGAAAGGTCTGCACAAGCGTATCCCCATTTCATTGTAAACACAAATACACCGGGAGTCGACGGGGTATCGAGCTGCGGAAAACACACGAAATAGATTCTTGTTTCCAGTTACATATAAACATTTGCTCAACGATTCTGTATAAACACAGAAACATGACAACTTGTATGTTTATGATTCTTGGGCTTTGTTTCAGTCTTACAGGTGGTGAGAGAAGCACAACAACAACATGGTCTCAGGCATGGCGATGTTCAGAGATACAGGTATGTACATAAACGTTCTCTGTCTTCCCACAATCCCAGTATTCATCGAAAAGAACTTGGTTAAAAACTGTGACATTTGCACCTTTTTTCTAACCCTAAATAATAATTACAGGGAAACAAAAGGCATGGTTTTGGGCCTAAGCACCTATAAGAGTTACTAAAACATAACCATTTGTGACTACTATTAAGAATATAATTCCGGTGGTTTATTATGAGGACCTGGTTGAACACACAGCATCTTGATTCCATGCTATTAGGTAACCCTACTTCATGAGTGTTGTAGTCTGGCAATTTTCGCAATTTTAAATTAAGTGCTTTAATTATTAAAATACTTTTTAATTTAAATACATTTTCATTGAAATGAATTTATTGTTGTTCATTTATGTACAGTAAATTGAATGTAATACTTGATAAATGACAATTTAGTTTAATTGCAATTCACAATCAGAGTCTATTGAGATGAGAGAGATCAATTTATAAACAAGACAGGTGCCTGAACAGTGGAACAAATTAAGCCTGATATTTGCTAATCTGCTTTGTATCATTGGAAGCCACATACTTGTCACTTTCCATGAGAAGCCACTAGTCCATTGTTTGTAAGGAAGCCAAACTTAAAATGTAAATTTCACGTCCTTTAAAAGGTGCTTGAACAGTGGCACTCGTCAGTCTTACCAAGTATTATCTCGCAGCAACATTACCAGATCTAAACATTACCAGAACTACTACTATTATGGAGGTCATCAAGAGTCAGAAGGGTGGACTCAAGATCATACACGATGGATATATGTATACCAAGAAGTATGCCCGGAAGACAGTCGTCAGATGGGAATGTTTCAATCGTGTTGCATTCTTGTGCAAGGCTGCCATCACCACTGACCTTGAGATGAAGACTGTGACCAGTTCTACCCCTCACACACATGATCCACATGATACTGCTGTCTCAGCTACCAAGCTACATACTACCATGAGAGAACGTGCTGGAAGTTCCCGTGGAACCCTCACACAGCTTCTCACCGATAAAACCTCTGACGCTCCTATAGAAGTCCATGCAGAACTCAGCAACCCAGAGACTATCAAGTGGTCACTGCATTGTTAACGTGCCAAACACCTACCTAAGAACCCAAACTCATGCGGAGATCTGGTCTTAGAAGATGGGTGGACCAAGACCAGCGATGGAGATCAATTCATGATCTACGACAATGGTGTAGACTCATCCAACCGGATGCTAGTCTTTGGTACTGATGAGGGACTGCGTCACCTTGCGAGTTCCACTATCTGGTTCCTGGATGGGACATTCAACGTTGCTCCATCACTATTCACTCAACTCTATGTGATTCGTGCACCCCTCGGCGACTCTCCTGTCATTTATGTCTACGGGTTCCTGATCAACAAGAACCAGTCGACATATGAGGAGTTCCTCTCTGCCATACAGGATCGGTGCGACACACTCGGATTCCAGGCTGACCCCATTACTGTCACCATGGACTTTGAGTTAGCTCCTATAAAGGCTGTGACATCAATCTTCGGACCCGAGGTCAAGATCCATGGCTGCTTCTACCATCTGACGCAGATTACATGGAGGAAAGTACAGAGTCTGGGCCTCATCACTCGCTACCATGAGGAAGAGGATGTCAAGCACTTCTGTGACATGTTTGATGGTCGGCCTTTCTACCACTTGATGATGTCCTAGAAGGCCTCGCCTACCTTTGTGACAACACTCCAGAAGGACTCGAATCACTTATTGATTACTTCGACTCTACAGAAGACGGCACACAGTCACCCTGCAGGCCAAACTGCACAAGCTTTGTTCAGACAGGAGCCAAGATATCAAGACCATTCCTGAGGTTCTGAGGGGTGTTGGTCACTGTGTTCGATGGAAATAACTTTTGATGTGTTTTACACATAGACATTGCAGTTGTGATAGATCTACAAGTAGCCTACTTTGATACTTATGTGATTGTTGTGTGTATATGTTTTTTTATATTTGTTGTTTATTTAATAAAAAATATATTCTTCATGTGAGGGGATTATGTCCGTTTACCATATATTATGGGTGTATCAGCTGGTGTCCGTGTATATTGTGGGTGTATCAGCTGGTGTCTGTGTATATTGTGGGTGTATCTTGCTATTTGCTGCCACAGACAGTACTGTGCGAGGCGACTACGACGCATCCGGAAGTCACTTCACTTCCTGCAGGGCCACAGAAACAAGGTGCAGCCAAAGAAGATTACAGAGGAGATCTTCACTGATGTCAGGTAGCAACGCTGCCCATTTTCTATGTTTTATCTATAGTATGCTGGTTACATAATTGATATATGAATTTTTTTATCTATGTAAATTGCATTGAACTTTCAAAGAAACTGTGCTATATGAAATAAATATTTATTTATTATTGTAGTAAAGGTAGCAGCTCTCGGGGTAGTGAAGCATCAGTTTTGTATATCAGTATATCAAGTGAACTGAGACATGGCACCTTTCAAAGAGAGTAGAGAGCTGCTTTCAATGTGAGATTGTTGCGATTATTGTCCTGGACGAGGACGAGGATGTTCATTTAAACATTTGGCCAGGTTTCTGTGCCTACCCGTGATAGAGGCTGAGTATGCTCATTTAAAATTTCATATTCAACTGATCTGGCCTAACGCAAATCTGGTCTGTTGATGTCGAAATTTGTAGTGTGTGAATAGTTTAAGTAACAACCGCAGTCAATTTAATAAAAAATGCTTATTTTTGTTCTAATCATTGAAAAAATTGACTTTAGTTGTTAGATCTGGTAAGGCAAAAAATAGTGGATATCCAAATGGCAAACACCGTTCGGACCAGTGTCGATCATGGGTGTGACTTTCATTATCCCGCCAATCACATGACAAAGTTCCAAAATTTCACGTTTCAATTTTCACTTCAATTATAGTTAGACCAAACGTTAAGTAATTTAATAGTTTGTCTGATGATTTCAAGAAAAAACTATATACAAAAGTTGCACAAACAAGTTAACATACTAGATGGGCGTGATATTTCGCAAAATGAATTTGAAATGAGACTAGCAAAAAATTTAATTGAGGAGAACAACTGTTGTCAGATTTCTCTACCTGCCTCTGATGGAAGCGGAGAGGGCGTGGGCGTACTCCCTGCAGCTCAAGTCTGAGGCGAACACGGAGCCGCGTAAACGCTTCCACATGGTGAACCGGCTCAAGAAGTCTGTCCAACATGCTGAGGTGCTGTTGTCTCTGTGCGAGAGCGACAAGTGCGATGCTCTCACCAAGCTTGAAGTGCAGGTGAGTTGATGCTTCATTTATTGACGTTCCAGTTGGTTTAGAAAACACCATAAAGGCGCAAAGTCATTTTATCATGAAATCATGTTTTATGCAGAGTGGACTTTCACTTTATGGACTCCTGCTTAAAAGGAACAATTTGAAATCCCCGTCCTGGCATGCCCTGTTTTATATTACTTGCCACGAATATATCGAAATTTTTATGTGTAGAACGGTCGGTTGGTTGGTTGATTGGTTTTGATTTCCTAAAATTGCAACATAATCTATACCTTTCCTGTGTCTGAGTCGTCCATAAGGTTGTGATGTTTAAATGTGTTCTTGCAGGCATATTGTGCCTGGATGAAAGCCACGCTACTGTTTGAAATGGAATGCTGGAAGGCTGCCATCGAATTATTTACCAATGCCAAGTATGTATGCATGACAATACTTGTAAACTATCAATGACAAGCTTATCAAGCATTTTTAAACATAGAAAGCTGCACATAATAGATTGATAGATTAAATAAATTGTCTTGAAGACACATATTTTCTGCAGTGTGTGTGCATGTGTGTGACATTCACTGATGCATTACTTTAGCATAACTTATTGATTTTTATATTTATCTTATTTTACTGATTTGTTTTGTTTTCAACGTAACATATTTTATTATATGATACTGTATATGTCACTCTGCTATTTTGTTAACTTTTTATCTGTCTCATGATTATATTTATATGCCCATCTACAAAATATATATATATCTATAATATTATGAGTATAGTTTTACTGCAGTGTCCTCTTTTAATCAGATTCTTTGTAAAGCACTGTGAAGTATATTCGATGTGGCGCTATACAAAATAGATATTAGCATTATACACATTTGTAAGGATTGCATTTATATGGTATGGTTTGATGTGTAGCAGATATGTAATGAAAAGCTGGTGTTAAATATATGAACATGATCTTTCATACATTAGTAGTATATACGTAGTTAAGTTCAGAATAAATTATATGTTTTGTTTTCTGATGAGCCGGTTGCTTGGTGGGACCTCTATGGATGTAACGCCTTTCTCTCTCTTGCAGAACCATCTATGAGAAGCTGGCGAGTACATTTGTGGATGAGACGAAGGACATCTACGTTCAGCGTGTAAATGAAATCTCTCCCAACATCCGCTACTGTGCATACAACATCGGCGACGAGTCGGCCATCGACGACCTGATGGCTATGAGGATGAAGAGTGGCCAAGAAGACGGTCTCACGTCCAGACTCGATGTCAGTACACAGATTATCAACCCTTTCTTGTATATTTACGGCTTTCTATCATGAAATGGATATATTTGATTTTTTTTCAAATCATTACCCTGAGTAGCAACTGCTGGGTGATATTAGGGGAGTTCAGTTATTCATCAGTTAAACTACATTTTACTGATTCACATGAGTAGCAGTTTGATGAAGATACAACATTTACCTAGTATTGCATGCTAGATTATCCTCAAAAGAAATGGACTGTCTATGATCTGAGCGAGGGAAATTCTAATTCTTAGTAAACGAATTGTCTTCATTGGATGATGTTGAAACTGGGACAAGTTTAAATTCCACTTTTGTTTGGGTGGATTTTAAGCCAAGATCTCCACCAAGTGAAGTATTAAAACTAATCCAATTAAAATGTTCTCAGTGTGCAGGCAAGAATGAGGTTCAAGGTTGTTTGTCTACAAAATGTATTTGTACTTATTTATGATAAAACGCTAGGTTATGTCGAATGTATTTGGATGATTCTCCTGACAGAGTTTAGTGACGCGGCTGAAACTTTGACTTGTTTTCATTTATTTTATGTTCAGATGTTTTATATTAATAGATGGAAAATCATAAATGATCCCAGGAGAGAAACTCTTATTTTTGTCACAGTAAATAATAAAATGTTAATTTCAATAATATCTACATTTTGAATGCAGCACACCTGTGTTGTTATGCATGATTTTATGATATGTTTGGTTTGTGTGATTCAGGAGCTCATCGAGAAGACTCGAGAGAAGCAGGCATCGTCACTTCTCGAGGTCGCCTGGAGAGGGCGCACCGTGCCGATAAAGAACGAGAAAGTGCGTGTGTTTTTGCTAAGTCTTCAGGAGAGCGAGACTCACATCATGGATGCTACCACCATTGAGAGCAAGCTGTCTGTGTACGAGAGTTTACTAAAGGAATTAATTGATGCCCAGCAGTCCCTCAAAGACGACCTCAAAGATGATCCAGTGAGTGTTGCCGTGTGACATTTTACAGTTGTATATTGTTATGCTAATTTAGAATCTACCATACTGTGTTCAACTTAATAAGTTTACAGTACACTTGAAAAAAATTGGGCCATAAAAAAATTCTCTAGACAATAAGGTAACTGTTTAACACTAGTGGTGTCATTTGGTGACTAGTGTAGAACTAAAAAGTGGTGCCAGCTGTTTAATACCAGATGGCGACACAAATAATCAACTAATCAATAATTATGGATCTGCTAATTAAATGTTGTATGCTAATTGGGGCCTGAACACTTAATAGGTCAAATACGTCAAATAAGTCGAATATATTTCCTTTACTTGTTAAACTATTATGTGTGTAGTAGTGGCCAGCTGTGCGACAATGCTTGTCTTGGCTGATTCATGTTTAACAAGAGATTTAACAAGATTTGCCATCCAAGCCAAAGGCCCAGATGGCAAGTGGACAAGGAAGCCATTGGCTTATCGAGAGTCCAACAATGTTCACCTACTTATAACCCGCCCTCCTGAGATATGTGTCAACCTTGGTTTTAAACATATTCACGCTGCTAGCAGTTACACAATCTGTAGACAATTTGTTCCATTCATTTATTGTCCTCTGTGAGAACGAGTGCTTCCTGATGTCCAATCTACATTGATCCTTTACTAATTTTACCTCATGTCCTCTAGTTCTGCTATCCTTCTTGAGTGAGAAAAACATATTTCTATCAATATTTTCATACCCATTCAATATCTTAAAAACTTCAATCTGATCTCCTCTTAACCTCCTTGTCTCTAGAGTTGTTAAACCACATTCTTGCAGGCGTTCTTCATAACTAAGGTCTCTAAGTTCTGGAATCATTTTAGTTGCTCTCCTTTGTATGCGTTCAAGCGTATCTATATCCTTCTTACGATATGGTCTCCATGCTTGTATACAGTACTCTAAATGAGGTCTAACTATTGCTTTATAAAGAGGTATAATTAACTTTTTTCCCTTGTATGTTATGTTTCTTCTAATCAATCCAAGAATTTGATTACCCTTTGAAGCTGCAATACCACACTGCTCTGAAACTTTCATATCAGCACTTATTGTAACTCTTAAGTCCTTTTCTTTTACAGTAGTACCCAGAACAGTATCTCCCATTTTATAGTTCACATTCAAGTTCCCATGTCCCGTATGTAGGCATTTACATTTCCCAAAATTGAACAGCATCTGCCATTTCTCAGACCATTTCACTAATCTGTCTAGATCGTTTTGTAAATGTTGTTCATCACCATCAGTATCAACCTTCCTAAACAGTTTTGTGTCATCCGCAAATTTCAGAACGTTACTTGTTATACTATCGTCGAAGTCATTGATATAAATTAAGAATAATATAGGTCCTAATACTGATCCTTGAGGTACCCCACTCAAAACCGATTTCCAATTTGAAACTTCTCCATCTACTACAACTCGTTGTCTTCTGTCAGTCAGCCATTGTTCTATCCAGTCAGTTATGCTATCCCCGATACCATGGGCTTTTAATTTAAGTAGTAATCTTTGATGTGGCACTTTGTCAAAAGCTTTCTAAAAATCTAAGTAGATAATATCTACTGGCGATCCCACGTCTATCCACTTAGTGATTTCTTCCAAAAAACATAACATATTTGTTAAGCATGACCTCGCTTTAAGGAATCCATGTTGAGATAAATTTAATAATTTATGCTTAACGAGGAAGTCCACCATATGGTCTTTAATGAACCTTTCTAATAATTTACAAATCACTGACGTTAAACTCACTGGTCTGTAATTCTCTGACTTATTTCTCGAACCCTTTTTAAATAATTTTATGATGTTTGCTTCTTTCCATTCAAACGGAACAACTCCCTCTTTTAATGACAAGTTGAATACTCTTGCAAGTGGTATACTGATTTGATCTACTGTTTCCATTAGTAATTTTGGAGGAATCCCATCCACTCCCGGTGATTTGTTATCCTTCATTGCCTTTATTTTCTTAGCTACCAATTCTAGAGTTACAACTAACGGACCTAAATAGTCAGATTTAGCCCCCTGAAATTTAGCATCAGCAGCTGGTAATGAACTAATATCTTCTTTGGTAAACACTGAACTGAAGTAACCATTTAGGTCTTCCGCCATTAAAAACCCCTGTGATATTATATTTCCAGCACTGTCTTCTAGAGGTCCAACCTTGTCTTGTACGTTTTGTTTACTCCTGACATATGCATAAAAACTCTTGCTGTCATTTTTTATGTTACATGTTGGTAGCATGACATGTCGCACGCTTGATCACGTGGTTAGTCTGGTACGCCACAATGTTGACAGGAGAACTACCATTAAGACTCATCAGGTAGATCTGTATTCAGTTTGTCAGTGCAGAGGATCAATGCTTTTGTCTTTCAGATCTACTTTGATCATGTCCTCATATCTTGGTTTATGTCTGCCTACTGGAAGTAGGAAAGAATAAATTGAACTGTATGTTTTTGACTATATCTCTAATGCTGGATACACAGTTTAATGAAACTTAAATAAAATTTCTGCATTTACATGGTGCACACAGTTTAGAAAGCAAATGTATTGATTAGATATGACATCAGTAAATACTGGTACTTGATAAAGTAGCATCAACTAGGAGCTATCGGTGAAGGTACTTGATTTGATGTTTGTTGTGTGACTGTTGTCACAGCTGGGACAATTGTAATCATGTAATTTGTAATCAATTACAATGCAATTGTAATTGATTATTTTACAACACAGTAACTGTAATTGATTTCTCACGAGACTGTGCAATTGTAATTTACCACCGAACTTGAAAATGATACATGTAATCTTTCTTTATATAACAATTTAGTTGTACGCAACCTATGAACTATTATACTTTATTAGAAATGTAGTAACTGTGGTCGGGGTTGAGTTTAATTGTAATGTAGTGTTTTAGAACACAGTAATTATAATTGAGTTCTCATGAGGCCGTGTAATTTTAATTAACCATTGTAACTGAACCCAACTGTGGCAGCAGGAATGCACAGTTTCACCTAAAACCCTGTCTAAGAATGAGCAATAATGCTACATGTAATCTTTATAAGACAATGTATTTTTACACTACTCAACCTGTGAACTATTGAAATTGATTAGAATGTTGTAACTGTAATAGAGTTTTTACGATAATTGTAATTGAACCAACCATGATTGTTGCAGCTGTTCAAGGCGCTTCAGCGTGGTCAGGTGACTGAGGAGAAGGTGCCCAACATGATCTACCTGCACACGTACCTGACCTACCTGCGTCAGACAAAGACTGCTGAACGCAATCTGCTCATGGCCGAGTCACTCAAGACAAACCTGCGCAGCGCCCGGCCAGAAGAAGGCAAGAAGTTGACAAAGCCCCAGGACCTGGCACGGCTCTATGACATCATAATACAGGTGAGGTGATTAATGACTATTATTAAACAATCATATTCTTATAGTGCAGTTCGTTAAAGCTCCATCCTCAGTTCATTTTACCCATCGTGAATTTGGTTCGTTGATGTTCATATCAGTAGTGCTGCTAGTGCATGAAGAGTTTAAGGCCTCACTTGCATCCACACATGCTGACAAACCGTAGTTGTCATTAATTTCAAATTACAGTTGAACCTGTATGTTGTGTTGTTGACGTGCTGCTGACCATGGCTTGTGTCATTGACAGAATCTCGCAGAGGTGTCGAGTCTGCCTGGCCTCGAGTATGATGACGATCTGCAGCAGGAGATCAACACACAGATCATCAGCTACAAGGCCTTCAGGTCAGTCTTAGCTATAAGGCCTTCAGGTCAGTCTTAGCTATAAGGTCTTCATGTCAGTCTTTGCTACAAGGCCTTCAGGTCAGTCTTAGCTACAAGGTCTTCAGGTAAGTTTTAGATACAATGTCTTCATGTCAGTCTTAGCTACAAGACTTGTTCATTCCAACACTTCTCTGGGAAGCATTCCGCCTCGGTACTATACAGTGATTTTGTAATGTGTCATATGGTTCCGAAACGGGACCGTAGATTTTGAGGATGGGATCATGTTTGTAAAAAAATGTCATGTGCTGGTTAGGAGCATGAGACCGTAGAATTCCAGTGAGAGACCGTAGGCAAAAGACTAAAAAAAATCCACTGTTACTATTACTGCTCAAAGACTTCCTTCACGTATATCCACCACTGTCTACAGCTGATTGAACCAAAGCAATGTGGACTGAGCGAATTTGCCCGAGCTTCGAAATGGCAATAAGAGCATTTGAACCCCTGTTCTCTTGTTTGAGAGTCCAATGTTCTAACCACCGTGCTACTGTGTGTGCCACCAGCCATCACACGTATCTCACTCTCTTGGATGGTTACAGGTGTTCCTACATAGCTCAGACGTATGCCGCAGCCAAGAAGTGGCGTGAGACCCTGGCATTGTGTGAACGTACACTCAAGTATGCACAAGAAGCCCTGTCTAGTCTGGCCACCAACCGCAAAGTCAAGTCATCACAAACAATGGTAAGGACCAAATTTTGTAGTCAATGTGACAATGCAGTACTATCGGTAGTAAATTTAACTACTGACAATTATCATTGATAGTAAACTGATCTATCGATAGTAAAGATAGTTGGCAAAATAAATCAGCAGGGTATTTGTGACTGAATTTGTTCATAAACATGATTTTCAATTTAATTTGGTAATTTTACTTATTTATCAACCTAACATCAACAATTGTCGATTAGAGCAGTATCATTCACCGATTAACTGTTTTTAATCAACTGCAATAATCTGCAACAATACAGATGCAGTAGTAGAATTATCCCCAAGAATCACTCCTATTTGTTACAAACCTGCAATGGCGAACACGTGTCTATGATCGACACAGTTTAGAAGTCTGGCTGACACAGATTGGATTCACCAGCTTAGTTTTGGCATGTGCATTTGTATTGTTTTAATGACTGCCTTTCACAACAATGTCACCAGGGACATGTCTGCGTAAGCATTCACACTATAATAGTGAGTGACCACACAATCATTTTATCTAGCACACCCCTGTCCATAACCGATATATTGTGTAATCCTGACTTTGTCTATATTGCACAGGTTTCACCGTACTGTGATAAACGACAATTGCTGAAATCTATCGGCAAATAATTTTGAATTGTCCCAGGGTGACCATAATAACGAGGTGGCTGTATTACTGAGGTGACCGTAAAGCAAGGTTTGCAGATGTTTCATGTGCTGATTTTGTTGATGTCTGATTTGAGGAGATGCAAGCGTCGTTGGAAGACTTGGTGCGAGAAGTGGAGGGGATGAAGTACTCATGCCACGCATCGAGCATTCTCGACACCCAGAGCGAAGCCGCCACTCCAACCGCCGCCAAGAGCAGTGTCGTATGTACAGCTTCCCTTATAGTGTTGTTGCTCTCCCCTTTATCCCTGGCGTCTGCGGTGAGGCTGGCATCGATACCGGTCGTCGATTGTTTTGCTTCTTCCATCACTGATCCCCTTTCACTGCCATCTCCATCACTTGTCTCCATCCCTTGCTCTTGTTCTCCGCTCCCTTAGTACTCCCGCCAAATTTCTCTTCACATAGTCCTCCCATCTCAGTCTTGGTCTTCCCCGCTCGAATAATTTAGCATGCCGCATCGAAATGTATTTAACCAGTCTTCTACAACCAATCTGTCATCTTCTCCATGCTGAACTGGGCTGGATCCAATTACACAAAATCAAGTCATTTACATTTACTTTTCAGTAACAAGTCCTGGTGCCTATGCCAGGAAAAGTAAAAGATCCTATGTGGGGGGTAAATGTGTAACCTGTTAATTGTCAAACCGGCTCTGATAATGGAGCGAGCGCCTTGTGTATGAAGCTGTACTGCATCAGATGTCCTTATTATTTGTGGACCAGCATTGGTAATTTGCAAACTAATATGGTTAGTGCAGACAGCACACAGACAAATATTTATGCTCCGTCCCATAGTGAACAAATACTCCATAATAATTGTATAAAACAATAACATTCATCAATGTATATCGTGTACATGTTGAGGCCGAATGTTGAACACAATGTTGAATGGCCTATGCTTTTGCTAGATCATTAGTGCTCTAGTGTGTTTACATCTGCATAATGCATCACCAGTGATGATATTTGTGTTCATCATCACCATCTATAGCCGAGTCATGTACTTTGCAGCCTTTGAGCGAACGACTAGACGAATACATCGAGGACCCGAACGTGGTGACGAAGAAGCCGAACTTGACCCAGTTTCCACCGAGCTTTGAGCCGGTGCCATGCAAACCGCTGTTCTTCGACGTAGCCCTCAGCCTTGTCGAGTTCCCGTCGATGGATGATAAGCTACTGACGCAAAAAACATCTGCAGGAGGGCTGACGGGAATGATGAAGGGCTGGCTTTGGGGAGGCAAAAAGAAGTGATTCAACGTCTTCTAGTATGTTGTAGGATGAGGTAAAGGAAAAGGCTCCGACGGCCAAGTATTACATGCGTTCATGGGGCCCTTCTGGTTATAAGTTGGCAGGTCGCGTCAAACAGTTGAAACCTGTATATCACTAGCACATAAATAATTGTGCTTTGGTTAAGTTGTGGATTAAGTCGAGTTCAGTATCGGTTCTTGGCAAAGCAAGGACCGTTTTGTGTGACCCAGTGCACAGTTAGTTCAGGTGAATTTTGTCATACTTTTACAAGTTGAGCAAACCTTTATGATTTCACAACTGATCCATAATTTTAATGAAGCTAGAAGATGTTTTAAAGTTTAATCATACATGAAACATGTAAATCAGTTGTTTAGCTGTGTCCGTTCTAGGCGCAAAATATTTAGTAAATGATGTGACTCCCATGTGAATCGATAACTGAATTTGATATATGATTCAGTGGATGGTTGCATTAAATTTATGTTAAAATTAACTTTGGTGTTGGAAGATCTGTGGTGATAGAGGACTGGCATGACTCCATGACATCCATCATAGTTTGTGTGATTTAGGCACAGAACGTATGGTGACAGGTTAATTTACATGCAGAAATAAAAATCAGTTGGAGCAGGATTTAAAGTACAATTGTTTTTTTTTGTAAAATCATGTTTAAGAATAATAGTGTATGCTATATATTCAACTTCATATCTTTGAACACAATGGATGTCAGAATCAGGAAGCACACCTGTTGGTGTCTATCAATAACAGATTCAACATTGTACAACATTACAACTCCAAACTGTTACACATGTAATATTTATTACGTTGCATACAAATATATACATACTTCAGTATGTTACAGAGCATACCGGCAGTTTGTAATTTCTTGGTAAAATGTCGCTACACAAATGCGAGAGAACAGATAATTTAATTGGCAAGAACACGTCGCCCACAACGCCCAAATAAGTTACTTAAACATGGTGACAAGCAAAGATATGGGAATCTCAAAGCTGAGCATGGCTTAGTAAGCAATTATACAGACTGATGTTGACAAATTTTGGTCGTTAGCAATGTATAATACGTTTCCGCCACCTAACTAGACTCTGGGATTTATTACAACTCCTCAACATTCATTCGTCATGCCCTGTTGAAGTAAGATGACAACATTATGTACAAACGACTTGTCAATCCACACTTTCCTCTGCATGAATCATAATCTCAATTCACAAGTGTTGTCATTTATGCGGTACATTACATGAGCCTGAATCGACCCAATGAGATTAATTTCATTCAGTAGCATACAAATAACAGTTATGATTAAATAGGGTACTTCCAAATATATAAACAACCAGAAAGATGAAGATGATTAATGGTGTTGGGCCATTTACATTGGGCTTGTCCTAGTCTGTACATTGTCCAGCGGGATGACAATGTTAACGACTGGTTTACACGAGCGATTATTAGTTCAATGGTCGGCCGTGTAAACATCCTTGCAAGACACATTAGTGATTTACCGATGTGTGGTTACAACTGTGTTGGTGAAATTGGGGATGGGTCCTCCTATTCCATAGATTGTCAGCCACAATTTAGAAACAGTGGCCAATTAGCTGTTGTGACCTCTCATCAAAGCTCAAGTCGAGATTGGCGTGAATCAATAAAGTTGCACTCGTCTAAACGCACTCACGATTTAACTGCACATTGTCATGTGACGTGGTGTTGCCCGACACACTGGGGCAAATGATTGCTCGTGTAAACTGGTGATGACAAAACGATTTCTACGTCAACATCTACAGCAAGACGTGTACTGTGTACACCGTAACATTTTCATGGCAGAGACATAAATATTGCGCAGTCCAAAGCAATGCAAAGGCATTCTGTGTTACCCTTAACTGCACTGTGCATTTTAATATGATCAACGGTACATTTACAGCAGGATAAATTCCCACATTTTTCACACAAAAATAGTGATAATGTTTATAAGAATATGAAGAACCATGCCTTTGATTGAGCTTGACCGGCAGCTGCTAGAAAACACTGGGACACGAGCACATTTTCCTATCCAGATCTTGTGTATTATGCCAGAAAGTCCAATTGTAAGCTGAAACAGGCCTTGCCTACAAGAATGTCTTGACAAACTGTCACAAAACTACTAAGAATATGCCGATTAGGAGAATGTTCGAACAGTCTAAGAATTAAGTGAACATTAATAAATATATCACAATCGTGCAACCGAAGTAGTCAAACCAGTTTCATTCTGTCCACTTTCTGTACACAGGCCAAATATTCCTTTTTGTCTATTGCAGTGAATGCATTGGACATCCTGCTGTATATAGAGGTATCCCCAGGATTTTTTCTAGGGGGATACAATTTTTTTACATTATCTAATTTAGACCAGAAATTTTTACATTTACCATAATACTTTTTTTCAATGGGCAGTAATGATATAATTGTATATAATTTGTTAACAAAAAATATACTTGATAATATATTTAACACAACTTATAAACAAATCTACTCATTTAAAGACCTATATTTAACAACAAATCCAGATCCATGGCTGTATTTTAGTGAATATCAGTTGCTAAACTTATGATACACAGGAAAAACTTTGGTACCAAAGTCCAACCCCCTCACTGGGGTTTTTAAATAAATTTTAATTAATTCAGCCCTAGGTGAATTTTGCAGCGATTGGGCGAATTTTGGTTGACTTGCAGCGATTTGGTGAATTTTGCAGTGATTTAGAGAACTCATAATGTTCCTTATATTCATAAATAGCCAGAACTGGCATAATTGTATTGGCAATTTGCTGTCACTAATATACAAACTGTACAGACATATACACTACATCACAGCAATGACTGGGTATATTGATGCACTGTACTTAACACTAGGATTAACTGTGGAACTGTCCAACAACTGCAGAAGCTGCGTCTGTTACAATACTGAGCAACCAACAGTACACAGTTGGGATGATAGCAACACATTCACCAACAAAGAACCGAGTCCAAGCAATGAATACAATGTCTGTTTCCGGTCAATCGCATGTCCACAGATACAACCTAAGCCATAACTACAGGCGCCAACGAATTCTGCAGTGCAAATCTAGTGCCCGCATCTCTGCACGAATGCGTAAATACAGTGTCCATGATTCCACTTCGGATGCATTGCCACAGTAGCAATCCTCAATATTCGGACTTTCATACCCCACCACGTGTATTTACAATGCAAACAGTGTGTTGTCAGCGTCCCCCTTCTGCATGAGTCGCCCCCCACGGGTGTTCCCCCTGGACGTGCCATCGCTGGGTGGGACTTCCTCCGCCTCCTTCACTCGGCCTGCCAGGAACTGGTCAAATTCTGACGTTGTACCTGTGTCTTTGGTTGTTTCTGTCGACTGTAAACAACAACATATTCAATCAATGGATGGTAACATACAGACATATTTCTACAATTTGACTATTGTTTCATCGATCAAGCATTTATCAGTGTCTACAGGCTTGCTAACAAATATAAAATGAAACATGTTACTAAACTAGTATCACTTGCTGACCGTCTAACAGTTAGCACTGCGAATGTGCAAATTTGTTGACAAGTCACGAATTTGAAAGTCAAGTCTCAAGCCATTGACCTGCAAGTCTAGTCTCAAGTTAATGACTTCCAAGTCAAATCTTGAGTCATTTCTCTGAATTCCAAGTCAAGTCTCAAGTCACCGTAGTTCACCAATCACCATCATTGTACTTGACAATTACTGCATTTGGTGCAGCCCGTCACAACAACATGGTCTTCTTTCGCATACGTTTCAAATCACCAGACTTGTTGGCAAGTTATGTACTGGCAAGTCAAGTCAACTCTCCAGACTCCAGTCTGAATTCCAAGTCAAGTCACAAGTCATGAAAATGTGCAACTCGAGTCAGCCCCTGTGACTCGAGTCAACAAGTGTGCGCGTTAGTGTTACGGACTAACTCCACCAGCTGACTGTAACGGCTAGCATAACGAATATGTTTAGAAACAGAATCAACAGATATCTGACAAGGGCGGACCACCCAGATGAAAAAGTTGACTGTCCATACCCACCTTGTTTGCTGCCAGCCATTTCTCCATCTCATCATAGTCACTCTCCTTTTCCATAACCTACAACACATTGTTTCAACGTCAGATAAACGTCAGATGGTGAGTAGAGTGCTACAGCAAAACCTGCTATAACAGAGAAACGGACATAACGAACTGTCATTTATGTACTGTTCTTTTTCTGACTGATTTATTCGATTTAAAAATGTGACTTGTACATACATCAGGAGTGTACACAAATGTGACTTGTACATACATCAGGAGTGTACACAAAAGTACATTAAAATGAAAGTATGATGCAAGAAAGTGACCGCATTTCTTTCCATTGTGGTCCTTACATATACACAGACCTGCCTACCATTTCTTTCCATTGTGGTCCTTACATATACACAGACCTGCCTACCATTTCTTTCCATTGTGGTCCTTACATATACACAGACCTGCCTACCATTTCTTTCCATTGTGGTCCTTACATATACACAGACCTGCCTACCATTTCTTTCCATTGTGGTCCTTACATATACACAGACCTGCCTACCATTTCTTTCCATTGTGGTCCTTACATATACAGACCTGCCTACCATTTCTTTCCATTATGGTCCTTACATATACACAGACCTGCCTACCATTTCTTTCCAGTGTGGTCCTTACATATACAGATCAAGTTCTGAAGAGATTTATCAGACTTAACAAAGATTGAATATTTTCATGCTGTTCAAATCAGACTAACTAGACGTATGACCAAATATAGTCTCAAAAAATGTCTTCATGAAGACAGTTAATTAGATTTTGTAATTGAGAAAGAAAACAATCGACGTGGCTGAAAAAATCCAGCAAGTGCAATTAAAAATGTAATGGATCACTGTAAACGATCTCAGGCATTGTTAATAGTACACAACACAATTCCGAACCCACGATAACCTGATTTCGGTTTACACCTGTCGAAAATGGAACACATTTTTTTAATACCAATGTTTTTTTGTTACATACAAGTTTTTGTCATGTTCACTTAATCTAACCAACAATTTAACAGCATAACCAGCCCTTGTACAGTTTGTCTGACAGTCAATAAATAAAAAAAATTGGCTTGAGCTGAATGCTTATTTGTGTACATACATTGCCTGTCTTGGCAGTAACAGCTGCCCCTAGCGTGCCTTCAAACTGGGGCTGGGTCTGACTACTGTAGTCGTTCCTGAAACAACAAAGCATAGCACTTAATTTACAACTCGGAGCACATTCCACTTTGTTCCCCGGTAGACCTGTTCACGCAAACACCATTTCAACTTCTGTTGAAGCATTCAGCCACAATGCAATTGCCGTACAAAAGCTGTCCATTCTTATAATTCCATCACTGGAATACTGTAACAATCACTGTGTATTGCCAGGTGTTCAGTTACACAGCTGAGTGAACTGACGAAGATGGGTGAAAAAAAATCGACGTTATGAAAGCCGTAAAGACACGCAGATTGAGGTGGCTTAGCCACATTCTAAGTGGCCGAATGTCTAGTGAACTTTGCTGCCAAACCCCATCAATTCCATGCTGAATGGGCGAGTGCAGCACGAGACTAGGCTGTTCCCTCTGAGAGCCAAGCCACATTGTTATGTTAAAACTGCCCAAATTTTCAAACAGCAGCAGGTGGACTCGAAACCTGATCTTCTCAACTGACGATCCGACACTCTAACCACTGAGCCACTGGGCCCCCAATGAGTCCAAACTCCCCACTATCTCAGTAGCACTGCCAGTCTGCTCTATCACTGAACCCATTTAATGTACAGACTTTTAACAAGTGCACAAATCTCTCTGAAGCATCACTCTACAAAACCCATATTTGGTAAACACTTGAACTGAAATGTTATATAGCTCCCATATTGTATAACCCCAACAGGGCCAGCGGTGGTGAGAGAGAGAGAAAGACTGAAGTGTGAATTTCACACAATGATTCTGCCCTACCTGTTTTGCATGTTCTGGTCAAATGATTGACGTGATTGGGCAAACATGTCAAAGTCGTTTTCATCTCCAGTCAGTGCGCCATCTGGTCTGCCAGACCTCACATCTAGAAGAGACACACATTGTCACCAACATACAGTGTTACTAAAAATAAATCACAATTGGTTTGCGAATCATGGTCATTCCTTAAAATTTAACAGCAAATTAAACATGAGTTAACTAGCCTCCTGTGTAAAGCTTGTGATTGCACATACTGTAAAATGTCAGTGCTTTCAGTCTAATGGCCACTATGTGGACATGCAAGCGGTCACTGACTGTCCATTGCCATTACTTCATAGCTACAAAAGCTCTACTCATGTCGTTGATTAAAAAAATGCTTGAAGACACCTTACATAATTTCATGACATAGATGTCCAAGTTGTCAGCAGAGCAAAGAAAATAAATATAAAACTCACAGATGACATTTACTAGAAAATCCCAGAAATCAAGGGAAACAGCGATGTATGGAATAATGGCTCATGAATCACACGGGGGGTGGGGGGTGGGTGGGTCTGTGGTCATCAATAAGACACCACATAGTGCACATAAAACATACAGATACACAGATGAGCAACTCAGAGGACGGTGGTTGACACTTACTCATGGCTGCCATCTGGACATGGACGTCACTAGAGAGTGTCGCTGGACTAGTTGAGATGGGTTCAGGGGAGCCGAGGTCAATTAGACTACCTGTGGCGACTGTCGAATCACCTGCCCTGGTGCTGCCATCTGCCGGCAGATGCTGTGGCTGAAACAACAAAATGGTAAACTTTTGTGCAATCTTCACAAGCATCAAATTCAGACAGATTTCCTCTGCAGTAATGTATAGTAATCTGGTATTTTGTACTTTCACTTTTCATCAGTGTGTAAAAATCTGTTGCGACATATTCACACAAGATCTTCCTCCTCCAGTAAAAAACACACATTTTTTCTTCAAAAAAAAAAAAACACCAAGTTTACATGGCGTGAAATGGCAAACTAAAGGCTGTTCATTGGTGGTGTCCGAAAATATAGATATATTTACTACATCTTGCAGGATTATAAAATTGAAAAGTGTCACGACATGCGTCTAAGAATGCAAGATGATTGTATTACACGGTGGTGTTGCAATCACCGGCCAAATCCGAAAATCCGGTTTTCAAAATATAGCAGAAAAGCAGAAGATTTTCTCAAAAACCGGAAAAGCAGATGTTACACTGACGGGAACATATTACCAACTATGATAATGACACAGGATGATGTTGCAACACACCACGAAGTCATCAACAACAGATAAAGAGTGTTTACTCAGCTTTATCTATGGACTTCTCAAAACTATTTCTTTCACATATTTCTTAAAGCTGCCCATGCTTTAACCAGGCATTGCAATGACAGCCTAAGCCTAGACAGTGTGGTAACTGCGTACATAATGGATAACAAGAACTCGTAACTAAACTACTCAAGTAAGTCAGTGACACTCAAATCAAACAAATGGCCACTGTGCCCAGAGATTCGCAATCACTATGTCACTGTCGAAAAAACAAAGGAATGTAAAAGCATATTTTGTGCAACATTTCTAAGGACTTTGTAAAGGGATTCAGGAATGTTTGGTTCAACACAGAATAAATCCCATGCTAGTTTCTACCCGAATTAATCCTACACATATACGTAAACAGACTCAGCTTTTCCGCTGGTCAAATTTAGACAAGACTTGTTCACTCAAAATCAGAAGCAAGCATGAGATCGATCAACCCTGAGACAATGTGCAACATGCACAATTTAATACGTCCTTGTTGACAATTTCAGAAAATTTAGCAATCTGCTGGATGAAAATAAAGGAATCCTGCCCACTGCAGAGCAGATTTTTCTTGCAATGAAACAAAAAAGGAATTTTAAGGACCTTTCTGCAAAAATATAGGCACAGAAAGGAATGTTATGGGAAGGGACAAACATTAAGGAATATAAAGGAATTTCCTTTAAAGTAAAGGAATGGCATGATGACTTAACTCACCACACCACCTGCAGGGGTGGGGCACGATGCTTCATGCTGGCGCTGGTAACGGTCAAAGCGCAGAAACACATTGTTCAGTTCGTCGTTGATCCGTAGTAGTTCACCTGTCGACAACAAGGTGGCAATGCATCAATCATCAATATCATATACAGGCGTGCAGTTTTTCTTAAGTTCTTTGATGACAGGGACGCCATAGAAAAACCTGGTGGTTTCCACTAACATGGTACGTTCTGACTTCCTATATAGAGAAGAATGGCCTACATTCAACAAAAGAGTGATCAAGAACACAAGACAGAGACAGGCTGTTAACTTTCTTATAACTGGAATCTCCTCTATCATGTAAAACCAACTATTATGTGACTTTCCCATTTAATATCTCCCCTACTGTGTCAAACCAACTATCATGTGACTTCCTCGTCTAACATTTCCCCTACCATGTAAATCCAACTACCACGTGACTTCCTTGTCTAATAACTCCCCTACCATGTAAATCCAACTATCACGTGACTTCCTTGTCTAATATTTCCCCTACCGTGTAAATCCAACTATCACGTCATGACTTTCTCGTTTAATATCACCCCTACTCTCTATAAAACAACTATCATGTGACTTACTTAGTGCTAAAGTCATCTGATTTGTGTCTTCCTCATTTCCTTTGATCCCTATATGTAATAGTGACTTACTTGTGACTTCCTCGTTCTGTATCGTGGCCACGAGTTCTACGACCCTCTTCTGCATTTGTCGACACGTGTTGTTCAAGTCCTGTACACACAAGACACACCATCTACTTCATGTTCCCACAGTTACAACAGACATTGCAGGGGTGAGACTTAGCAAGTCATGCAAGGTAGCCAGTCGGGCTACCAACCTTGCAAAGTGAAGTAGCCCGACAGCTTCTTAGATAGCCTACTTGCTAATCAATACTTTGATGATAGAAAGTAAATACTTTGAAGATAGAATGTATGAACGACATCAACGACAAATAAAAAACATCAAAAACAGTTTTGAATCATTTATTTTTAAGGCAGGATCAATAGAATGTGATACATAATGCTGAATAAAATACAGTATACAATTATACACAGGTTGTTTTTCTTTCATAACATGGTACACCAACAGTCTACGGGAAAAGTCTCCAAGCATCACAGGACATCAGGTCCTGTGAACTGAACAGTTTTGCTGGTACCAGATTAATTCACCAGAAGCGCTCCGCGCACCATGGAGATAATTATTTCTAACTATAATCGAGATAGCGTATGTTTTTATGTATGTATGTTTATATGTGGTTATGTTCACGTTTTCCTCCTAGACGGCTTGCACCTCGGGCGCCAAACGTTCTGGGATTAATCTACGACCCCACGAATGAAACGTAATGCCTTTATTTTTTCGAAGTACCCCACATATGAAGGGTTCTTATTGGTTTTCATGGCAAATCATATGTTCGCTGCGTAAAACGTTAACTTCCAACAATTGCAGAAACCACGCACGCTGCGGCGAATACTTCGGTACATAAACCTTTGAGAGTATGTAGTGCCGTATGGGCGGTTTATATTAATTATAGTAGAAATACGAAATAAAAAATACGCAATAAAAAACCAGTAGAAAGCAGATATTCCACTATTCTACAACCAACACAAATAAACATGGGTCTAAATTCAGGCGACATTCAACATTTTGAACATGCAACGAGTATTGCATCACGTGCGTGACGCGGTTGTTTCTGGTAATACGTTCGAGCGTTTTGATGGCATATTGGCCGGAGGCATTTGGTAAACATTGCTATCATGACTTTCACATATGAACTATCACGTTATCCCATCCTGGGGACGGACATTTTTGCTAGTATATATAAAAGTGGTGCCACGCGGCACCACCAAGACTATTAACTTGACCATTTATTATTTCAGTGTAGAATCACCGTTCAGTTACATGTTGAGTGTCGATGTGGTTGATTAAAAATACAGCGAATGCTCCCTGTTGATATAGCTTTGGCTACGGTTTGGCAACATTTCTTGCAATGTCAAACATGTCACGAAAACACTATTTATGGTTAACATAAATACGATTTAGAAAGGACAACACTTCTGAGATGTTTATTAACATTCCATTTGTTTTTGCTGGGTCTAAAATACTGCAGCTTTGTAAGTATTTCGAGTCGCCATGCGGGCTACTGTTGTCAAAAATTGAATTCGCCCGAAGCCATTTTTGGGCGTTATTGGCGACCGGGCAACCGCTAAATCTCACTCCTACATTGCAACTTGGACATTCTCTCTTGAAATCAACCGTGAATTCTTCTAATGACTGCAACATTTTATTATTTTTTCTACTGTCCTAATAATAACAACAGGGGGTGAATTATTCACCCCCTGTTAGTATGACAGTAGAAAAAAATACTAACATTTTGCCATCATCTGAAGACTTAGCTTTTTAACAATGTTTCTCTCCTTAGATCCTTAGTGTATTCATTCATCTGTTGACAGCTTGAACATTGCATATCGATGTTGAGATTGCCTAACCTTTTCGTTTTAATGAGCCTCTGAGCTCGGTTTTCAGATATTTAGAAACGTTAGAAATGTTCATATTATTTTTATCATATGGCTGCTTTCAACAACCTCAGTAGAGTCTGTACTGTTCAAAGCGAAGGCCAACATGAAATCTGAGGATTGTCAAGGAGCACCATCATCGGTCAAAAGCTAAAGCGGCTGAATTAATTTCTGACAGTGAAAAGCTATCCTGCTTTCTTACCACCAATGGCATAATGCATATCTAAAAATTAACTTCTGATTATGAAGGCAAGATTCTTCTGATATCGATAAATTCTTTAATTACCATATATTAATAATTATAGTACACTTTGTTATTCACAACAAAACATGATCATTTTTTTGCTATTTTCTCAAAACTATCGCAAAATTCCTCTTTTATTTTAAACTGGCGCCATGAGCAATGACTCTTGGAATAGCACCCTATGAATTTTAGGATTTGATTTGGCAATGTGAATCTTGGAATCTTCCTACAATACCCTGCACTAATGACACATGGTTTATTGTTTCCAACCAACCCCTTTCAAGGTATAAAACTATTATACAAACTTTCAAAGAGAAATGTATCCAGTACCACATGTTACACATAATGATATAAGTACATACAGTGCTTGTTAATTGTACAATTCATACAGTATAACTTAAAAACATTTAGCAAGTTTTGATAATTATTTTAAACGTTTAACATTAAGTAATTGGCTCAAACCAAAGGCATTTTTGGGGCCTTTGCATGTATAAGAGCATTTGAAAAATAACCTTTTTGCAACTATAATCAAGAATATAATGCAAGTGGTTAACTAAATATACCTCGCTGAACACTGAAAATATTTTTTGCATGGGCAGCGCCGTATTTGTTCAGAATCCTACGACAAGCGTGCTGACTAGGTTTCCCACAAATAATAGATGTAGACAGTGTTAGTCACAGACTTGCCAATCAGTTTGGACATGCTGTTTGTGTTGAAAATCAACTTATTTGGCAAGACAGTTCATTCAGGCTTTACCGTTCTCAGTCGCCAACATTTTGAAGGATCTTAACCCATTAGTTGATGAAAATATATCAACTTCAAAATACGACTCTTCAAAATGGGACGAACAAAGTCTAGTATATCGCATGGGCTTCAGACAAGCCCGCCTGCAATTGTGAATTTATTGCTTCACTACTGTCTGTTTTTCCAGAGGAAATCGAAAAAAAAGACAACTCTATACCTCGCTGAATCATGTTTACATCCGAATGCTGCACAGTACAGCATTGTAAGAGTTTTTGCTGCGTGTAAATCCAATATAAAAGCAAATAAAAATGTAACTGCACATCTCAACCACGTTAAAAATATACGCGATATGCACAGCGTACGTCAAAGCCGCATTAGGGGTTAAGGGGCTGCTCGCCGACTACTGGTCAAAATTGCAAACACCGATGAATATGTCAGCCTCCACGAAAAATGACATTAGACCAGAATTTTGCACTTTTAAGAACAGATTCTCAGTAAATCACTTGCGTGATATTCTTGATTACAGTTGCAAATGGTTAGTTTTTAGGCACTCTTATTTGTGCAAAAGGCCCAAAACAATGCCTATCATTTCATTTTAAGCTCATCTGATCTTACTGTGTAATATCGATGTATGCATTGGGGAATGATAAACGAAGAGAGCTGATAGAACGGGACAAGGCAAACATCATGACTAAGATGAGAGGACTGTGTAAAGAGAGATTTGGTGGCATTGGGAAGGTAGAATAAGAACGAGTGGAGACGGGAGGTAGAAACAGGAGGTGGTGAGTGGTGATGGGAGGTGAAGACGGAAGGAGAAGGAAGGCAAAAATCGAGGACCAATATCGATGCCAGTCTCACCCTGGATTTCAGAGACAAACAGGAGAGCAACAATCATGTGGCTGACCTTGAGAAGCGTGTGGTCGTCTGGCTGCTCCGGACCAGGGGTCAGTTCCGTCAGCATGTCACTCAGCACCTTCCTGTTCTGGTCAACTATGTCCAGTTCACTGCGGAGCTTGGCCAGCTGGTCCGGCCCAATAGTGACCGGAGCGGCGACAGGGGAAGTGGCCGGTGCCCCCTGGGTGACCAATCTCTGGGGTGGAGAGTGGTACGGACCCTGAAATCACAAGCAGCCCCACTTGTCAAACACTGGTGGTTACGTTGATACGGTAATACGCTTGTCATTAATCTCTAATAATAATTTTAATATATGCACAAATTTAAATGCTTGCCCCTTATTACATTTTATTGCTTCTATTTTTATTACAAAATGATGATTAATTACCTGATTAGAGAAATGAGTATTAGGAATACAAAATTTTATACAAATCATAGAATTTATTTATATATGTCATAAACGTTTCCAAATAAACAACTCAACTTTACTACTGCAAATAAAATAATAATCATTGTGAAATAAAACGTTTTTCGCTGCTGATCACAAGTACTACCAATTTAAATTCTACATCATCACTACTCAACAAATGTCATGTCTTGGTGAAGCAGGCTTGCCTGGGGCGACACACACATCATACAACCTGTGCAAGCTGTCATCTGTGTACATTTAAAGGCAGTGTACAACGATTTTCGTTGATAAACTGATACAGTTACGAGTTTTATATATTTAAAATGCCTCAATTCGCTTAACTTTTCAATCTCAAAAGTACATTGTAATCTATGTTACGCTTCCTTATTGTAGTCGTATATTTACAGTCAGAAATGGAATAAAACAGGATTTTTCAACGAACATGGAATAGTCACCAATAAATCATCCCATGAAAATCGTTATATATCATTACACCCGTATTTGTTACAACATTCTCAATATAATTATTAACATTCACGCTTGGTAACAGTAACAGAATACAGAAAGGTCAATACAGACTATAAGCGCATTCTACAAGAAGCAGCTATATTGCCCAAACCACACAAGACCGGTGCAAAGACGGCTGATGTGACATTATGTGCATTCACAGATATAACACATGCTCTGTCATGGTTTATACCATTTCTTAGAAACTAAATTCTAGGATTTTCCAGAACCAGCGGAAATTCCCCATTCCTGATGGCTCGTGCTACCCACTTAGTAGACAGGATCCATGATCCATCAATCTTGATAGAGGCATTTCCCACACATGATGGTGCAATAGTTCAGCATCATCCAAGTACAATATTTTTT
This sequence comes from Lamellibrachia satsuma, assembly GCA_033239005.1. Lineage (NCBI taxonomy): Eukaryota > Metazoa > Annelida > Polychaeta > Sabellida > Siboglinidae > Lamellibrachia > Lamellibrachia satsuma. The sequence continues at coordinate 12,574,557 of BSQZ01000006.1, forward strand.
TTAAACGAGCGATGAATTCAACACATATTGCTATCCACTGCTGGCGATGTTGGCACATTTAAATAACCTGCTCGGCGATGCCACCTATTTTACTGCTTAAGGTATTTAAGCTGCAGATATAAAATGTTGACACATTTTGTTGCTGTTTCATGAAATTCTGGTATGTTGAAGGCTACGAATTTTAATTTGACAATTTCAGTATATCCCGTTTTTTCCGGATGATTACAAACCCCGTCCAATTGTACGTACGCAATTCACAAAAGGGTATATTTGTCTTCATTGTGAAAACAAAGGGAGTTCGATGACATTGACAGACAACTTGACTACGACAGTAGGGTGTCATCACATGCCACAAACAAGAAAGGTGCAATGCCTACTGATGCGAAAGTAAAACCCCTTCCTCAATTGTTTTAGCCCATCGTGAATCAGGTTCATGTACTGTGTGAATAGTTTAAGTAATGTGTGCAGTCAGCTTAATGGAAGATTGCATGCTTTTGTTAAAATCATAAATCGTAAAGAATTTACTTTGACAGTTAGATCGGGTAACTTGCGAATGTTTTAATAGCTTTATAGAGGCAGAACCATTTTTTAAAACTTCGACTGGATCCAGTTGAAAACAATTTAATAATTTGTCAACAAATTTCATCAGAACTAAATAACACATTAGCTAGCATGTTGTAGCGGATACTAGATAAAATTTCACGAAATTTTTCTGAAACGAGATGGCAAAAATATCGAGGAGGGAATTTTAAGTGCATTCACAAACATACCATGACTCCGTAACTACTGGATACAGAAGAAATCAAATATATTCAAATTTGGCATGCACCCAAGTAGTACTATTAGTTCATAAACAAAAGTCAAACCTCGCTCTCGTCCAGAAGTGTGTATTTGCCCTGATTGTGGAAAAGAAAAGGCTTTTAATAGCTGCTATGACAGACACTATACTAGACTACTCACATCACCAGCTGAAAAGCATGTAGTGAATAGTGTTCTGTGTTAATGTCACCACAACTCTTACACTAACACAAAACCATAGATGTCATATAATCTTTATAGCATTAGCCATTATAAATTACTATAAGTTATAAAACCAAAAAATTAAGTGCTCCACACGTTATTCCTATAACAAACAGTGTGCCAGCCATCAAACTGTGCAATTCACATACAACAGGAAGGAGAAAAGTCCTTATGCCTAGCCAATGACTTACATGGTTCTCTACATGATACGTACACTGAATATGAAAGCTTTGGAAAAATCTGCCTTCTAGTGAAGCATCTTACGGTGGCAGCAGAATTGTGTACAAGCCAAACGCGTCATATGGCAACACACGTGTCAACTGCAAAGAAACTATTGTAGATGACACCGACTCACCGCCTTGACTGATGTGGGTCTGTGAGCTGAGCCCCGGCTGCTAGCTGGGCCTACTGGCTGCTCTGGAGACTCACCAAACGTCTGTAAACAAGCATGGAGCAGCTTAGAACGTTGCCCATTAGATTGGGTAACTTATAAAAGTGTAAACAGTTTTATGTTATAACATACATTTGACTGGATCCGGTCAAAAAAGTTTAAGTTTGTCCGATGATTTTATCATAACAAAATAAGACATATGCCCAAATAGCTAGCATGTCGTAGTGGATATTAGATACACTGAATATTTTGTGAAACGAGCAAAATAATGATTCGAGGAAGGACTTTTAAGTTATTTACCGTAAGTTCAAATTAAATAAATTAATGTTCATCACTGGTAATGGTTACACGGATAGTGAACTCAAAGTCTCACACTGATACTATGTATGCTGTGCACTGATATTGTGCTTCAGGTAAGTTTTGTTCAAAGCTTAATGCTGATTATGATGATCAGTTTGGAGGTGATACCTTTGCGGGAGTGTGGATGGGAGCCATGTGATCGAGACTGGTCATGGGGAACTCGATGCCCTTCGACTTCAGGTCTTGGTAGACTCGGCCAACCTCTCTCATGTCTGGAGACTGCTGGAATGCGTCGGCCCACGTCTGAAACATTCAACAAAACTGTAATAACTGAATGAAACCTTAAATTCTAGGTATGTGCATGTATCTAGATGTGTGTATATACACGTGTTTTGATACAATTTGTGATTTTGTGCCTGGAAACAGGATACCACTGCTCACTGTAAACACACATCGACATCTCCCAGTAGTTGGTGCCTACCCGGGTAACTGATAATTACCACTACTCTCTGGCCCTACCGTTGGCGATGCACTTAATGAAATACATTACCTGGGCACCTACCTGAATAAGACTAAACATTACCAGGGCACTTACCTGGATGAGACTAAACATTACCAGGGACCTACCTCGATGAGACTAAACATTACCAGGGACCTACCTTGATGAGACTAAACATTACCAGGGACCTACCTGGATGAGACTAAACATTACCAGGGACCTACCTGGATGAGACTAAACATTACCAGGGACCTACCTGGATGAGGCTAAACATTACCAGGGACCTACCTTGATGAGACTAAACATTACCAGGCCACCTACCTGGATGAGACTAAACATTACCAGGCCACCTACCTGGATGAGACTAAACATTACCAGGCCACCTACCTGGATGAGACTAAACATTACCAGGCCACCTACCTGGATGAGACTAAACATTACCAGGCCACCTACCTGGATGAGACTAAACATTACCAGGAACCTACCTTGATGAGACTAAACATTACCAGGGACCTACCTTGATGAGACTAAACATTACCAGGGACATACCTGGATGAGACTAAACATTACCAGGGACCTACCTTGATGAGACTAAACATTACCAGGCCACCTACCTGGATGAGACTAAACATTACCAGGCCACCTACCTGGATGAGACTAAACATTACCAGGTCACCTACCTGGATGAGACTCAGCACTTTCTCCTGTACAATCTGAGGCGGGTCATTCTTAGGGCCGATGATCTTGATCATCTCCTGCAGGAAGTCCTTCTGTACAATGTGCACGTGAAACCGCTGGCCACAGTTCTTGACACAAGTCTCCAGAACCTGTATCAGATATGGGATGATTACATGTGAAAATTGTAATTGTGATTGCAATCATCAATATGATTGCTTTGGCAATGTAATCAATTACTTTTTGACCAATTGAGTAAGAGTATGATTACTAAAAATTTTCTACGATAACACCCGATTACTAAAAGTACGATTACAGTGAGTAGAGAGGCTCAAGATCAGGCTCACAATAAAGCAAAGGGGATTCTACATTTCACCATGTCCATACATCCACCATGACATCACCGTTATCTGCAATAATGGAGTCAGGACACAAGTCTTTATTCTCACCAAACACAATGTTTTACAGTATTTATGTACTACTGCACCAGTAATACAAAAATTGCACGATCATGTTTTTGGGTGATTTAAAAATTACATACTTTCACATTCGGGGCTTAATCATTCACTCAGTAAATGTAGTGTCTGTAACATGTTGTAGTGTCTGTAACATGTTGTAGTGTCTGTAATGGAGAGTCTGTTTTAATTTAATAAACATTTATGAACTTTTTAGCAACAAATTAGATTATTAAGATAACTATATTTATTTTTCCTGGCGGTTAAATAATAACAGTCACATAGCATTAACTGTTTTAATCAACAACCAGATATAAATATCTCACATTTGTTACTCGAGAATCACCTGGAGTATAGTTGATCAAGGTCATTGTATCTATAAGTTTCTCACAAAAAATAGAATGGTTCCATGGTAAGTTCTTGATACACAACAATTTGAAGTTAGTTGGCAGGAATGCTCATGCAACAAAGGTTCTGAAAATGTTCATTAACTTCACGTTGCTTGAAACTTGTTGATACGATGACCTTCCTAAAGAACAAATTTGATCAAAATTGGAGTTTACACATTTTGGGCATATCAGGTTAAATGTTAAGGTCAGTGACCTTCACAACACAATTTTTCTCAACTGCCACATTATGCATATATTTGGATAGGACAATGTCTTAGCCCCATTTTAAAACCAATATCAGTACTTTAGCACCATTAGGGCCAAAGGTATGTCTACATACGTGTTAACATGAACATTGAACATTGTTGGACTCTCAATAAGCCAATGGCTTCCTTGTCCACTTGCCATCTGGGCCTTTGGCTTGGAAGGCAAATCTGGTTAAATCTTGTAACAGGTAACACAATTTTCCCCTTTTTATTATTAAGGAGAGACACCCCATCTGAATAGGCTATTTTATATGTGATATTAATGGCAAACATATTTGTCCAGTAAGAAAGATTAGGTTAAGAGGAGTAAAAATATCTGAAATTTGTTTCACTCAGACCCCCCCCGTTGACATGGTAACAGACAACATGACTGTCATATTGGGAAAATATAGCATACTTTGTAAATAGTTCCCAGCCATTACTATGACAGATAGGACCATAATTCGTTCACTAGCATATGTAGACTACATGATATTGTGTTATAAAAAAATCCAATGTTTTTTCTGTTATAGATACCTATATTAAAAATGAATTATGCAATTTATTACAAATATAAGGTTGTTATTGCATGGAGAGAGCAACGAAGAATACAATAGTGTAAACCTAATTGATATGACTTGAATCACAGCATTTATTACTTGATAGAGGCAAGGTTTATCCGTGAATAAAAATTACTTAGAGGTATGTAATTAATTGGTATAAATGTTAACCTTTTGATAGTAAACATGCAAAGCTATCAGAATATGGTAAAAACATATTTTGAGTAATTTTAGTCAAAAAACATCTTTTCAGGTGGGGTGCTTGTCCTTAATATACAATAATTCTAAAATGATTTCACTCAAAAGTCTGGAAATTGACAAAAGTAATTTTCAGTACATGTCCAATACGTGTACCGAATTTCATTAAAATCGATGACTCACTGTAAGTGTGTACATGACTGATGTGTAGTTCTTGCCTGCCGTTGACAGTCTTCTCCTAATGGCTCGCACTCCATCCTTAGGACTGAAGGCACACAACATCTCCGTCTCACATTATACATATCACAGTCATTAGGGAACAAAGTGGAAACTTTACACAAAAGGCGCCACCTACCTTGGCAGTTCCATCGACGACCAAGTAAGCATCTACCATGAGCTAAACTGCTGAGTAGGGAACGCGTCAGCAGTTGGGGGAAATTTGGAACAGCAAGAAATTTCCCAAGCTTAAAACTCTGCTTTTACAATTGAAACGTTTTACCAACATCATCTTCATCCTGTGCGAGTTCAATTACTCATATGCGTTCTCGTCAAATCGTTCCACCCTCTTCCAGCAACCAGTGTCAGCACATTGTCCCTGTTGATGTTTCGGACATGCAGGTCTCCCCGTATCAGTCTGTTCCAGGGTCCGTCATCATTGAGTGCTGTTGTCATTCGTGCTCCAAGTGGATCTTCTTTCATACGGAGGCAGTGTCCCATCCAGCGAAGCTACTTTTCTCTTACCAGCTCCTCCGCATGTGGGCTAGCAGCGACACCGAACACCACCGCACGGCTTGGATGGTCCTCGAGTGGATCTAGAGAGCCTCACTGTATCCTGGTGACACAGTGCAGACAGCGGTAAATAAATCTTTCTACCACACCTGTGTTGTTCTTATGCATGGGCCAACACTCGGCATTGTACAGCAGCAACAGCACTATGCTGGAATCCCACACTTTGCCCAGTGTGGCAAACACGGCACCGGCTATTCGAATCCACCGCCAGACCTACTTCGTGGCGTCCCCATCTCAAGTGATGTTACTACCCAGGTACACAAATTCCGCCACTAGCTCAACAGCTGTGCCATCCACAGCCTCCAGTTTCGCTGGGATCACACCTTGGATCTCCCCTTTCCGCCGTGCCACATTCTCCCTGGCTTGCAGTGTGACTGTGGAGCGCCTGCATGGTCCACAACACCTGCCCACAAGCATCATAGTGATGTGTGTTCTTCTGGTCCACATACTCCCTGTGGCCCAATTTGGTGACTCTGAGTGCATCGCCATCACGTAGCCCACCACCTGCCTTGACCACAACTGGTGTCAGTTCCCCGTCGTCATACAGTAACAGGTGTGTGGGTTGGACAGCCCCAAGATCATAACTGTTCAGGCATCGTTCTTGCTCCTCGTTGATCACCACGGATTGTGCCTCCCAGTCAACAACCCACCCCTCATAGCGACTGTCAACCCACTGCACAATGAAGTGTTCACGCTGCGCCTCTGCCCTCTGCACCATGCACTTGGTCTTGGCAACATAAATCTGCAGACCTACAAAAGCGCGTGCTGCCTGTAATTGCATTAGTGCCTGGTGCGCCCCACGTTCACTGGTGGACATGATGACCAGGTCGTCTGCATATCCCAGCCAACAAGCATCTGCCTCACGTCCCAGCCGCTGACACGCTACGGTGTAAGCTCTCACTGCCCGGTTCAACACTAGGATGAAGACCGCTGGGCTCAATGAACAGCCTTGCCTTACGCCTCTGACCTGTCAGAATGTTGGGGACATAAGGCATTTTACCAACCCTGCTCTATGAATGCAAAACAAGTAAAATAAGTTAAGTCAAGAAACTTGAAGCATTCAACACAAGATGCTTTCACACAATCTTGGGCATTCGCTGGAGCAACAAAGAGGTTACAGTGATCCAGAAAATCCCCATTACCAACTGTCTAAGCTGACAGTAATAGTCACCTTAGTAAAAGAATATACCCTGACTCATACGTCTATGAAGTCAGAGATGTCACTGGGAACAGTGTATTGCACGAGACTTTAACCCTCTAGGCAAATTCATTCAAACAACAACTGAACAAACACTCGGCTGTGCTGCAAGTTATTCAACATGTAGACAATTCCGTCAAGTTGTTTATTGCCACATTTCAGTTTATAGATGAATGATGCAAAGTAAAGAAAACTAAAAGAAACCACCCTGGATTTTATTACCAAGCCACCCTATTACCTCAGTGAGTCACTGATCTGCATTGGTGTTCTACAGTTGTATCACTATCCTCAAGATCAACTGTGCATTTCAACCTTAGAATTTAACTCTTGGTTACATGTGGCCGTATGCACCAACTAGGGTACGAAGTGGACAATTAACTTAAGTGTACAGAAAAATACAGAAAATCAAGCTAAAAATTCATCACATCTAGAACATGTATGTCACTATTCTAGTAGTGGAGATAACTACTAAAGTGCACCACATAATCACATACCCATCTTCGGTCTCATTAATGACGTCACATATCTCCATATACAAAGCCCAGTTCTCGGAAGCTTGAGCGCCATCTGTGGCTTTCTCTGCAAACAACAATTACACCCGGTCAACAATAAGCAAACTAACACAGCCCACATGAGCCAACTTTCATAATCCTGGCAATGCCTAAAGCTAAACCAACATCATTCACGTGTCTAAGGTTCTGGCAAGCCTTTATCCATGGATGTAAACAATACACTCACACATTGGGAATTGCAGCTTTGTCTCAGTCACATATCATATATCACTATTATCAGTCACACATCCATATAGTGTGAAATGCATATTTTCCACACCGCTTTGATTAATTGCTATCAAAATAGTAACACTTGGTAGATTTGTATCCCATGTAGCAGTCTACCTTCTAAACTATGCAATACAGGCAAGAGTCTAAGACAATACCAGGTATAGACTCAATCAGCATACACAACTTATCTCCATCTCCCATAAACTTCAGTAATGAAATTGTGGATTTTGAACCAAATTAGAGGAATTTTACTATTTAGATTTGGGGTACAAATAATTATTATGAATGTTTCACTAGAAACAGATCGCTCTGGTTTTGTGTGCTGTTCTGACATAAAATAAATTATCACAGAAGATATAAATGAATCATGTCTGCCAAATCATATGATCAAAACTCATCAGTGTGATGTATTTCTGTCACCATTCCATTCTCTCCATGAATTTGTCACCCCCCGTGCCCTTAGCGTAGCTCTTACAAAGCATGCACCATAATGAAAAAGGGTTATTTAGTACTAAAGAAATGTGCAATTTAAATGTCAATGGTGCCAATTCTGTCAACCATGAAAAACTTAAAAGGTTATACAGCAATATTTCAGGGTTGGCAAGTTTCTAACACGATGGTAAATACCACGGTAAATACCATGGTATTTTAACACCTCGTCAGAAATACCTTTCTGATATAAAAAATCAGAAAATCAACATAGTAATGCATTAGTAACCTTTTAAATGTCATATACAATTGCAACTTTTACTCTGTGCAGTCTATTATGTTTGCATTTTCTACCAATGTGTTGGTGTATAAAATGATAACAGATCTATGTAATTGTTGCATATTCACTTGGCAGCTAGCTTTTAAATGAGCACAGTAGGTGTCAATCACAACTGGGAATGCATGAAAGAAGTTGCATGGGTGTAGGTGCATACCAGTAATAACATTGGAGAGGACTTCAAAGTTCAAGCTAGGACTGTGCACAGACCTGTGTGGCTGAGTCAATAAGCCAATTGGAAGCCAATAGAGTTAAACTTAAGCAATTGAGACAGAACTGTACTGTTGTACTGATCACTACTGTGATGTGAGCTGATAGTGAGCTAGGCACAGCTTCATTGTGTAAGATATAACAAATCGATATCAAAGAAAGAATCAAGGCATGTCCAGGCAATCATTTCAATTCCCAATTTCCAGAGCTGAACTATCAAACGAGCTACAACTAAATTTTGTAAAAGTACTGTCTGAGCTTGCTCTTATCATATGTGCTCTTATCATATGTGCACCTGTCTGTGCTTGATGGAGGTATAAGCTGATTGGCCCAATGCCTTCTACTTAGCAAGTTGCTTGGCCAGCCACCTGTTGCACACTGTTATAAGAGCTGCAAAAGAGCTTTGTGGATGTAGTTCTTCAGCTGTTTAGATCACCATCATATGCTGCCATCGAACGAGTGTTCTCCTCCTTTCAGACTGGTCCACACAAAGTTGCGCAACAGGCTGGGAAAGACAACTGTCAGCAAGCTTGTGTTTTGTTATAGAATGCTGCGTGGTGATTTTGAGCTGGAATATTAATCTGTGACACACGACTTGAAGTGAACGTGCATAAAGTGCTAATAGCATTGTGCTAAATGCTTGCTACAGATCGCCAGATTAATAATAACACACGTCATTTGGATGTGAGCTCACACAAAATTATTCAATTTTGAGACGGACTTTGTCTGTCATAGTACAGTACTGTACTGTGCTACAGCAGGCATGCTGTGGTTTCACTCTTCAACTTTGAGTCTGAGTAGATCATTTGTCTGGTGTAGACTGACGGAAAATACAACTGACACTTTCGCATGATTTATCCAGATACAATATAGGGGCTTTGCAGTGACTGGTTGACAAAACACAGCTGGTTGGTGGGCTTTGTGTGTATTTCATCGGATACAGTTCTAGTTTGTTTTGCATTTTTTACGCTTTTACATACATACAAAACCATGGCTGTGTCCTGTACAGTTGTAGGATGGGCCAGTCACTGTGTGGATTGCTAATTTTCATTTTATAAGAGGGAAAACAAAGAGAACTCTGACTGATTGCTATCAGATGTAAACATTGCCAAATGACCGTGTTTGTGGACAAAATTTCAACTTTGAACCGCTATTAACGGTTAATATTACCAATGGTTATATTCCACTCATGACTGTTGGCAGCTGATATATATGAACTTAAAGCCAGGGGTGGGTTCAGTTACACATAATTATATCAATTACAATTACATTTCAAATTTTTGTTCAATTACAATTACATTTCAAATTTTTGTTCAATTACAATTACACTCATAATTTTTCAATTCAATTACAATTACACTGTTTCAATTTCAATTACATTATGCGGAACCAAATATATTTAGCATTTGTTAACTATATAGTTTTGCACTTTTGCTGAATTTCAATATTTTGTACACAATTGATACACAAATATAACGGTAATGATTGTAAATTATTGAAGAATTGTGGCTTGAATTTTGAATTGTACTAAATAAAAAGACAGCCGTTTAAACATATTTTTATTATATAAATATATATTTTAAATCTGGTATATAGACATTAATAAATTTTATATATATATATATATGTTGATATATATATATATATATATATATATATATATATATATATATATATATATATATATATATATATGTTGATGTATTTATATACTCTTTCAAATCAATCTAGGTACTTGTATTAACAGAGGGTACATGATTTTTGCTTATATAAAGACATTAGACAATGTCCACAAGGCTTCACCTCCTGTAGTTGCATAATCTTTCTTGGAAAGGAAAGCATGCTGTGTGGCTGTAGCAGTGCTGTTTATTGTTTGCTGAACAGGTGGATTAGCACCTGTCCATGGCCCTGTATACTCTAAGGGTCTCTAACCAGACTGCAAACTGGTAGAGTATTAAACAATGGTAGCCCAGACTGTCTCACTTGAGTCAACATACTGAATTGAGAACAACTAGCACAAGCTCTAAGTGGACTTTAACTCAGGGCTTCTGACTTGAAAAGATACTTCCTCTGTAAGACAACATTGTGTAGCTTCACTGCATTCAAAAAGGGAATAGTTCAGACATACACAATGTCATGAAATATTTGACTGTCAGGCTATCTGGTGTCAATACAGCTACACAAGTGTCCACACTTTGTGCTTTTGTATTAAGACATACAAAACTCTGTTGATCTCAATGCTTATAAACAATTATTTGTGCTAAATTCATATAAATTAGCGATTACAAACATCGGAAGTAAAAAAAAAATCATAAATCAATGATTTTTTTGGAGTGATTTAAATCATGATTTAAATCAATGATTTAAATAAAATTATTTAAATCAAACAACCCTGAACCTGTATGAGACTTAAATTATATTTTATTGACAGTTTGTTCAGGTAGTTTGTGATATTAAACGTACTGTAATTGATTGTAATTGAAATAAATTTTCAATTATACAAAATATAACAATTACAATTACAGCACAAATTTGAAACCATAATCAATTACAATTACACAATTTTGCTGTAATCAATTACAATTACAATTACACAATTGGACCCAGCCCTGCTTAAAGCAGAATGAATGCCGAAAAAGGAAATGTATGCAATAACTGAACCTGTTATAACCATAGACGGCCTGCAAAGCAAAAGTGATGTCACGTGTTGGTAAACATGAAAGCCCCTATACAATATACAGATATTCACAAGGTTTTACCCACTGGCATGTCCGAAGCTGATTACGCTGGGAAAACCCGACTCAACCAGGAAGTGTTTGGTACACATACTACTTCTACTAACAGTTGTCCCTAAACTTCAACGCTGTCAGAGGGTCAAGGGTGAGGATAGGAATGAGTCACCACCCCATGAGTGACTGAGTCACAACCTTTGTTCAATCAACAGGTTGACAAACATGTCAGGTCGGATCCTACCCATCACAAGACACAATGCTATAAATGTCATTTCCATTTTGCTTGGTAATTGGTACGTAATCAAGTTGAGTGTGATGTCCCATATTTTAGTAAACCGACTGCATGTGATACTTTAACTAGTCATGGACTTACTGTGCACGCTAACAGCTTTGAACATCAACGAGTCTGATTTACTATGGGTTACGTGAGGACATTCTAACAGCTGTGTATAATGTACAATATAATCTTGCAACTGCCGTTTTCGTGTATGCATTTAACCAACTTTGTTTACAAACATTTAATCTATTCATTGCCAGATTGCCAGTACAATAAATCCTGAACATAGTATGTAGTATGACTCACAGCAGGCTGAATCAGGTGCGAACATTATTTCAACGGCCAGTTACAATTACAAATCACATTTCAACACCACAGGGTTTGATACCCAGGACACTGCAGGTGAACATGCTCAACAAATCACTAGTGATATCACACCACTCCACCACTACACAAAGTGCCAAGTAACCACACCTAACTGCCAATTAGTGTTAATTACTGTTGTAGATATCATGTATCTACACAATGCAAGTGAAAGGAAAGGTATTAAATTAATTGAGGTTGTTATGTAAAGTAAAGAGACAAGAGGAAGTTAAATTACAAGTGTTTGGAACTGGTTCTATTGTTGCTGCCCATTATTAACCGTACACTTTTGTTTGAGTTTGTCTAGCAGTAATTTGGTGAATTTGGGAGCTAGTATGTGACTCTGAGAATAAAACAAAGACCACAGGGACATATAACAATGTAGGTGTAAGTAACAGTACAACAAACGAAGACACTGAAGAAGGTTACATTTACATGGTTCAATCAAGAGAAATAAACACACCTGTGACTAAACTTCGTACCAGCAATCGCATACAATGAACCACTGGCTTCCTTGGTTACAAAGTACATGACATTGCGTACTCATCCAAATATTGTACATGTGTCAACTGGTATTGTATAGATGGGTGTTTCCTTAATTATAGGAGAAAATGAGACAAGCCTTAAATTGCATGGCCCATATATATACACCTGTATGTATAATTTGGCCTGGGCCAAACATTCACGGTCTGGGATGGGCCTGGGCCTAAATTCTAGTTTGTGGGTCTGGGCCGGGCCGGGCTTGAAAAATTATTGCGGGCCTGGGCCGGGACTCTAACTGCTAATTGCGGGCCGGGCTTGGGATCAAATTCTAGGCCCGCGCAGGGCACTAATGTATATATATATATATATATATATATATATATATATATATATATATGTATATATATATATGTTGTTACAATAAAGACATAATTTAACCAATTAGACTCTGACCAGTAAAATCGGCACACATCGCTGTTTCCCAGACCGATGGCAAACATTTAAAAATTGTTGGTACCTGCACTTTTTGAGCTGTAATTTCAAAATTATTGTTTTCCTTAATTGCAATTTTTTTATGTTTATTGAATTATCTATCAAATGGTGACTGTGATATGTTGTCATTTTTAGGTGACAAACAAACATCGAGTGGAACTGTTCTCCATGCACCGTCCGTGCCTTGCTTAGACACGACACTGTATAAACAAGTTTTTTTTGTACAAATGTACTCTGTAAATACTGTACAACTGATTAAGTAAAGCAGTGACTCATACTAACCTGCCTACCATAATTGGTCAGTGCATTGCATGTCCACCAAACATGTTCAAAGAACCAACAAAAACGTTGGACCAAGCAGCTAAATTTAAACACACACAGACCAAACAAGTTCTATCAGTTTCTTTATCAAAGAGTAGTGAACAAAATAACTGATACTGCTAGTATCTGCTACCCACAACAACAAAGGTTATTCGTCATTTGTTTCCTTATGGGTGTTTTCCCTGTTCCTTATAGCATTATATCACTATCAGGGTTTGCCAAGTGAATGGTTTGTATAGTTACCAGACATATTCAATATTTAGTATTATATGCGATAGAAATCTGGATCTGTGTTGTCAGTTGATCTATAACAAAAAACAGTGTATGTAATATGTAACATATAATAATCTTATACCCAAGTTTTGAAAAAGGGATGTCATGTATAAACCACTGAATGCTACCAACTAAAAAAACTCCTGCAACCATGACCTTCTTTGCCATGAAGGAATCTAACAGCAACACATTGGTTGTTTTGTAACCAGTACACTGCATTGATGCCTACCTAGATGCATAACGCTGATTAAAATTGGAAATTTGGATGCCATTTCCAGTTGTGGGATATCCATTGGATAATATAATGTGATCGACTGTCACTGGCAACAAACCTGGTGTCAATTCTTAATTGAATTGATCGTAAATTGGAATAGAACAAAATTGAAATCAAAGTCTGCAAAGTGAGTTGAATTGAATAAACTGATCATATCATATAAAACGGTAAATTTGTCTATATAAATGTGCACATAATTATAAAATATGTTACAATTTAGTTATTTATAAGACAGACCTCCACTTCAAATGACAGGGCGTGGTGAGGTCCATCAAATCTATAGTAATGTATGGTTAGGCTTTGACGTTAAGATTTTGTATCCAGTGGCCCAGCAGATTTTAAAAAGTACTGGCCTGACAAAAAAGTTACTTGCCCGACATTTTACAAGTATAACCACTTTTATTCTATTTAAAAACACATAAAGTGTTTGTAATACATCAACAAGTCGAAGGGTGTGAGTTTGGTTGTTATTTTTGCCACTGCGTGCGTACTACCAGCATTTTTGACAATCCACATCGAGTTACAGCCAGTTAAACTTGAAAATATGAAAGGCGAATAGAAACTGACACTGCATATAATTATGGCTGTTACCATTGGGCTTTATTTGTTGATAGGAATATGTTCTTCAAACTTAAAGAAGGCAGTAGAACCAGAGGTCACAAAGCAGCATTAGTTAAGGAGCAGTGTAGGTTGGACATGAGAAAGTACTCTTTCTCACAGAGGGTGATAAATGAATGGAACAAACTGCCAAATGATTGTGTTAATGCCAGTAGTGTGAATATGTTTAAAAATAGAGTTGACAGATATCTGATAAGGACGGGCTACATATAGAGAAAATTGTTGGACTCTTGATAAGCCAATGGCTTCCGTGTCCACTTGCCATCTGGAACTTGTTTATTGGGATGGCAATCTTGTTAAATCTTCTTAAATTTCTTTCAAATATAAACTTTTGGACCGAAGTTCAAAGTTACGGTAAACATAGCTACCTGCACCATGGCGGATTCCTGGAATGTATGTTAGGCGGTGTTGTGACACCTAGTGGACAGTCCATGAACCTTAGGTCTAAATTGATATGTCGAAGGGACTTCATACGTCGAAGGCATATTGACATATCCAATATGTATTATGCAAAAGAAAATACAGCGATATATCAGTAACACTGCACAATCCTAGTCAAATCTACGCCTATATGGAGGTGTCTGTCTCAATGCGTGAGCTTTTCAAAAGATTGCATTTTGTTGCTAGTAGTGACGCCAAGCGGACTTTTGGTGAATATGCTTATCAAAACAATATGGTAACTGTAGGATGTGATAATGAGAAGTCAGACCGATGAGATGACAATTTTTTTAATGTGGCGCTGAGGGAAGAGAAAGGACACTTGTGGCCCAAAAGCCACAAAAAGGGCTTTGGGCCAGCGTTAATGTTAAGGCCTGATGGTCATAAAAAAACATCACATTCCAAGCAGCATAGTGAGGATTCACACATCTAGCAGGGATCGATCTGAAAAAATACATGCATGTGCCCTTCAGCACCCCAGAGGCATAACTATGTGCCTTTTTGAAATTTTATGTGCCCCAAATTAATTTAATAAAAGTGAAAATAATTTGTATAACATGGTTGCTTTGCATGATAATTGTGAAAAAAACACACACTGAACATTATAGTTAATTTCATATTAGGCCACTAATCATATTTGCAGTTTTTTTTATTATATTCAATATATTTTATTTTGCTTGCTTGATAATTTTTTCTGCATGAAATATGAAGTGTAAGCTCAGTGTTCAAAATTAAGGCCTTTTTTATTGGCAGCTGCCGATTCGAAATGCTTCCCGTCGATTCAGTTATCACAAGTTATCGCCCCCGTTGATTCATTGGTGATGCGCATTACAGTACTTATTAATGTTATTAATCTGTTGAAAATGTTAATTCGATATAAAATACAATTGTGACAAACTACTTCTTCCTTGTCAGCGACAGTCACAGATCGATGCCAAGGCAAAGATGATGCCCGCACATGCAAGGGAAACCACTGGCACTTGTAACATGGATGCCTATTGGATGATTCACATTTAACGACATCAATATCTTGGGGAATACAAGGGAAACACCAAAGCAAAGATGGCAGATGAAGTTGCGATAATGCAGTGCCAGGCCCAGTCAGCCTCAGGACAGTGGCAGTGCGGGCGAAACGTCGGCATCAAACACTGCTTTCAACAGTGGTATAACTGACCGAAGATCCAACATTGTAATAAACATTGTAATAATACAAAATACATGGTCAGGGAGACTCACATTAAGACATAACAAGTCGCGACGCTAGCAAGAGAGTCACCGGCATCCACAGTAGATATAAAATGAACATTAAATTCATTATTTTATTGGTCTGCTAGTTACATGAAATGAACGACAATATTTGGTATGGTTTATGTTTATTAAATTGTTCTTTATTTTAATTTGAAGTAGTGTCTGTTTTAATTTCACGCACGAACATTTTTGTGGGACCAGTTCAAACCTACCTGGGTGAGTTCAAAATAGAACTGGTCCAGTTCAAAAACAAATCTGGGCCAGTTAATTTTTTTTCTAATTTCAGACACTGTAAGCTATCTAAATATAAGATAGTTTTTACTTCTGCTAAAAACCTAAACACTTGATATTTTATGTTATTATGACTGCCCACATCTCTTGGTATATTTAATATATTACCAATAATACCAACAACAACATGTACAGAGATCACTAGTTTATTTTTAAATCTGTAATGTACCAAAACAAGGTACTGAGTCTGTCCCACGTTTGATGGTCATGCCACTACTATTAAAAATGACTTAACAAAACAAAAACAGGTTGTCTTGTTAACAGCAATGCTGTCGACAACGTCCCCAATGTCATCGGTCTCATCACTCTCGGGCACGTTGTAAGTTTTTGTAATTGTTTCAGCAACAAGTCTCAGCTATTGTTTGTCTCTTTTTAGACCACCCGACTAAGGTACCTTGTGAAGGTAGGGGAACTGGTCTTTTTTGGGCAGCATCAATACGGCATGTGGCCCGATGAGCAACAAATTAGGGAAGGACAATATGTTCACCCTAGCAGATAAATGATGTACCATCGAAGTGGCAAACAATGAAAATCGCAGAGCAATACAATTCTGCACTGCGGTTCCAGATAAAATATTAATCGTGTGGTACTGAAATCGCAACGTGTTCGTCTGCGGTTGAACACCGACTGCATTTTAATTTTCTCAGATAAAAATGTTGGTATTATATATCGCACTTATATAAATATGCATCACTATGGCACATGCCACAAAACACAATGCAGCATTAAAAAATATGATGTGTCAATGATGCAAAACTACTGTCCAGATCGATCCCTGATGTAGTTATACTTTTATTAACACTAGCAACCAGGATAAGATTTTTTTTTCAAAAATACAGTATGATGCTGAAATTTGCAACCAACCAAAATACTGAGGCAGTAACGATTGGTAAAGTGTGTGTATCAAAAATGCACTGTCACATTTGGACGTCATTCTAAAAGAATTTTTTTCTGGTGCAGGTGCAACTAAAATTAATTTCTTTTAACCAAAAGCTGCCTCACTTATATCAGTGACACAGAACTTGCCCGGGTGATTATCAAAATAAAATATACCGACAATGTGTGATCTTGTTGTCACATTTACAAAAATGTATGTAAAAGCATGAAATATCATTGATCACATAAATGTTAAACTGAAACTATGTCAAAGGCAAACTTCTACTTTGATAATTGGAAGCATCCATATGTCAGGATGTAATAATACACATGTGCGGTGCCAGATGTGAGGTGCGGATAAAAACATGGACCAGAACTTAGATTCGTTAGAAGTGTGACACAGCTCTCTCGAATGTCTCGATAGCCGGATCTGCTAACGCAAAGCTATCTTATTATACTAGTGCAACTCTCAAGAATTATGTGTTTGGGGAAGTCTACAGATACTTATCTAGAGATATGAATTGAAAATATTCATTGCAAGTTTGCAACTATATTATGCACTACAGGACACCGCCTCACACTTCGCAGTGACAGGTGCTTCGATTCTGCATTCCATTCAGAATCAACAGAATTTAGTCAACTATTATTTAATACTTAATAAGTCAAGCAAGCAAATAAGCAACTTATTTGCTTGATGGCGCACAAGAAGGTTGACTACAAAGTCAAAGTTACAAACTCGTACAGTCGATAGATAAATGTGCTAATGGTAATCCGGTCCAGTCTTGATATGCAAGTCGACAACCGAAATGTAAACAAATTAATAAAGTGAAACGCCTCGGCCATTGCCTTGGCTTTGACCGTAGCCAATTTGGGTCTGCGGTCTCTTCCGCTTGGCTTGCGATACTCGAGCATAGTCATAGACTGTTGTTTACAGGCTATGCGCATAGCGTAATTTGCTCAAATATGTCCTAATCTAAATGACAGTTACAAACTTATATGCTGCTCTCGATATACTGGATGCGGTGATGCCAAAATGAAACATAACGCCTTACCAATAAGCTGTCCAACTGGACTTGAAAACGGGTTTCCGGACCCGATGTCTTTGAAGAACGCCATGTTGAAAACTGCGAATCAAGTGCTGCAAAATGACGTCACCGTCACAGTCTAAAAATAGTAACTCATGCGAGAATTGTGAAAACTGCCAAATGCTATTTTAAGTTTTACGCCAATTACTAAAAATACGAAATTATTAATTAAAATAAACCAAAGCATACTAACTGTTGATTCAAATAAATTTTGCATGTAAAGCTAGACACAGCGGAAACTCAGTTGCCAAGGGAACAGGGCGCCATTTTATGAAAACGAAGTGCGAGGAAGACAAATTATTAGCGTGCGTAGCGAGTTAACGGTAAATCCTATTGTATGATGACTATTCAATGTGGTGGTATTCATGTACGAAAGTGCTGCTTATGTTAGATTCTGAAGTTTAGTTCCACAGAACATGACCATCCAGTTTTTTTTTAAAAATTAATAACAATAAAAACACAAAGTAATTAAAATTGTCATGTTACATGTAACCCTGACTGTCATTTCTGAGACAATGCTTAGTTATCAAAGAAAATATTAAGTTAATTTACAGCACAGCAAATGAATGATGACGTTTAATGACACTGACGCAACTTAAATTCTACTGTATTTATGCATATATGTGTATATATATATATATATATATATATATATATATATATGTGTGTGTGTATATATATATATATATATATATATGTACATATATATATATATATATATATATATATATATATATATATATATATATATATATATATATATATATATATATATATATATATATATATATATATATACATATATGTATATATATATGTATATGTATATATACATACATACATGTATATATATATATATGTACATGTACACGTACACATACACACACACATACATATATATATATATATATATATATATATATATATATATATATATATATATATATATATATATATATATATATTTAATATGACTAAGCAGCAATCACTTCATGGGCACACAACCCTGACTGTCTGACTCTTTAAGAGTTTTGTCCAGTAGACAACACAACACACACACACACACACACACACACACACACACACACACACACACACACACACACACACTCACACACACATATATATAAACTCTTAAAGAGGTTGTGTGCCCATGAAGTGATTGCTGGTTAGTCACATTTGCTTGTCACTGAGTGTGTTGATTTACTTGACTTATAGCCTTGTACTCCGTGTGGAGCATAGATCGACCACAAGCTTCCTCCACTTGGCCCTATCTCAGGACAAAAAAACTTCCAGCTGACCCTAGGAGTGTCCCAATGTCCGCCCTTCAGTTTCCACAGACCTTCTCCAAGTGGAGGGGGGTCTTCCTCTCTTCCGTTTCCCTTGTGGGTTCCATTTTTGGCATACCACGCTGGACGTTGGTTTTCGCAGGGTGTGGCCCAGCCAATCCCACTTTCTTCTCTTGATCTGGGGTTCTGCTTGTGCTTGACCGTTTCTTCTCCAAATTTCTTCATTTGTGATTTTGTCCTGCCATTTGATGTGAAGGATGGCCCTCAAGCATCTGTTAATGAAGGTCTGCACTTTGTATGTTAAAGCCTTTTATTATGCGCCAGGTTTCACACACATAAAGAAGGACTAACTTTACGTTGGTGTTAAAAATGTGAAGTTTGGTCTTGACAGAGATGACCTGTGATGTCCAAATGGGTCTCAGGATCTTAAACGCTGCTGTAGCTTTCCCTATCCTACTTTTAATGTCTCGGTCTGTGCCACCGTCTCTGCTCACAACACTTCCCAGGTATGTGAACTGTTCCATGTCCTCTATGTCCTCACCCCTCAACTGGATGTTGTTCTTGTTCACGTGATTTGCTCTCATAGTCCTAGTTTTCTTTTTGTTGATCTTCAGACCCAATTTTGTGGCAAACTGATACAGTGATGCATGTTGTCATGACAGTGTGAACGTAGTGCGATGTCATCTGCAAAGTCAATACCCTCTAGCTGTTTGGAGAGTGTCCACTGGATTCCCCGCTGGCAACCTTCTATTGTTGATGCCATAATCCAGTCAACTGCCAGTGGGAACAGGAATGGTGACAGCAGACATCCTTGGCAGACCCCTTTTAATATGGAGAAGGGTTCAGTCAAGTAGCCGTTGTGGACAACCTGGCTAGTGGATGATTCATAAGTTGTATGGATCAGAGTGATCTTTTCCGGGATATCATAAAGTGCAAGTAACTTCCAAAGGGCAGTACCATCGACGCTATCAAAAGCTTTTTTGAAGTCTACGAAAGTGATGTACAGAGGAGAATTCCACTCCAATGATCACTCGTGGAGTAGCTATATGGTCCGTGCATGACCTCTCCTTCCGAAAGCCAGCTTGTTCCTCCCGCAATAGTCTGTCAACCTCTGTTATCATTCTTTCCAGAAGTATTCTGTTGAACACTTTTCCTGGTGTTGACAGTCCACTGATGTCTCTGTATCGGCCTTTATTGCTTCTGGTGGAATCCCATCTGGGCCCGGCGCTTTCCCGTTCTTGAACTGCAGGATTGCTTTCCTGATTTCCTGTTATGATGGCCTGTCGGTGTTGATGCGAAATGGTGTTTCAGCTGGAGGTATATCTGGAAGCTCATCAGGTGAAGGTCGGTTTAGTAGTTCTTCGAAATACTCTTTCCATCATTTCAGTTGATCTACTTGGTTTATCAACACCTGTCTAGTTTTTTCCATAACATGTTGTTCATCTTTATGATGTGTACCCACTAGCTTCCGTGTAATGTCATACAATTCTTTCAGATTTCTATGTCCTGATACATCTTCTGCTTGGCCGGCCAGTCTCTCCACAAAGTCTTTCATGTCACGTGTTACACTTCTTTTTACCTCCTTGTTGGCTTCTGTATATAGGCAGTGTGCTTCTGTCTTGGCTGCTCTTGTTTTGCTGTTGTTTACTGTTGCTTTTCTCTGCTTCCTTTCTGCTGCCTTCCCCAAGGTTTCAGCTGAAATCCAGTCTTTGTGCTGTCTTGTTCTCTTACTCTTGTGACATGTTTCTTCCCATGTTGATTTGGTTTGTTGCCACACTTGTTCCACTGTTGCATCATCTTCAATGAGATTGGACAGGAGTTGATATATGTTTGCTAGGTCCAACTGGAAGCTGTACTTGGCTGTTATGTCTCTCAACAGTTCAGTATTGTATCTGAATCCTAGTCTATGGTCTGTTCATACATCAGCTCCCCTCTTGGAGCGGACGTCTTGCAGGGATCTTCTAAAGGTACTGGAGACACAGATGTGATCAATCTGGTTCTCTGTCTGATGGTCTGGTGAAATCCATGTGGTCTCCTGAATCCTCTTGTGTGGTAATACACTTCCCCCGATAACCAGACTGTTGAAGTGACAGAAGTCGGTAAATAGTTAACCATTCTCATTTATCTCACCAAGGCCCTCCTTACCCATAACTAGCTCTTTTCCTATGTTGTCCTTTTCAAACTTGGCATTGAAGTCACCTATCATGATTAATAAATCTTTCTTTGCTTTTTGGTCCCCAACTGCTTGGAGTCTTCCATAGAACTCAGATTTTTTTCCCTGCATCCGAGTTGTTTGTTGGGGCATAGCACTGTACAATCAGTACCTTGCGTATTCTGGTGTGGAATCATGCTGAAATGATGCCGGATAAAAATGCCTTCCATTCCAGAAGGCTCCAGCTGCTTCTTTGGATAGCATTAGACCAACTCCTTCTGTGTGCAGAGCATACTCTTCCTCGTGTCCTGAATAAATAAGGGTCTCGCCTGTGGCCAGGCGAATCTGCTCTGACCGCGTCCATCTCATCTCACAGAGACTGAGTACGGTAAGTTTGTACCGACTCATCTCTGCTGCAATCTGGGCCGTCTTCCCTGTTTCGTACATAGTACGTACGTTCCATGTACCAACTTGAGTAGTTGTCCTGGGAGAAAGAAGGTTCCCTGGGGCAGCGTCCTTGTGGCTTTCACTGCAACGCTTCATACTCAATCCAGCCAGATTGTCTTCCCCTCCCAAGACTTGATCTGTTGAAAAATTGCTTGTAGTCATTTATGTAGCAACTTTTCTTTTACAGGGTGGGGCTGCTAACCCCATCTTTTTCCAAGCATGGGACCGGCACATATCTCCAAGAGAGTACGAGGTGGAGTGTGTTAGAGCTTGCTTATTTTTTTTTTGTTCGGTGGTGATCGCTATTGTGTCTAGTAGCGAGTTCCAATCTTTTATTGTCCTAGGAAAATAGGAGAATTTATAATAGTGCTTGTTGGCATGGATGGTGTTTAAGGCTTTGCTGTAGAGATGCCGTGATTGATGCTGCGCAGATTGGAGGTTTCCAACTGGTGAGGATAAATGACCATTGATGGGTATGTGGGATATAGTGAGACATCTGTTTGTTCTTTTGGTGGGTAGTTGTTCCTGTGTATTTCCAGCCGACACGTACATCATCAGTGGAGACACGTCTCAGAATGAGTCGCCTGTACGACACGGTGGAGCCTGCTGTCATCGACGATGACATGCTGATGAAGGCAGTGGAAGACCAGGGGCCCAAGGAAGAGGCAGGGAAGATAGCCAAGGAAGAGGGGATCAACTTCCATGATGTAACGGCACTCAGGCTTGACTTCAAAAGTATGTTGGATGTTAGGTGAAAATATTCATATGGATATCTCTTGAATGTACACAGTCTGATAGTTGTTATCATAATATCATGTTACAGCTGTATATAATATTTTTTATAAACTATATTTGTTTAAACATATTGACCCCCAAATGTGTTTTAATGAACTACAATTATTTTGTATAATTTGTTTTTTATCTGTTTGAATGTTTCAACTCGAATATCATCCTTACAGTGCATGCTGAACAGATCATAAATCATGATATGATTTTACGATAAAAATTATCAAATGTTTTGTTCCTGTAATATGGTAATAATTTTTTCACAGTCCAATGGATAGTTTTGCAGCAAAAAGTTGCATTGAACATATTCATGCCTTTCAATAATTCCGAGCATTTTTTTAAAGATTGTTTGAACTCCTATTTCTTCAAGGATCTTTTCATGTTTATGGAATAGATGTGCTAAATGGTGCCATTTCTCAGATATATTTATGAATTAAATTGTATGAATTACATTAAGGTGCCATTTTGCTTTTGTTTATTTTTTGTGGATGTGGAATTTGTTTGGATAATCACAAGTATTCACTTGAGAAGAACTTTTCCAACTATTATTTTACATTCCAATGATAAAATAAGTTTTTTTAAGTATTTTACATCCATATCTTATGTGAATAGTAAGCTTAAAATTTTAATGATATTGAATTATTTCCATATAATGTCATGAAATGTGAACATTATGTCACTGTATAAATAAATTTAACCTTTCACAAATTATTAAACTCTCTTATGGTGATGTGCTGATTATATATATGTATGTATGTATGTATGTATGTATGTATGTATGTATGTATGTATGTATGTATGTATGTATGTATGTATGTATGTATGTATGTATGTATGTATGTATGTATGTATGTATGTGAAAGGAATAAGTTACATTTGTAAGTGTTTGCAAATACACATTTGTGAAAATATTATATTACTTATGTGCTCTTCTACAGACATACTGAAGATTGACAACCTGTGGACTTTTACAAACATTGTGAAGTTGCAACTGGATAACAACATCGTAGAGAAGATTGAAGGCCTCGAGACACTCACTTGTCTGGTGTGGTTAGGTGGGTAGAGGTTGCAGCTTTTTAATATTTTGTTTTGTTTTTACTGCAAGAACACATATAAAATAGTTGATTGTCATCATTGGCCTTCTGACCCAGTTGGAGCAAAGAGGATTAAGTAAGTAAGATTATTAGTCTCGGCCCTATGCTCCAATTAGAGCAAGAGGATTAAGTAAATAAGTAAGGTTGTTATCCTACAACTTTACTACAAACTTGAAATTAAAAGAAGCTGTTCCCTTAAATCTCACATCTTTATCAAAATGTAAAAAAAACTCCAGCTGGCAAATGGGCAAAGACATCATTGGGTTATTGCGAGTCCAACAATTCTTCATTTATGTGTAACCCGTCCTTCTGAGATATTTGTCAATTTTGTTTTTAAACATATTCACACTGCTAGGGTATTCTAAATGAGCCCTAACTTGCTTTATACAGAGGTTTATATATCTTACACTTTAATGTCTATTCTTCTGCTGACATTGTACAGGTCCCTGGCCCCATTGACTTTATCTCCCATCTCACTGTCATCCATACAAAATAAAAAATACAATATCGTAAAAATGCACGGTGTTGCGAGTGTCATGGAACTGTCCATGAGATAATAGATACGGAGGGAGCATGTGTGATTGCTGTGATCTGAGGTGTGTTTTCTTACAGATCTTTCATTCAACAACATAGAGGTAATAGAAGGACTTCACACGTTGACCAACCTTGAGGACCTCACACTTTATAACAACCGCATACAGAAGATTGAAAATATGGATGCGCTGACAAAACTGCACATCTTCTCCATCGGAAACAACAGCATCAAAGAACTTGACAATGTAAGCATGCTACCATTTAATTGAAAGCACTCGGTGTCACACAAAATCTTAGTAATTTTAGTAATTAATAAGACAGAGTCAGCTACATATTTAATATTGTAGACAAGGGAGTAACATAACATTATAAATATTCTTACTTCACTGTTACTCCTTTCAAGCCTTTGCTTAATAATTTATTCACTTGATTTGTTTGAATAAACGCTTTAGATTTGAAATCAATGTATTAATCTTGCAGACAAGGCATGGTTTTCACAATACAGTGACATAGAATGATCAATCCCCCAACTCAAAAAGAGGCCTGTTTTCGAACTCCCTTGTTTGATCTGCCCACTGGTCAATGTAGAAAGGTTATGTTCGATAAATTATGGTACTTTCATGTTTAGCGCTCACTCTACAAATCAGATTAATGTGCATGGTTCTTGTTCATTCTGTGTAGGGTTTACAATCTTTTTAGTAAGACCATCAAATCGTAAACTTTTCACATAAATTGAGAAATAAATAAATTTCAGAACACTTTAACGAGCTTTGGAATCACCAGTTATTACATTAGACTAGGACAGCTTTACACTTTTCTTTAATAATATTTTTGTTATGAAACCCAACTTCTTATGGTGAACATAAACCACATGAAATGAAGTCAGATTGCACCGGAGAACATCTAAAAACTGAATTTATTTGAGAAACGAAATTATTTGTTTTATTTTCCTGTCTGGCTTATAAACTCCTATGAGGCTGTAAGACCGTTGTATGTCAAATATTTTGATTAAAATATAAGCTGTGCATAACCATATTAACAGCTGTTGCAAACAATGTGATATACAAACATGTTCAATATATCAAATGAACAAGCATATGTGGCCACTGTTGCCTACTGTTGTAATATTCACAGGTGAGTTACCTGCGACGATTCAAGCAGCTTCAGACCCTCAACCTGACTGGCAACCCCATTAGTGAACAGGCGGACTGCAAGTTATATGTGATCGCTCATCTACCATATCTTGAGTACCTTGACTACCGACTCATCGATGAAACCTCGGTCAGTGCAGTAGGGTGATATTGTCAAACAGTTTACTATAATATATCATCTTACTATAATCCAGCTAGATTATGTAGACGCTTTCATCTTGGTCGCCAAACTGTCAGGGATTCATCTACAACTGAAAGAAGGAGACGTGACACTTATTTTTTTTAAATTACCCTGTTGTAGTTAATCCGTACAATTGTTCACAATGCTATAAGAACAATTACGTACAGTTGTTCACAATGTCTTGTGCTTTTTCTACAATTGTCCCCAAGTTACGTGATACAAGGCGAGGCATTGCTACACGTTGCCATAACTGTAATAGTGAAGTAATACGTTGCAATTTTGAAAGTTGGATTTCAAGAAGCCATCAAGATATTGATGGGTGGCAACAAGTACAAAGGCATAGATGGATATTTTTGTGGTAATGTTTATCCTGAAATTTTTTTAATATTGTTATCATGACAGCCACTTACAAACAACCAAGTTATCACATCCAGAGGCTGGGTATTTATCCTAGTATCACCAATCAGCGTTGCTTGTCATTTGTAATGAATATGAAGGATTGGCTAAACATGCCTAAAGCTAGACTACGTGATCCAATTTTCACCTAACATTACTGTATTATAGATTGTAGAAGAGCATATCATAATAGAAAAGAAGTTATAAATATTTGTTACTTTTGATATAATAAATATCACATTAACATAGGTGCCAACTCAAGGCTGGTCACATAAATCCGTAAGACCTGCAAACAAAGCCATATATTTACGTACATCTGCTGATTTGCTATGCATGCCTAAAAGGAAGTTGCAGTGCAAACTGGGATAAATTTATTGGATCTCGCAGGATTTTGATGAAGCTGACTGTGCACAGCCGACATATTCACAAGAATTGATCTTCGGATGTATATTGAACTATTGATCTGCATTGAACTGTTATCTGCATGCCAGTTGACAAACTCGGGTTACTTCACAAAGTATAAAAAAGCCTTTATGTGGGACAATGCTACTTGCTAATGTTATTGACTTGGAATCGTGGCTAGTTTGCTGAAGACAAAAGTACAAAGTATAAAAAAGCCTTGTTCAAAATACACCAACCATAGGGAATATTTCCTATGCCAGTAAGACTCAAATTTAATGAAATCCATGAGTCATCTGCAAAGGTATCATAGCAGCTAGAACATCAGAACATTGAGAGAATCCAGGTTTGAATCCTCTTGCTGCCATTTCAAAGCTTTTGCAATTTCATTCACCCTACAGCTGTAGATGAGTGCCTGGATACGGGCAGTGCTGGATATGTAAACAAATAGTCTCCTTGCAGTAAGTGCGGTGAGCCTGAATGCTTCCCAGAGAAGTTGATATGGCGTTGGAGTGAACAAGTCTCTGCCGGGGGTGAAGTGTGAAGCTCTTTGAACAGTCCCAAGGACTGGATACTGCGCTATGTATATATATATGTATATATATATGTATATATGTATATATATATATATATATATATATATATATATATATATATATATATAAGAATGTATCTTTACCTTTAAACAGTAATTTGTCCTAATGTTGCATTATTTGACATTGCAGAAACAAGCAGCATTTACCAAGTATGACATCGCAATTCAAGAGATGCAGCATGACGAGAAGATAGCAGCCAGAAAAGCAGAGGAAGCTGCCAAACTTAAAGCTGAAGAGGAACTCAACAGGGTGTGCATTGTACTATGTAACATTGTAAATGTCAACTAGGGACAAACTAAATAACATGTTTGCACAAATGAGCTACCGTACCACAGTGAATACTAGACAGGTTTGATTTTTCATGAAATGGTTCTAACACAAGATGAATGAAAACAATTGAATAGACAATATTCACTGCACATACAACACCTAGCTAGCGGCTAAGAATAAAATATGCTAATATGCATGTGGGTGAATACTATATATGTTTGTGACGTCATTGCAATATCTTTTTGACATCATTACAATAAGTTTCTGACATTACTGCAATGTCTGAAACGGGTAGATTTCAAAATTGGTCATAACACTATTTTATAATTTCTGAAAGGGGTTGCTTTGCTTAGGTAAATGCATATGGAGTCAGTTTTATTATTTTATCTCATACAATAGACTTACTTACAGCACCTATAGGCTAAGAATGAAACCACGGTAGTGGGTCATTAAAAAATCTAGTGCTAATGCGCATGTAATGCATATTGTCTATTGAGGAAGGGCGTTAGTAGTAATGTCATGTATTTATCTTCTGTTGTAGCTGGCGTTTGTAGAGTCCCTGAATGGCCCACAGCTGTTTGAGAGCATGTACGCAGACGACGTGGAGGGGCAGAAACTCAGCAAGATGCCCGGCGTTCCAGAAATGCTACAGATATATCCTCTGGAATATATTGTTCAGTGTTTGATACCCAGTTCTGTTCTCTAGTTCGTCATTCACGCTACGTTAAGTCAGCTGCTGGGTTAATCGATTGTAATGGAGGGAAACAGATGATACAGGTCGAGGAATAATTAAAACTATAGTGTTTTCCTCTGCCAGTGTTAGCCTGATAGACAATGTAAACAGAATGAATGATGAACTGTACAAAGGTTATAATGTGCAATTCCTGCTGTTAAAATACAAAACTTTATCACTGCAGTGCACAAAGAAATCCATAAAATAAAAAACAAATTTTTTTAATCTTTGGATGCTCAGTTTGCACAATAAATATTTGATGGCTGCACATTATTTGAACAAATGATCTAATTACAGTGAATACCCTATTGCTACACAAGAAACCACTATTATTAACTATTAAATGGCTACCAACATTCAATGATTTGGATTGGCCATCAATGCCATGACTTGTTATCACCTCGGGTCACTGTGGCGTTGTGGTTAAAACATTGGACTGTCAATTGAGAGGATGGGTTCAAATCCTCTCACTATCATATCGAAGCTTGAACATTTCCGTTCACCCCACATTTATCCATTGCACTCATCTGTATGACTGAGCAGCAGATTATAGACAGTGGCTGAATGAAAAGGTCAAGTGTAAAGCGCATTGAGGGATCGTACTGTGCTATATATTTACTGTTTTACCACTCATTAACAAGCAAATTAATCTGCAATCGAGTGACCTTGACCCTTCACACCTACCGCGACCGTTTCATGGTGATCTGCGTGCAGCTTTTCGAGTACGCTCTGGGCAAACATGAGGAACGCATCGTCGAGGTCGACACATTTTACGACAGCATCAACGAGGCGAAAGAAGACAACCGCGAGATGGGCATCGCAAAAATAAACAATTTCATAGAATACAAGGCCGAGGTAACCATCTTGCAACAAGAGTCAGTACACTTTCTGCTTCACATTACGAGATCTGATAAAATCCTGTGAGGTTGAAATTTGATTTTTGCATTATTCATGCAGATATTGGTTCATGCAGGCATTTGAACTTCACCTGTTATAACCGAAGTTTGGTGCCATAAACGTCAAGATTATTGATGACTACTCCTTCAGAAACAGTCTGACAGTTGATCCAGATACATTAATTCAATATATAGAATCTGCAGATGTCAGCTACAAAACATATGTAAAGATGCCTATTTATATTTGCCTGTAGACCATTTATTTAGTGTTTAGTGTTATGACCAAGAAGCATAGCACAAGTGGCAGCATTGTAACGGTATTTGGCTATTAGATGTGCATGTGCGTGCTTGACATGTGATATACTAAGAGGATGGATAAAGAACTGCATTACTAATGTTAAATGGCACCTTTGTGAAGTGCATCACCCACGAATCATGCAAGACGGTGACATAGTAGCACAAATAATCAGACAAGGCCGTAGCCATCGAGTACGATTATAGGGGGATGCACTTCACAAAGGTGCCATTTAATATTTATTTCAAATGTCTTAAATTTAATTAAAAGTTGGGAACTATGTTTTATATCATTCATTGCAGTGGGTTGTCATTCGGTTTTAGACAATCA
The DNA here is from genome assembly GCA_033239005.1 of Lamellibrachia satsuma. Classification (NCBI taxonomy): domain Eukaryota; kingdom Metazoa; phylum Annelida; class Polychaeta; order Sabellida; family Siboglinidae; genus Lamellibrachia; species Lamellibrachia satsuma. Next base: position 12,604,354 of record BSQZ01000006.1, read on the forward strand.
AATTGTCATCTGCGCAACATTGGGATCACTAAACTGGTGCGGAAGAAAGCGGAGAAAGTTGACGGACTATACGTTTCAAACTTTATCTTTAGGGCATAGAATGCACGGATACACATGTTCACAATTGCATGCACCATTTCATATGCGATTACCACATCATGACATAAATAACTAGTTCCGGCCGTATCATGTGCATTCAATATGGCATTGCCTAATGCGTGTGTAATGGAGACTTATTCCAACTCTTTAGTAACATTTTCACGGCATAGCTTCACATTACAGTGATTGTTCGTCTTTGAAAGCGTAAATATTGACATTGTTGTTACCGCATTCAATTGCTTTTCTATGTAATATGGTATTCCTAATTTGCCAGTGTTCTGTAACTTTTGTTGCAGCTGTGGAATTTACTGAACACAACGACAGACTCCAAGCTACAGGAGGAGAAAGTGAGTGAATACAATGAGAAGGCATCGGAGCTGTGGGACGCACTCATGGGGATAGAGATGCAACTTGTCGACCAGCTTGAGGTATGGCGACAACCATTAAATGTCCCTCCTCTCTTTGAATTTTCTGTTCGTCTCGTTTCAGATTCATTTCATGAAAAGATTAGCCTATCTACTAACCACTATGACATGCTAGTTCATTTGCACAAATGTTTTATTTTGTTTTGGTGGAACTAAAGCTGAAGCTGAAAGTAAAAATTCAGCAACAAAGTAGCAAAAATAATTCAGCCCTATATGCTACAGCAGAGCGGTTCCCAACATTTTTCACCTCACATACCCCCATGTCGTGAAACGATTGGCCGGGTACGTACCCCATCATAGCATCATAGTGACATAGAATTATAAACAAAGGAACATTCAACACTGAGTTCAGTGATACACATTTTATTGACGACAAAACTGTACCCCGAATGGAGGTAGGATAACACACCAGTATTCCAGAAACCGTCTCGAACCATGTGAGCTATCCTGGTCAAAACCAGGGCCTCAATTTGGGGAATGGTTTTGGGTAAGGAGACTTCATGCACAGACGGGCACGGAATTTAGTTTTCATGCAGAACATCGTCGAGAATCCTTGCTCGCAGAGATAGGTAGATGGAAACATCAGCAATGCCTTCATGGGTACTTCAGTCACAGATGGATACAATTCGCTCATCTTGGGCAGGAACTTTGACAGGGGAAGAGCTGCAGATGCATAATGTATGATGGAGTCGTTCACGAACTTCCAAAAGTCCTCCTGCACGCCATCTGAGGAAGACCACACCTCCACACTGAATGGATGAAGTATGTCTGAAATTCCTTCCGCATGGAAGGTAGGTGCACCTGCACAAATTGCCCCATGTTTCCATGTCCCGTTTCTTTATCCTGAAACGCCGCGCCTAGGTGTTCACACATGTTGAAGTTTCCTTCCTTGATTTTGTCATGCCACCAGTTCCAGCTAATGAAATTAATCACCATTGTGAACCGGCCTTGGAGTGACTTGTTAATTGAGTTCAGGTGGGAATGGTGTTGTTCAAGCACGCCAGCTTCAAGAGCCACCTCTGTCCGAGAGTTTGTTGACAAATTTTCGAGACTGCTCCTTGCTGACCTGGTCAAAAGAATTTGTTAATCTCCTCTTTTTGCGACACCACTCTAGGCAACAGGTCCCTGTAAGAGCCAATGGATCTCAGTGTGGAAGAGCAACCCCACTTGGTCAGCATCAAACTCTTGGCACCAGAAGCAGAAGAGCCGGGTATTGAGGGCGCTGGACTTGATGGTGTTTATTAGTTAGGAACTAACCATTGCAACGAGGCGAAATTGTCGTAACTTACGAATAATGTTTTCTGTGAATTTGATAGTATTACAGGAACACAATTTCTCCTTCGTGGACCACACAGTGATAACATTTTTGTACCATTGCATGTAACCTTAGCGTCAGCCAAGCATCTGCATACACCATGGAAGACCTCAGGCATAACACCGGAGGTACGCTTACCCCAGGGTGAGAACCGCTGCTATAGCAAAAGGCTATTCACACTTTTGTTATCTGATCTAATGATCAAAGTCAATTGTCTTGATGATTTTACAAAAGTATGTGCTCATTTAGTAAATTGAATGCACTAATTACTAAACAACATTTATTCACTATAAATCTTAACATCAACAAACCTTATGCAGGAATCGATCAAGGATTTCGAGAGGAATCTGTCGGACATGGTCGCTGCCTTCATCGAGTATGTTCAAGGTCAGTTCACGCAATGTCGCGACTATGAGACACAGCACCACGAGAAGCTGCTGGAACTGGCAATAATGAACCTAGAGAAAGCTGTCAAGAACGAATTGGAAGAGGAACTGCCGGAAGATCTCCGAGATGTGAGTTTTCCTCTGTTAAGTAGAGAAGGTTTTCAGTTGGCTCATAATACCGCCTTCTGTCGTATAGTTTTATATTTGGATAGGATATACTGATGAATAGATCTGTGCGGAAGTTCTGAGTTCGATCACATAATTGATTATTATGTAAGGAATATTTTATTTATTATTGTTATATTGTATTATCAGCACCTTGCAGCACACACTGTATCTTATTGTTCGAAGAGGCACTGATGAAATGAAAATAATGTAATAATAATAAACTTTATTTATAAACTCATACCCAGAGTAATGTAATCAAAATTAGACTTAACTAATAAAAATTGTTTTTGGATAGTTTAATAATAAATTTCTCAAGGGCAGTAATCAAAATACATAATCATACTGAGGTGTGGTGGCTAGGGGTGCTGTTAATCTAGTAGTGATGTAGGTAACTCTTTCAATATTTTTCAGACCAAATAACCCTTGAGTGTCTCCATGATCCTTGACACTATCAAAATATTCTGAAAAAGGCAGACATTCTATAATTTAATGTAGGTTTTAATGTCAACACATCTGTTGCTGTCTTGTAGTAGCAGTTTGTTGACAAGAACACACTTGTCAACGGCACAATTTAATAACACAATATTTTGTATGCATGACATGTTTAACATTAATGTATATAGACGAACGATAGTTTATTTGATGTAAAACTAAAATCTGATGGTTTTGCATCAGCAGCCACACTAGCGAGATATCTCATGGTTCTTTCTCAATTCGTTTCTTTTTGCTCGTCTCATTTTAGAATTGAAAACCTACCCAGTATACATTGAAACATGCCAGCTTGTTTGTACAAATTTGTTATTTAGCTTACATGTCTGTTGCCATCTTGTTGTAGCTGTTCGTCGACAAGGACACGCTGATCAACGCTGTGTCGTCATCGCATGACGTCCACCTACTGAAGATCGACAACAGAGAGGACACCATTATCACCCAGGTGAACAGCAACATTTTCTTTCGACTGCTTATTCCCTATTGGGAGTGGCCGCTCAGATCTTCCTCCGCCACCTCTGTGTCTCTCCTCATCCCTAATTCTTAACCTTTGCCGTCTCCTGTTGCGTTTTCCATCCACTGACAACCTCCACGCCTTCCTCTTAAAGCAGGTCCGCAACTTAACTCAGTTGCAGCAATGGGCTTATCGAAGCACATTTTCGTTGGCAGTTGTGGAAAACTCCACTTTGTGTGTCGTGTTCACACCAGGCTATAGCACTAGGTGGCGCGCACGCAGTTCCAGAAAATAACGCTACGATTGCGGCGGTGCGCACACAAACTGACACAACTTTTGTAGTACAATGTACGCTAACCCAGTCGCTCAACTACAGAATAGAAATTTCTATTCATGCAATTGCGTGACACACAACAAAGGTTTAGTAATGTGCATTATATTATGCCTTCATTTCCTCTCTCAGTCAAAGATATTCCTGCAATCCATCTCAGTATTTTTATATCTGTTCTCTCGAGCAATCATTTTTGTGAATGGTCTACATCTCTGCATCATAAGTTCTCACTATGTGTCAATATGTGTTTTCTCAATCTCAGTATGTGTTTTCCATTTGGCAGGTGAACAGCTGGATGAAAAATCTGCTCAACAAAATCCACGACGAGGAGGAAGTTGAACGCAACAGGAACCGTGTCACGGAGATCTGTAACCTTGTCGACCATCTACGTGAGGAGGTGGACACGCTGGACTGGCCAAACTACTGACCAACGACAGCATCAGTTCAACGAGTTATTTAAATTTCCGATCTTTGTTCCTGCAAGGTGGGGCGCCTTCATGATGGCATATCACTGTGGTAGTTCGACGCATTGCAATACCTGCCAGAAGTTGAACAATGTCCATCTCGTGGTGTTAAAATTATTTTTAATAGCACCTGATTAACCAATATTTTCCCAGACTTTTTGTTGAATTTCGAAAACTTACATCAGTTGAAAATTAATAATATTTTGCAATCCATCTGTAAATTTTTTTTTTAATAATCATAAAGTAATCGTGTCTATATAATTTAGAAAAAGTAATCGAATGCAATAAATGATTAATTAAATTCTGACATGATCAATATTACTAATCAAACATGAATCCTTTAAGGACAGCCATTTTTGCGACAACACTATCCCCTGAAGACGTGACAGCACGATCCTGAACGACAAACTGAAAATCCAGGATAGTGTTGTAACGAATAGCATCGGTGCTATTTGCCATCCTGAATGCGCCTGGTTTCTTGTGACAAACCAGCCATACTATAATTACAACAAGCAGAGTTTCGCTATGATCAGTCTGGTATATGTGTTGCCTGTATATAATATACTTATTTTGTTCATTGTGTGGTGTTACTAGTTAGTTGACTGTAAATAAAGACACTGTTGGTTAACAATTGAGCTGCGTATTATGCATTTTATTGATTTATCATCGAAATAGTTTTGTACTTAATAAACCATCCAAATACTACAGACATCGTAAAGGATGTCTGTCTTTACTCTTCACACACTGCTCAACAAGTTAGGTGCTGCAAATTAATGCCCTTGCTACTTCAGCACAGTTCATTTTGGCCATAATTGCAATGATTACACCAGATAGCAAATACTTCATTGTTAGAGCAGAGTACTGTTTCACTAAGATTCTTGTGAGTTCATTAGCACGATTTCGCTCATTAAAATTGATTTCCCTCATTAGCTATGATCGAAACAGAAAAGCAAATATATATATATATATAAACAGTGAAAACAACATATTATTTTGACAACTTTTCTATCTATTTTGCCCAATTGTGCACACCACGTGTAGCTTATGATGGACATTTTGATCATTATCTTATGATGGATTTAAAGAGCATCTTAATGAAACACATTTTGAAAATGCTCATAAAAATTTATGATTGATTCTATTTTTTTGGTGGATTTTCCTTACGAGCTCATTATCGCAGTGAAACGGTCGTCCCCCGAACGCCGATTGTGAACATCGATTGTGACTTCTCACAGTGCAGATATCTTCACCATGCCAGCATATCTCAATTATTGTATTAAAAAAAGCTGTTCACTTGGGGCAGGACTTTTAGCAACTTAAAATGTTCATGTACACAAGTCCGTCAATAGCATGCCAGACAAGTCCAGAAATGGTAGATGTGGTGATTTCAAAGCAAATGTACGAGGCAAGAACTGCCCTTGTGTAGTCTCTGTGTAGTCTCTGCATCACGAACGTTCATGTCACACAGGTGAGTTGACAGCCTGTTTGTTGAACACAGTGCGCACATCTTCACTCGTCGTATGCACTAGTAATGTTGCTGCAGCCAGACGTGCTCTCGTTTGTAACACATCTACGTCGTGGTACCACTCTACACTGCCCCATCTCTGCGTCTGTAACATAGCACACACTCTATATTGCTCCATCTTTGCATCTGTAACACGCACGCACGCACACACAATCTACACTGCCCCATCTCTGCATCTAACATAACATACTCTACACTGCCCCATCTCTGCATCTGTAACACAACACACACACTACACTTCCCCATCTCTGCATTTGTAACATAACACACTACACTGCCCCATCTCTGCATCTGTAACACAACACACGCACTACACGCATCTGTAACACAACACACGCACTACACTACCCCATCTCTGCATTTGTAACATAACACCCTCTACACTGCCCCATCTCTGCATCTGTAACACAACACACGCACTACACTGCCCCATCTCTGCATCTGTAACACAACACACACACTACACTGACCCATCTCTGCATCTGTAACATGGCATACTCTACACTGCCCCATCTCTGCATCTGTAACACAACACACGCACTACACTGCCCCATCTCTGCATCTGTAACATGGCACACTCTACACTGCCCCATCTCTGCATATGTAACACAACACACGCACTACACTGCCCCATCTCTGCATCTGTAACATAGCATACTCTACACTGCCCCATCTCTGCATCTGTAACACAACACACGCACTACACTGCCCCATCTCTGCATCTGTAACATGGCATACTCTACACTGCCCCATATCTGCATCTGTAACACAACACACGCACTACACTGCCCCATCTCTGCATCTGTAACATGGCATACTCTACACTGCCCCATCTCTGCATCTGTAACACAACACACGCACTACACTGCCCCATCTCTGCATCTGTAATATATCATACTCTACACTGCCCCATCTCTGCATCTGTAACACAACACACGCACTACACTGCCCCATCTCTGCATCTGTAATATAGCATACTCTACACTGCCCCATCTCTGCATCTGTAACACAACACACGCACTACACTGCCCCATCTCTGCATCTGTAACACAACACACGCACTACACTGCCCCATCTCTGCATCTGTAACATAGTATACTCTACATTGTCCTATCTCTGCATCTGTAACACAACACATGCTCAACAGTACCCAGACTTGCTGACAAGTCAAGCCTCAAGTCACTGTCCTGCAAGTCAAGTCTCAAGTCAATGACCTCGAAGTAAAGTCTCGAGTCATCTCTCTGAATTCTAAGTCGAGTCACCAGGGTTCACTGATCATCATGATTGTTGTGGTTTTTCTGCGGTAATTATTAGTTGGAAATTTAGGCGGATGCTGCCCGCCACAACATTAGCCAATCATTATATGTACTTAGTAATTATTGTATTCGGTGCAGCTTCCTACAACGTGGTCTCATTTTGTGGATGTTTTGAGCCACCAGACTTGTTGGCAAGTCAAAAACTGTCAAGTCAAGTCATGTAACACCATGCCACGTCAAGTCAAGTCAATAACCTCTAAGTCAAATCTCAAGTTATCTCTATGAATTCGATGTCCAACTCGAGTCAACACCTAAGACTCTCACATAACTGTCATAAAACACACACCAAGGGAATATGATCTGTAGTTGTTATGTAACCACCCAGGTCAACTGACCTGGAAGCGTTGTTCAAGTCTTGCAAGATCAACAGCTGTTTCCACGGTTAGATGCCTATCGATCAATGCTGATGTGATGATGAGCGACTTCACACATTCAACACAGTTCTGGTAACCTACAAGTGTCAGACATGCACGATGAGATAACTACATCATTAACTATTTTGTTTAAAACAAATTGCTTTACATTGCTTTACAATGTGATACTTTACATTGTAATAGACAGAACCTTAAACATGATACTTTACATTGTAATATACAGGACCTTAAACGTGATACTTTACATTGTTATAGACAGGACATTAAACATGATACTTTACATTGTAATTAACAGTACCTTAAACGTGAAACATTGTAACAGACCTTAAATGTGATACTTTACACTGTAATAGACAGGATCTTAAACGCGATAATGATACTTTACACTGTAATAGATAGCACCTTAAACGTGATACTTTACATTGTAATAAACAGGAACTTAAACATAATACTTTAAATTGTAATAGACAGGACCTTAAATGTGATACTTTAAATTGTAATAGACAGGACCTTAAACATGATATTTTACATTGTAATAGACAGGACCTAAAACGTGATACTCGGTGCCCTAAACAGTATCTTAAATCAGACTGCGGTTTAAAATAGTAACCAAAGCTCATATCTATTAGTAATATGCATTCAAAAGGCAACTAATTTTGTATTTGCATACCACTAACCAGTGAGCGCCCAATTGTTGTATGAGAGCAGGTGTTGTCTGAAGACGTCCTTTGTTTCCTTAGGTATGTGAGGCACACCAAGTCCTGTTGTAGGCTTTATCCTTACACCATACCTGCAACATGGCAAGTCAAGTTAGCCATAATAGCCCATTACCATAGAACAATAGTTTAGTTTCACCAATACAGGCAGGTGTGTAACAATACATCGATATTCAATTATTACAGAACAATACTTAAGTTTCACCAATACAGGCAGGTGTGTAACAATACATCGATATTCAATTATTACAGAACAATAGTTCAGTTTCACCAATACAGGCAGGTGTGTAACAATACATCGATATTCAATTATTACAGAATAGTTCAGTTTCACCAATACAGGCAGGTGTGTAACAATACATCGATATTCGATGCATTACAATAGATGATGTGATGATGCAACTATCGATTGTAATGATAGTTGATAAAACAATTCAGCAGGGCTACTTGTGTCATTGTAATAATAGAAATAAACATGAAATCCCATCACTGTCTCTTGTCATTCATACAGCTGAGTGAACTGATGTGTGTTGAACAAAACTGCCCAAGTTTAGAAACGGCAGCAGGTGGATTCAACCCCTGGTTCTCTTGATAGGCAGTCTGGTGTTAAACCCTTTGATCAGTCCTATGGACTGAATACCAAACTAATAAATACCTTAATACCTTTAATAAAATTTACAAAGTGTAATAGCATATGAGAGTAGTGATGTCACTAAGCCATTAAAAAATAAAATTACCAAGTCAGTAGTTGACATTGCTATCACAAACCGGTATTCATTTTACAGGGGAACAAGAATTGAGATCATTGTGAAAGGCTGATGCCGACGTACCTGTTACCGACCCATTCTATAAGAGGATCCCACTCTTGTTTTTGAAGTTCAGCTAACTCAGTGGGAACATCTGAGTGATAACTACAACACAATCATTACATCTAGTGTTCAGATAAGATAAAGAAAACAGGTAAATTTACTTTTATCTATTTGAATGTTTCGAGGCAACTATCATGTTCACAGTGCTTGTGGAGGGGAACATAATTGTCTCTGTGTTAATGCTACGTCCATCATGTCGTCCCATGAACTCTAGTTCTAGTTCTAGTTGTTTCCAGCACTCGGTAATGTTCTATTAACTGACTAGTCTGTATGTTGTAGTTACTATAACTGTATGGTGTTTCGAGGTCTCAATCAACAACCTTTTACAGAACATTATTGCCAAACAGACCTTTATATGCTGGCATTGAGGGTGGTCACAGCCAGGGTGCATGTCATTGAGGGTGGTCACAGCCAGGGTGCATGTCATTGAGGGTGGTCACAGCCAGGGTGCATGTCGTCCTCAATGGTTCTTTTATGTCCCCAATTAAATGAGACAGGACCGACATTAACATGATCACCCGAGTCATGATACACAGCCTCCAGCGCTGAGAGCCAGGTTTTTACACCAGACATACCCATGCTCAGTGCAGGTCTTGAACTCAGAACTCTGTCACATAAAGTGGATGTGCTAACCACTACACTATTGCGCTTCTCTTGAACCCAGTAAATTTTTTCTACAGGTATTGGACATTGTTGACAGTTGTTCCTGAATGTACGGAACAACAAGGTTGATATTTCCTGAATGTATTTAACAGCAATGTAGATATTTATAAACAGATAATGGTCAAATTATAAAAAAGTAGTGTTTCAGTAAAACACATTTGGCCGGTCAGTATGTTCAAACAGTTTATACTATATAACATGGTGCTATGAAAAAAGATCAGATTTTTTACCTTAAAAAAAACGTTTCAGGGAAATGTCCACTAAAGATATATTTTAACGATATTGCAGCAGTATTTTATTACTCTGATGCAACGATGTCTCTTGCATTATGAAGTAATTGCTAGTTCTATGTTACCTTACTTATATAGTCGTACAAGATGCTATGCTTTCCCACATTCTGGTAGTAGATGAAGCCATGTTTTTTTGCAGATTTGTCAAGAAGAATTAGATTCCCTTTGAAGAAAACCCCCAATATGGAATCATCCACTAGTTTTTCATCAAGATTCAAACGAAATACATTTATCAAAACATCAAACGTATTTGACAACATTTGTGAAAATGCAGAAACATAAAACAAGCGGAACAGTGGGAATGCATATATTTCCAGTATCAGCATCAAGAAACACCAGATGGTATGGCTGCACGTGGCTATTTTTATAATACACCTCCATCCACCATGGTTCAATCATGTTACACACAGAAATTTGTCTTAAAAAGCATGCAGGTAATACCACTGCATTTCAGCGTGTAATCACATAAAACTGTATTTACCATTTAATATGTGTAAAGAAACAGGTAATCATCAAACAGTAAAGAAACTCTAGCATTTGCCAGATACCATACAGTGTGGATAAGAAACTCTGTTATTCATAAACTGGCATAGGCAAAGATGTTTCTATTTACCCGACTGTATCTTCTAAGAAACTCAAATATTTACCAGATAGTATCTGTGTCTAGAAATTCCAGTATTCCGTTGATGACAGTGTCGTCACTTCGATGTGTTGGGTTATCAATGACCGTGTTGCACAGGGATGTCTGAAGAGTACAACCAATCGCAATGTCAGGATATCACATCTAAAATGTCACAGTAAAACCATCCATAAACTCTGGATACGGCAAGTAGGTTCAGGAATATCTGTACCTGAAACATGACTAGCAGCAGGGTTGGAACCAGTTTTAATTCTAAGGAATTATGTTGTTGCTTTTGATGCAAGAACTGGCGTTGATTCAAACCGAACAGTAATTGTTTTCAATGAAATTAACTCTTTTCTAGTCACTTGTTGATTTGACACAATCCAATATATAGGTGTTACTATTCATAATGTTAAATTTAATTAGATGGGCTCATATAGTGGTATGTTTACCGTTTCAGGGCTACAGACGATAAAAACAATGTGAGCAACATCTTGTGCTGAAACAAAAATAACTGATATTCAGCTAAAGACAATGTGGAATGCAAAATCTGTCTCATTAAAAAAGCTCTTCAACAATAAGAAGAAATGTGCTGCTTTATAGCTTTGAAACATCGAGAGTAATCAAGACAACTACCAAATATTCCTAAACAAACGCATCAGATATATAAAAAGGGCAATGCAAGTTCACAGATGTGGAGGTAAGTGAATAGACAAAAAAGAAATTCTGGAACCACCTGGAAAGAATTCAGCCCAAACCAGAATTTTGTGGACAAGTTTCGTTTTGGTCGCATACTCCAGTCGGAGTTAAGGGGAATAATTTGGTATAATATTATTCCAGATTCATGTTCAACCTTACCAGGTGCATGCTGTGTCTATTGATCGTTTCATGCTGGGCGTCCCATTCTGTAGCAACCATCAGAGCGAGTGGTTCCGAAGGTACTCGGAACACAACTCCTGTTGGCGTCTTGAGTTTTCTCTGGTCCAAGTTCACCTCAAAGCCATCTACAACCAAATGACGTCTCTAGATACACACACGCAAATCATAAATCAGTACATTCCAGTATTCTGTGGATGATATGATGTAATTCATTTTATAAAATGTAATTAATTATATAACATATTCAATATCCCATTTCAATAAGAAATTAAACTGTCTGATTTAAATTCAACAAACCTCTTTTTAAATGTATATTTTACAGACATAAACACTCCGATTTTGTTTTTAAATGTTTTGTAAAAACTAACTAAATTAACTAACCTTGTGTTTGTGATATTGATACGTTTTTGTAAAATCTCTTCAAATCTGGAAAAGAAGAAACATTTAGTTGTCACAAGGTCATTTTTATGACAATTCTGGGATTACCAACAGACAACAGGCAGGTTTGTTTTCCACCTTGAAACAAGCACTTGGGATGTTGGTTTCCAGGGTACAGTGTACCAAGTTAGCGTACGCAGTGAAACATTACAAAGCAGTGAGAAGGAAACAATTTTGATACATGTACGCATAATAGTGATTCTTTGAGACACATTTACATATTAAGTTCTTTAGCAGATCTTTGGTTCAGTAACATAGCTAGAATTATTTTTTTCTGTGTGCTGAAATTCACATTACACAACTGGAAAGTTGAAATCGATGTCCATGCATCCTGTACCGAAACACAAACAAAGCATGATTTGTAAGCCTGAGAGGTGAGAGCATGTCAACTTGCAAACATTTAAATAAATCAGAAAGCCTGCTACTACATAATACCACTATTTTCATAATACTAGTTAATACCCTGGGTATTTGTATATTAAATCACTAGCTAGCATTGCTACTACTGCTGTCACACGTCTGTTTGCTTGTTGGTTCTCGGTGACCATTTATTAATATTCACGGTACGGGTCTGCCAAGGTTCCAGTCTGGGAGCAGAGGAAAACTCCTAAAACTGGTAAATGCACCAACAAAGAGCTAACATAGGTCAAACACAAGCAACCACATAAGTTTTATTTTAAGAAAAGAAACTAAAAAATTTTAGTAGGCCTCATTGCTTAATAGTGGAGAACATTAAATACAATTAAGTTTAGAATACCGAGAATGTGAGTTTATTACTTCACATTACAGCTGTAACTAGTGTTGTAGAAGGGGAGTGGAGAATGAGGGTGAAGGATAGAGGGGAGAAGATTGGTGGAAATGGTAGTAAAACGGGACTAGCTATGAAGGGGAAACAAAAATCAATGACTAATATCGGTGCCAGCCTCACCCCGGACTACAGGGAAAAGGAGGAGAGCAACAAAACTAGTGTTGTGATGGTTCCAGGTCTGTGAGGGTGTAAACCGGAGACCTGTGGTACCTACTGAGGCCTACCAGGTCTGTGAGGGTGTAGACCTGAAACCTGTGGTACCTACCGAGGCCTACCAGGTCCGTGATTGTGTAGAACTGAGACCTGCAGTAGCCATTGGGACCTGCCAGATTTGTGAGGGTGTAGAACTCAGACCTGCAGTACCTATTTGGACCTGCCAGGTCTGTGAGGGTGTAGACCCGAGATCTGTGATACCTACTGGGACCTGCCAGGTCTGTGAAGGTGTAGAACTGAGACATGCGGTACCAATTGGGACCTGCCAGGTCTGTGAGGGTGTAGAACTGAGACCTGCGGTACCTATTGGGACCTGTGGTTTCAGTTCCAGCCCTGGCACCATGACAGCACTAATTGCTACACATCCAACTGTGACACATGTGGATTTTAATTAAAAATGTCATCAATTAAACAACATTTTGCCAATACACACAAGACAGTCTGATATGTACATTGTAAGAAATAATGCCACTGATACATGGCATGTCTTCGGCTGTTGCAGACTAATAGTGCCGATTTATAAAAGAAAAAATACTGGCACTTTCACATGAATATTCCTACCATAACAATTCACCACTAAAAAGATAATACAGTGTAGTAATAGTTCAGCACTACTAAAACAATATTAGACATTTTACACGTTTGTCTTGTTTTTACTAAATATAAAGGGTGAATCATTTATTATTGGTGACATGTGGCAGCTATGACTTATTTCGGTGACTGTTTCCTAAGAATTTATTTATTTGACAGTTGACGAGTTATTTGTCAGCAGACTCCGTCACTGTAACACCGACATCAGTGAAACCTTCCGTATTATCGCCCAAATCGAGGGTTCATTCGCCGGCTATATTCATAAATATCCGTATTAAAGTGTGATCGTGTAATGTTATACTAACTCTTTCCATGAAACCCTCTAACTACAATCCATGACTGGACAATCTTAAATGAAGATTGTGTTGACAGAGTTTTACACCCCAAACATATTCGTCCCAACATTTTCACGTGCGCCCTTCGGCATTGGCTAACAAACACTACATGCATACGCGGTTTCTCATTGGCGCTTTAGGGGACGGAAAATAATCTCGATAGCAAAGCCGCTAAATTTTGACAAATGAAATGACGTGTAACAAAACCTCGAAGATCGTGTGATTTGTGTACCCAGAATTGCAGGAATTTCCCTTGGCGTATTTTGGTTCGAGGAAGTTGCGTTTTCTCGACGTAGTTTCGTTATTTCTTCAAATGCCAGTACGACTAGAACTTGATCCGCCACCTCCGGCAAATTCAGTCCAGGCGGGAGTTGCCACATCTCTGTTATACAGTGGCTCAAAATTTCGAGGCAGTCAAAAGAGTAAAGGAAATTGCTACGATGTTGAAGTAATTTTGCAGGTAATGTCTCAACTCAAATGATTCGATCGGAGACGCTAAGCCCAAGGGTTAAGATTGAAGATTAAGCAACGGCGTACGTCCTAAATTATGACCGACTTGTGTTGAAAATAACACTTTTTATTGCACTACTGTTACCGAGTATCAGTTGTATTGTAACTGTAAACATTTGCATAAAGAAATTACGTTCTTCATCTGTTCATCATTTCATTTGATCCGGAATTTATCCAGGTGCCGGCTGACGGGGACACTCGTCGGTACCCAACTCGTCCATACGTCAGTGCGGATGTGAAGCGTCAGTGCATGAACAAATCCCCGTGCTCATGCGTTCATACTCTGAGTTGGTTGTTATTTGCCAACAGGCGATCTTCCAAGCTCTTTGACTTTGTCTTCAGGCGGAAGAAGGACAGTATATGCAGTCATCTCGGACTCATGCAGTCTCATATTATATACGTCTCCGTTTCAGACATCTGTGAATGTTTATGAATTATGCACATTGGAATCGCATTCAGAATTACAATATTTACAGAATGACATACTTACATAACAGGCTTTCTTTTTTATATTTTCCCCTCTCTCATGTAATCCTCCTTAATTAAAATATATACGTGTCAGAGTCTTCAAGTAAGTAATTGTAAGTAAGAAGAACATGTATGCACACATACATAGCAATTTAAAAATGATGGGTGAAAGAGCTCTGTCAAAATGTATATTAATCGGTCTGTGAGCAAAATTGCTGGGTCTCTAATTTATCTGATTGTTTGGACACTTGAGAAAGCCAGATACAAGTGTTAGACTTCTCTAAACGCTGACAGTATGATGATGGTTTCTGCTGCAGCATGTTGACATGAACAATGCCTACTTGTGTGGCTACCTGAAGATTGCTGGGCTTACGGAGGAATATCCAACGCTGACTACATTTTTTGATGGGGAAATCATCAGCAAGCAACACCCATTCCTCACACGCAAGTGGGATGCTGACGAAGATGTTGATCGAAAGCACTGGGTGAGTTCATGTTGTGTTAATATGCCAGAGCAACCAATACTTACAGTGTTTGACTGTTACTTTCTACCAGACCGCCTTGACTGGCATGCCAGTTGATTGTCTTGTGTTTCAGAACTGAATGGCTGATTTTCCTGTCATTTTGTGAGACAATGATAGTTGCACGAATGACACTTTTCAGTGTGTTACTTAGTGAACGTCATTTCAACACAGGCATGTTTGTTTGTGTTGACTACCTTTGAAACATTATCTTTAACTTTGAAAGCATGAGCAGCAGTCAGCCACAAATAGACAGATTTCTGGATTTGTAGAACTTTTTGTGTAGTCTAGCATGTACAAACAGCGGAGTTCACTGTCTGATTCTACATCTCTTCTGTGATGGAAACATGGCAATCAAAGTTTTGATATGTTAGCACTGGATCTTCAATATACTTATTAATACTAGTTGTCCCTGATTAAATTATTCACATTGAAAAGTATTACAGTGTATAAAATGCTACTAAAATTGTAAATGCAGTGCAAAAAGTTTTGCCGCAGATATTTGTCTTAGCGGAAGTTTTGATAAAATGCCACTCCCAGCTCTGAACTGGAACATTTATTATATATATATATATATATATATATATATATATATATATATATATATATATATATATATATGTATATATATATATATATATAATGCTGTGGATGTATACTTGTATTTGAATCCATATTTTCACCATAAACATGAATTGCTCTGGTTATATCCGTGGTCATTGTAGTCACTTTCAAAATTTTTTTCTTCCAGGGAAGTTCCTTTCTTTTAATTATCAGTTTGCAAAGCGATTCAACACGGATGATTTCAACTACAGTGACCTCAAAGAGACAGACTTTGTTTTCATGAGATGGAAGGTTAGTCAATATTTTCATCATCTGTCACAGTTTCACAGGTTTTCACAAGTGTTTTCTGTCATAAAAGTTGTTGTTGCTTTTTGATTAGCTATACCTAATAATCTAGTTGTTGCATATTACTGAATTAATAAAATATGAAGAGTAATGTACATATCAACCATTTTCAGGCTGTGCCGTATTATCAAGTTTTGAAAAATACACACTACATCTTTCATTGGTTTGATAAAAATGCTCAACCTTAGTTTAGTGTTGACCATTTTAATGCCAAAATAAAATTCTTCTAAGCCACTTACCTGATACTATGTACCAAATTCATTGAATGCAGCTACTGTTGTTCTTAAGATAATATTGTAAACAAACTGACAAGTATTTGCAATACTTATTCCAGTCTTCGTTGTTATTTAGCATTTCCTAAAATCTGTGTGAAGGTTATTGAAATTAATTTTTTTATATGATGATAATATTTGTTATCAATAAATGGCCTTGGAACAAGGCATTCTTACCCTATGTTACTTGTAAAAGTTTTTGTCAGCCATAAAATAGGTTGTACACTATATTAATATAATTAATATTAATGTCTTCTCGTAGCCTATAATAAATATCTTTGTCAAATATAGTTGAAAGTACATTGCTACCATGAACTGGTTATACTTTGCATGACATGTATAGCTACTTGGCTTCGTTGTTTGATGGCTACGTTTGTCACAGGAGCACTTTCTAGTGCCCGATCACACCATCAAGGATATCAGTGGAGCATCCTTCGCTGGATTCTACTACATCTGCTTTCAGAAGTCTGCTGCAACTATAGAGGGCTATTACTACCATAGGAGTTCAGAGTGGTAAGCTATCTGATCAAATTAGAGAAGTGCATCTTTTACAAAACTTTACACTCGTTTTCACCTTGGTGCAATCAGGTGAGAATTTACATTCTACCTGGATATGATGCCGGTGTAACACAGGTTTACTCCACCAGCAAGATCCAGGTACCTAGGTACTTATTTACATCACTGACTGACCTGAAGCTGTGAAGGCTGAAAGGAGTTGCCAGAAGCAAAATGTACTGACTGCCGTTAGCTTCTAACGGCAGTCAATACATTTTGAACCCAGCATTTTAAACATGAATATATGATTTCATGTAATTCCATATTTTCTACTAGATAACAGTAGTTATTTGTGACTTTTTAATTTATCATTTTAAGTTAATTTCACAAAATTAATGTGTGCTTCAGTGTAAGTGACCAGCTACACTGAATCCAGCAACTATTTCTGTTACTGCGCTCCCAGTATATGTTGTCCTGATAGACCTGTGAAGTATGAAGAAAACTGCTATATATCATAACGACAACAATTATGATGTGGTTCACACGCGTTTGTTACTGTTCATGTCGTTGCACCAGACTTGTTGACTCAAGTCATAGGGGCTTAATCGAGTCACTAATTTTGATGACTTGACATTCAGCAAAAGGACACAAGATTTGACTTGGAGGTCATTGACTTGACAGTTTGCGACTGGCCAACAAGTGTGGTGGTTTGAACGTGTGCAAAGAAAGACTGTGTTATTGTGATTGGTTGAATCAAATACAACAATTATGAAGTACTTATTATGATTGGCTAGTGTTGTGGCGGGCAGCATCCATATAAATTTCCTACTAAAAATTACAGCAAACCACAACAATCATGACTTTAGATGAATCCTGGTGACTTGACTTGGAATTCAGAGATTACTCAAGATTTGACTTGGAAGAAATTTACTTGAAACTTGTCTTGCTAGTTTGTGACTTGCCAACAAGTCTGCATTATATATGCCAAGTGTTATTTCGTTGTTCCATTCATGATAACAACAGATCATGTCACTTTGTTACTGTTCTTAGTGCATTGTTGTATAACATGATATGAAGGAATTGTTAGAAGAATCAGACTTAGTACCATAAACGGCAGTGAAACAATGATTATTAAACAACTCTCTTACCAGCAAGAGGTTGAAACAGAGGGAAGGAAACAATGATTCCCAAACAACTCTCTTACCAGCAAGAGGTTGAAACAGAGGGAAGGAAACAATGATTCCAAACAACGCTCTTACCAGCAAGAGGTTGAAACAGAGGGAAGGAAACAATGATTCCCAAACAACTCTATTACCAGCAAGAGGTTGAAACAGAGGGAAGGAAACAATGATTCCCAAACAACGCTCTTACCAGCAAGAGGTTGAAACAGAGGGAAGGAAACGACGATTCCCAAACAACTCTCTTACCAGCAAGAGGTTGAAACAGAGGAAGGAAACGACGATTCCCAAACAACTCTCTTACCAGCAAGAGGTTGAAACAGAGGGAAGGAAACGACGATTCCCAAACAACTCTCTTACCAGCAAGAGGTTGAAACAGAGGGAAGGAAACGACGATTCCCAAACAACTCTCTTACCAGCAAGAGGTTGAAACAGAGGGAAGGAACGACGATTCCCAAACAACTCTCTTACCAGCAAGAGGTTGAAACAGAGGGAAGGAAACGCAGCGATTCCCAAACAACACTCTTACCAGCAAGAGGTTGAAACAGAGGGAAGGAAACGACTATTCCCAAACAACTCTCTTACCAGCAAGAGGTTGAAACAGAGGGAAGGAAACGACGATTCCCAAACAACTCTCTTACCAGCAAGAGGTTGAAACAGAGGGAAGGAAGCGACGATTCCCAAACAACGCTCTTACCAGCAAGAGGTTGAAACAGAGGGAAGAAACGACGATTCCCAAACAACTCTCTTACCAGCAAGAGGTTGAAACAGAGGGAAGGAAACGACGATTCCCAAACAACTCTCTTACCAGCAAGAGGTTGAAACAGAGGGAAGGAAACGATTATTCCCAAACAACGCTCTTACCAGCAAGAGGTTGAAACAGAGAGAAGGAAACGACTATTCCCAAACAACGCTCTTACCAGCAAGAGGTTGAAACAGAGGAAGGAAACGAAGATTCCCAAACAACGCTCTTACCAGCAAGAGGTTGAAACAGAGGGAAGGAACGACGATTCCCAAACAACTCTCTTACCAGCAAGAGGTTGAAACAGAGGGAAGGAAACAGACGATTCCCAAACAACTCTCTTACCAGCAAGAGGTTGAAACAGAGGGAAGGAAACGACGATTCCCAAACAACTCTCTTACCAGCAAGAGGTTGAAACAGAGGGAAGGAAACGACTATTCCCAAACAACGCTCTTACCAGCAAGAGGTTGAAACAGAGAGAAGGAAACGACTATTCCCAAACAACGCTCTTACCAGCAAGAGGTTGAAACAGAGGGAAGAAACGAAGATTCCCAAACAACGCTCTTACCAGCAAGAGGTTGAAACAGAGGGGGAAGGAAACGACGATTCCCAAACAACTCTCTTACCAGCAAGAGGTTGAAACAGAGGGAAGGAACGCGATTCCCAAACAACTCTCTTACCAGCAAGAGGTTGAAACAGAGGGAAGGAAACGACGATTCCCAAACAACTCTCTTACCAGCAAGAGGTTGAAACAGAGGGAAGGAAACGACGATTCCCAAACAACTCTCTTACCAGCAAGAGGTTGAAACAGAGGAAGGAAACGATTATTCCCAAACAACGCTCTTACCAGCAAGAGGTTGAAACAGAGAGAAGGAAACGACTATTCCCAAACAACGCTCTTACCAGCAAGAGGTTGAAACAGAGGGAAGGAAACGAAGATTCCCAAACAACGCTCTTACCAGCAAGAGGTTGAAACAGAGGGAAGGAAACGACGATTCCCAAACAACGCTCTTACCAGCAAGAGGTTGAAACAGAGAAGGAAGGAATGAAACAGAGGGAAGAGAGGGGAGAAGATTGGTGGAAATGGTAGTAAAACGGGACTAGCTATGAAGGGGAAACAAAAATCAATGACTAATATCGGTGCCAGCCTCACCCCGGACTACAGGGAAAAGGAGGAGAGCAACAAAACTAGTGTTGTGATGGTTCCAGGTCTGTGAGGGTGTAAACCGGAGACCTGTGGTACCTACTGAGGCCTACCAGGTCTGTGAGGGTGTAGACCTGAAACCTGTGGTACCTACCGAGGCCTACCAGGTCCGTGATTGTGTAGAACTGAGACCTGCAGTAGCCATTGGGACCTGCCAGATTTGTGAGGGTGTAGAACTCAGACCTGCAGTACTTATTTGGACCTGCCAGGTCTGTGAGGGTGTAGACCCGAGATCTGTGATACCTACTGGGACCTGCCAGGTCTGTGAAGGTGTAGAACTGAGACATGCGGTACCAATTGGGACCTGCCAGGTCTGTGAGGGTGTAGAACTGAGACCTGCGGTACCTATTGGGACCTGTGGTTTCAGTTCCAGCCCTGGCACCATGACAGCACTAATTGCTACACATCCAACTGTGACACATGTGGATTTTAATTAAAAATGTCATCAATTAAACAACATTTTGCCAATACACACAAGACAGTCTGATATGTACATTGTAAGAAATAATGCCACTGATACATGGCATGTCTTCGGCTGTTGCAGACTAATAGTGCCGATTTATAAAAGAAAAAATACTGGCACTTTCACATGAATATTCCTACCATAACAATTCACCACTAAAAAGATAATACAGTGTAGTAATAGTTCAGCACTACTAAAACAATATTAGACATTTTACACGTTTGTCTTGTTTTTACTAAATATAAAGGGTGAATCATTTATTATTGGTGACATGTGGCAGCTATGACTTATTTCGGTGACTGTTTCCTAAGAATTTATTTATTTGACAGTTGACGAGTTATTTGTCAGCAGACTCCGTCACTGTAACACCGACATCAGTGAAACCTTCCGTATTATCGCCCAAATCGAGGGTTCATTCGCCGGCTATATTCATAAATATCCGTATTAAAGTGTGATCGTGTAATGTTATACTAACTCTTTCCATGAAACCCTCTAACTACAATCCATGACTGGACAATCTTAAATGAAGATTGTGTTGACAGAGTTTTACACCCCAAACATATTCGTCCCAACATTTTCACGTGCGCCCTTCGGCATTGGCTAACAAACACTACATGCATACGCGGTTTCTCATTGGCGCTTTAGGGGACGGAAAATAATCTCGATAGCAAAGCCGCTAAATTTTGACAAATGAAATGACGTGTAACAAAACCTCGAAGATCGTGTGATTTGTGTACCCAGAATTGCAGGAATTTCCCTTGGCGTATTTTGGTTCGAGGAAGTTGCGTTTTCTCGACGTAGTTTCGTTATTTCTTCAAATGCCAGTACGACTAGAACTTGATCCGCCACCTCCGGCAAATTCAGTCCAGGCGGGAGTTGCCACATCTCTGTTATACAGTGGCTCAAAATTTCGAGGCAGTCAAAAGAGTAAAGGAAATTGCTACGATGTTGAAGTAATTTTGCAGGTAATGTCTCAACTCAAATGATTCGATCGGAGACGCTAAGCCCAAGGGTTAAGATTGAAGATTAAGCAACGGCGTACGTCCTAAATTATGACCGACTTGTGTTGAAAATAACACTTTTTATTGCACTACTGTTACCGAGTATCAGTTGTATTGTAACTGTAAACATTTGCATAAAGAAATTACGTTCTTCATCTGTTCATCATTTCATTTGATCCGGAATTTATCCAGGTGCCGGCTGACGGGGACACTCGTCGGTACCCAACTCGTCCATACGTCAGTGCGGATGTGAAGCGTCAGTGCATGAACAAATCCCCGTGCTCATGCGTTCATACTCTGAGTTGGTTGTTATTTGCCAACAGGCGATCTTCCAAGCTCTTTGACTTTGTCTTCAGGCGGAAGAAGGACAGTATATGCAGTCATCTCGGACTCATGCAGTCTCATATTATATACGTCTCCGTTTCAGACATCTGTGAATGTTTATGAATTATGCACATTGGAATCGCATTCAGAATTACAATATTTACAGAATGACATACTTACATAACAGGCTTTCTTTTTTTATATTTTCCCCTCTCTCATGTAATCCTCCTTAATTAAAATATATACGTGTCAGAGTCTTCAAGTAAGTAATTGTAAGTAAGAAGAACATGTATGCACACATACATAGCAATTTAAAAATGATGGGTGAAAGAGCTCTGTCAAAATGTATATTAATCGGTCTGTGAGCAAAATTGCTGGGTCTCTAATTTATCTGATTGTTTGGACACTTGAGAAAGCCAGATACAAGTGTTAGACTTCTCTAAACGCTGACAGTATGATGATGGTTTCTGCTGCAGCATGTTGACATGAACAATGCCTACTTGTGTGGCTACCTGAAGATTGCTGGGCTTACGGAGGAATATCCAACGCTGACTACATTTTTTGATGGGGAAATCATCAGCAAGCAACACCCATTCCTCACACGCAAGTGGGATGCTGACGAAGATGTTGATCGAAAGCACTGGGTGAGTTCATGTTGTGTTAATATGCCAGAGCAACCAATACTTACAGTGTTTGACTGTTACTTTCTACCAGACCGTCTTGACTGGCATGCCAGTTGATTGTCTTGTGTTTCAGAACTGAATGGCTGATTTTCCTGTCATTTTGTGAGACAATGATAGTTGCACGAATGACACTTTTCAGTGTGTTACTTAGTGAACGTCATTTCAACACAGGCATGTTTGTTTGTGTTGACTACCTTTGAAACATTATCTTTAACTTTGAAAGCATGAGCAGCAGTCAGCCACAAATAGACAGATTTCTGGATTTGTAGAACTTTTTGTGTAGTCTAGCATGTACAAACAGCGGAGTTCACTGTCTGATTCTACATCTCTTCTGTGATGGAAACATGGCAATCAAAGTTTTGATATGTTAGCACTGGATCTTCAATATACTTATTAATACTAGTTGTCCCTGATTAAATTATTCACATTGAAAAGTATTACAGTGTATAAAATGCTACTAAAATTGTAAATGCAGTGCAAAAAGTTTTGCCGCAGATATTTGTCTTAGCGGAAGTTTTGATAAAATGCCACTCCCAGCTCTGGAACATTTATTTACATATATATATATATATATATATATATATATATATATATATATATATATATATATATATATATATATATATATATATATATATATAATGCTGTGGATGTATACTTGTATTTGAATCCATATTTTCACCATAAACATGAATTGCTCTGGTTATATCCGTGGTCATTGTAGTCACTTTCAAAATTTTTTCTTCCAGGGGAAGTTCCTTTCTTTTAATTATCAGTTTGCAAAGCGATTCAACACGGATGATTTCAACTACAGTGACCTCAAAGAGACAGACTTTGTTTTCATGAGATGGAAGGTTAGTCAATATTTTCATCATCTGTCACAGTTTCACAGGTTTTCACAAGTGTTTTCTGTCATAAAAAGTTGTTGTTGCTTTTTGATTAGCTATACCTAATAATCTAGTTGTTGCATATTACTGAATTAATAAAATATGAAGAGTAATGTACATATCAACCATTTTCAGGCTGTGCCGTATTATCAAGTTTTGAAAAATACACACTACATCTTTCATTGGTTTGATAAAAAATGCTCAACCTTAGTTTAGTGTTGACCATTTTAATGCCAAAAATAAAATTCTTCTAAGCCACTTACCTGATACTATGTACCAAATTCATTGAATGCAGCTACTGTTGTTCTTAAGATAATATTGTAAACAAACTGACAAGTATTTGCAATACTTATTCCAGTCTTCGTTGTTATTTAGCATTTCCTAAAATCTGTGTGAAGGTTATTGAAATTAATTTTTTTTATATGATGATAATATTTGTTATCAATAAATGGCCTTGGAACAAGGCATTCTTACCCTATGTTACTTGTAAAAGTTTTTGTCAGCCATAAAATAGGTTGTACACTATATTAATATAATTAATATTAATGTCTTCTCGTAGCCTATAATAAATATCTTTGTCAAATATAGTTGAAAGTACATTGCTACCATGAACTGGTTATACTTTGCATGACATGTATAGCTACTTGGCTTCGTTGTTTGATGGCTACGTTTGTCACAGGAGCACTTTCTAGTGCCCGATCACACCATCAAGGATATCAGTGGAGCATCCTTCGCTGGATTCTACTACATCTGCTTTCAGAAGTCTGCTGCAACTATAGAGGGCTATTACTACCATAGGAGTTCAGAGTGGTAAGCTATCTGATCAAATTAGAGAAGTGCATCTTTTACAAAACTTTACACTCGTTTTCACCTTGGTGCAATCAGGTGAGAATTTACATTCTACCTGGATATGATGCCGGTGTAACACAGGTTTACTCCACCAGCAAGATCCAGGTACCTAGGTACTTATTTACATCACTGACTGACCTGAAGCTGTGAAGGCTGAAAGGAGTTGCCGTAGCAAAATGTACTGACTGCCGTTAGCTTCTAACGGCAGTCAATACATTTTGAACCCAGCATTTTAAACATGAATATATGATTTCATGTAATTCCATATTTTCTACTAGATAACAGTAGTTATTTGTGACTTTTTAATTTATCATTTTAAGTTAATTTCACAAAATTAATGTGTGCTTCAGTGTAAGTGACCAGCTACACTGAATCCAGCAACTATTTCTGTTACTGCGCTCCCAGTATATGTTGTCCTGATAGACCTGTGAAGTATGAAGAAAACTGCTATATATCATAACGACAACAATTATGATGTGGTTCACACGTTTGTTACTGTTCATGTCGTTGCACCAGACTTGTTGACTCAAGTCATAGGGGCTTAATCGAGTCACTAATTTTGATGACTTGACATTCAGCAAAAGGACACAAGATTTGACTTGGAGGTCATTGACTTGACAGTTTGCGACTGGCCAACAAGTGTGGTGGTTTGAACGTGTGCAAAGAAAGACTGTGTTATTGTGATTGGTTGAATCAAATACAACAATTATGAAGTACTTATTATGATTGGCTAGTGTTGTGGCGGGCAGCATCCGCATAAATTTCCTACTAAAAATTACAGCAAACCACAACAATCATGACTTTAGATGAATCCTGGTGACTTGACTTGGAATTCAGAGATTACTCAAGATTTGACTTGGAAGAAATTTACTTGAAACTTGTCTTGCTAGTTTGTGACTTGCCAACAAGTCTGCATTATATATGCCAAGTGTTATTTCGTTGTTCCATTCATGATAACAACAGATCATGTCACTTTGTTACTGTTCTTAGTGCATTGTTGTATAACATGATATGAAGGAATTGTTAGAAGAATCAGACTTAGTACCATAAACGGCAGTGAAACAATGATTATTAAACAACTCTCTTACCAGCAAGAGGTTGAAACAGAGGGAAGGAAACAATGATTCCCAAACAACTCTCTTACCAGCAAGAGGTTGAAACAGAGGGAAGGAAACAATGATTCCAAACAACGCTCTTACCAGCAAGAGGTTGAAACAGAGGGAAGGAAACAATGATTCCCAAACAACTCTATTACCAGCAAGAGGTTGAAACAGAGGGAAGGAAACAATGATTCCCAAACAACGCTCTTACCAGCAAGAGGTTGAAACAGAGGGAAGGAAACGACGATTCCCAAACAACTCTCTTACCAGCAAGAGGTTGAAACAGAGGGAAGGAAACGACGATTCCCAAACAACTCTCTTACCAGCAAGAGGTTGAAACAGAGGGAAGGAAACGACGATTCCCAAACAACTCTCTTACCAGCAAGAGGTTGAAACAGAGGGAAGGAAACGACGATTCCCAAACAACTCTCTTACCAGCAAGAGGTTGAAACAGAGGGAAGGAAACGACGATTCCCAAACAACTCTCTTACCAGCAAGAGGTTGAAACAGAGGGAAGGAAACGACTATTCCCAAACAACGCTCTTACCAGCAAGAGGTTGAAACAGAGAGAAGGAAACGACTATTCCCAAACAACGCTCTTACCAGCAAGAGGTTGAAACAGAGGGAAGGAAACGAAGATTCCCAAACAACGCTCTTACCAGCAAGAGGTTGAAACAGAGGGAAGGAAACGACGATTCCCAAACAACTCTCTTACCAGCAAGAGGTTGAAACAGAGGGAAGGAAACGACGATTCCCAAACAACTCTCTTACCAGCAAGAGGTTGAAACAGAGGGAAGGAAACAACGATTCCCAAACAACTCTCTTACCAGCAAGAGGTTGAAACAGAGGGAAGGAAACAACGATTCCCAAACAACTCTCTTACCAGCAAGAGGTTGAAACAGAGGGAAGGAAACAATGATTCCCAAACAACTCTCTTACCAGCAAGAGGTTGAGACAGAGGGAAGGAATAAAGATTATTGCTGCACACATTGCAAATATATTTTTCATAAACACTGATTACTGGTACATAATTGTGATTATTTGGAGCACACAGCAGAAGTATCAAATTAGTAAACAGTACTGCTTATCATGAAAATATACCCTACTATTTAAATGCATCTAGGAGATGCACTTGTAAAGCAGGATCAAGTAAAATACAACCTGCTACTCACTTTCAACAGGCTCTTCTCTCTTTCGACAGGTATCAGTCCCTGAACTTAACCCATGTACCTGAACGCAGCGTTGGCGTCTACGAGTTCCGATGACATCTCCAGATACAAACAGCCCAATTTGAGAGGCGAAACTGTGTCAGTCAAATCTCCTCCGTGCCTCGATGCGGAGGGAACACTACAGAAGATGAGTCTTTCTAACATGACTGTGGCGTGCCACTGGCCGACGACTGCGCACGGCAAACATCAGGTGTATCACTATGGCCAGACTCTTGTATTCAACCACCGTGTTTGATATGTCTGTTTGTGTCAATGGATTTATTAATTTTGTTGTGATGCTGCACGAGCAACTAATTCCACCCAACTACATCTAGATCTTAAATTCCACCAATTTATGCTTTGACAGTGAAAGCAAAATCTTTCCAGCAAGCGCATCATTTTTAGCAAATTGCACTAATCACACCTGAAAAGGAGCATGCAGGGCATCATTATAATTTATCTTTCATATCATCACAACACCTCAGTATTTGTTCTGTTGTTTTAATATTTTTTAATATTTTCTTTAAAAACCAAACTCACCTCGCCTCTTAAAATATCAATTTCCCCCAGTCATTAGCGAATTGTTCAAATTGGTTTTAAAAATATCTTGTGGAGGAATCTCGATCTGTTTGAAATTATACAGGAAAGAGGGTCAAATGCCTTGGGGGATTTAAATGGACTTGGTGTAACAGTATCTAGTTATGTTGTAATCAGCAATGAAAAACAGTCTGAAATTGTTGCAGCTATTTGTTGTTCAACACTAAAGAGATTGAACCTCACAAAGGTAGTATTCTGTACAGTCTTTGTCTAGCTTGTATGTGTGTATATATATATATATAGTTGTATATTTTAATTGTTGTTCCTACCAATAAAAGTGTTGACCTTATCAGCTTTGTTCAGATAGTTAGGCAGAGAGATGCTGAACTTGGTTTACTAATTAATTGCCATTTCCACAAACGAGCATATTCATTTGGTCGTATCCTCGTGCAAGGTAGCAGAATTAACTGAGCCACGTCACTGACGCTCTGCAGTGGCTCAAGAAATATGGAGTCCACAGTAGGTCACACAATTACTCCATGCAGGGTATTTTATTTCGACTGGCATAAACACTAGCCATCCTCCCCAACAGGGGCTTTTGACTATGTCAGTGCCCCTGGTGGCTAGACCTCAATTGAGTTAACCAATAACATCGCTCGTTGGAATCTACGGGGCTCACATATGGAAACTAAACTTTAATTGGTTGTGAGCCCATCATCGCTGGTCGGATGGGTTTCCTGGAAACGCTCTGAAGTTCGGGCACATTTCACGAAGTACAAATGATTTGGTAGACTTCCATACAGAGTAGGATGATCGAAATTGCCTGGTCCTCTCAATCAGCAGTCTGGTGCTCTTACCTGCCAAGTGATTGCACCACATGACACATAAAAACGCTTTATGAAACCATTTCCACGACAAACATATACCAAGAATTTAATGAAGAAGACTACATCTAGCTGGTTGCTTGAGTAGCTTTATTAAGATAGCTGCTTTCCCCACCAGCCAACGTGTTACAAGATAACAATGTTTGTAGCTTCCGAATCCAAGTTTAGAACCAAGGATTCAAATACTAGCTCATGCGGAACATATTTGACTATTTCTACACAAAACTGTCGACAGCTGATCCGGTTTCAAGCGTATGTTGGCAGGGTACACCAATGGCTTGTTGAATCAGTTGTGATACCAGCACACGGTAAAACACAGCATTCTAGTCCACAAACAGTTCATCAATGCGGCGTATAAATTAACACATGGTGTTCTGTGTATGGTAGCCAACGTCACTCGTATATATCTTCCTTGTCCGCCACATACTGTATTATATCTGCTGGCCGCAACAGTTTCTCAGCATCCGAATCTGGTATTTCGAAACCTGCAAGTACAAAAGCAAACAACATATAAAATACATCCATTATCTAAGTTTTCTACTTCTACATGAAATTGTTTTGCTACTTTTGCTTGTATCTATGTTTAGACACGTAGAGGACATTTTGAGTATGTCACCTGCATTCTGAAAAGATATTTATAGCAGGAGGTCCTTTGAACATCTGATGCACCTAGGAGTGAAAACTATTCTCACTGGTTGACAGGTGGATGGTTCGTCAAAGTGAACAGGAACAACAAAAGGAATTACATCACTCAAGTTTTAGGGATGTTCTCAAAACAGTGACGCAAGACACTTTGCAAATTTTTTTCATTTAGTACCATACATGAATGCCCCCCCCAACGCTGTTTATTTTCCACTCGCATTCATTTGTGAACATTTGTCAGGATAGTTCGTTTCAACATAAGGGTGCTGACTTAGAGAACATGCAGGCAGATTTATGGTATGACGGCTAGATATGACTGATATGTGATGGTTACGGTGTGAAGGGTTTCATGTAGCAGGCAGTGGTCGTAAGGTTAAATTACATCGGTTTCATGTAGTTTCATTAATGTTTTAGGATCATCTCATACTAACAGTTTCCATTTATATATGATTTTGTGTACACTTCATGTACACTGCTTAACAGACATTTAATCTTTATTAACATTAAATCTTTTATAACTGGCAAACTGCCAGTAATACAACAAAAACAGAACACAATATTCGGTGAATTTGCTATTTTAATTAAACAAATAGGTTACCCAAAATGACCAGTGCTGCCCCTAGTAGTTATTTTAACAATAACTCCATTGTTAAATTGCATTGCAGTTTGTTGCCACTCAGAGTGCATGCGTAGCGCAGGACACTGAGGCAGTCCGTAAGCTCACCAAATTCATCCTCCATGGCCATGATAACTTCTACCTGATCCAGGCTGTCTAGACCAAGATCGTTCATAAAGTGTGAGTCAACCACCAGCTATAAAATACAAATAACTAATATATAATCTCTGAAAATGTACACTTGAGCAAGAATAAACTGTGTTGAACACACACAAGTTACAAATCATTAGTCTCTTTGACTCTCTTATACAAAAACACTTTGAACTACGTTTCTAGCAACATTTTAGCATCATATGTATTTTTCTAAGTCATAATGAAGCCTCTTTCATTGTATTCTATAAGCAGTCACATTTAGAACTGTACACAAAAACAAATACGAATATCTAAATTAAAAGCTGAATGAATCTCTTCAGATAATCAGTGCAGCATGTTCTGTTGGTTTGAATACATTCACCAGAGGGTGTTATAGTGTTTCTGTTCACCACCAGTTGATGACATGGCTGAGCACCCATACTATTACACCAACTTCTAAAACACGTTTGGACTCACCAAGTCGACATCAACACCAGAATAGTTTCTGAACTAGTGTCATAGATCAACCAAATGAACATGTTTCTGAACTGTGAAGTGGCCCAAACGTACCTTTTCTGGATCGACCTTGTCGTAGTGGCTCAATACAAACAGTACGCGATCCTTGATGCTGTCCAGGGTTACAGGCGGGTGGCTGTAGAACCGGACACCCGTAGCAACACTAGGTTTCTGACAACAGAAATACACCTAGGTACAGGTAAATGTCTGGTGTAATATTAACTGCTCCTTGTTAAAAATGTGCAAGTCAGTTTACTACATTAAAATAAAAGTAAAATCCAGTTGGCTAGTGATTCAAATAAAAATAGTATCTGCAGTATCTACCAGTGACACCACTATGAAGTTTTGGCCTTTTGGGTAGATGTATTCATATGACAATTGCTGTGCTGTCAGATCTGGGGTCTGAATTGAATTTGAATTAACAAAAATGGTGTGAATTTGAATTGAAGTCTGCAAAGAGAATTGAATGAATTGATAAATTGGTATAAAGCTATTAAAATCTTCCACTATTTAATTTGTGAATTGAATTTTATTAAAAATTAACTGAATTTGAATACATTTGATTGAATTGGAATTGATACTTTATAAATACATGTGAACTGGAATTGATTTGGAGTTTATAAAATTAATTGACCCTCAGGCCCTTAGCCAGGGACCCGTCCGTCCGTCTTGAAGATGGGCAAATGTCTGACGATGGCGGGTAAAATAAGAATAAAACACAGGTGTTTCTTTTTACAATATGAATTGTTTTCATAACAAAATTGTTTGAACTGTGACTCAGTGACTCTTAGCGCACGCAATCGTGTTTCGACGAATGTTGTAGGCAGCAGAATAGCGAATACCACCAATCTATAATATATTTTTAACCATGACATTGTTGGAAAATAATGATACTGCGGCTGATCTCTATTTATCGTAATCATGTATGTCATTGGTTGGGAAACATGTTTCTATGGCCTTTCTCAGTGCCTATCCATTGGCACTTGCATTTGAAAAAACAATACTGTGACCCAGACTTCATGTGGCAAGTTCAAAACAGCACAGGTTTGTCAATGCGAGAGTGTGAAAAGATATGATATGTCAATGCCAGAGTTCACGACTATCAAGGCCTTTTTCGTACATGTCTATAAAAGCAACGTTCCTGCTATTGTCCCTGAACAGTCCGAGTCAGCATCCTTTGTTACATTGGCGGAGATTCATAATGTTGATGTGCCTGCCGGTAGTAGCCGAGATGCTACTGTATTGTCGTCCACCGCTCGCACTCTGCAGTGGCGAAGTGTGATCGCTTCCACGTTTATATATTTAAAATAAATGAGTTGGCTTTTTTCTATTTGTATTATTGTGTAGGTGATAATGCCAACCTCGCTGCACAGCTAGTGAAACTTGATTGGGCCAATAATGGCTAAAAATTTGGCGTTGAAGGTTACACCTTTTAGAATGTTCCAGACTGGCAACATTTTATTATTTCTGGCTAAAGGTATATTGACCCCCCAGTTTTGTTTTTTAATAGTATAATTGGAAGAATAAGTGAATAAATCAGTAAATAAATATTTTTTACAAGGAAGTCAACGGACAAAAAAAACTGCATGACGTGTTTACAAGTTCCTTCAGTATCAAATATGGAATTACGTTTCTGTTTAAAGCACTCATGCCTGTGAAACATGGTACACTTATTTAGTTCACATAATTGTGCACAATGACAAAATAAATAAATGTTATGCATCACTGCACAATATTTTTGGACTGATGTACATCAAAAGCAGCTACCGGGTACTGCAGGGATGCATAAAATATCTAACTCTCTCCCCTCTCGCTGTAGAAGTCCGGAAGATATCACGTATCCAACAGGGCAACACATTTATATTACCAACCGTTAATGAAAAGGCACTGGCTAGTGTCTATTATCGTAGAGCTTGGATCAACCAATAAGAAAGCGTGTTTCTTCTTGGTGCTTTTATTTGCATATATGCATTGCAAATTTACAAAGTTGTGGTTTTCCAGAAAAAGGCAGGGGTAATTTTGTACTTATTTACACAGCTTTATTTCAATTTTACCTTGTCTTATCTATCTCAAAATGTTTATTCATTCATTATACTACATCAAGTAAATAAGTATAAGTAAGATGAGTAAACAAAGGACATATACGATGATCAAATATTGCACTCAGGGAACTTTGTGTTACCATGGCAACCATGCACAGCTGGGCAATAACCACATAGATTGGTACATTCCAGTGTTTTTTGGATCACAAAAGTGCCTTAAGTGCAATATTTGACAATATCTGCCCATTGTTTACATGAAGCATGTAGTATGACTGAAAGTGAGTGGAAAATAAACTGTTTTTTTGGGGGGGACATTCATGTCTTACGTTACTGTTTTGAGAACATTTCTAAAACTTGAGTGATATAATTCCTGGTATTGATTCTGTTCACTTTGACGAACCACCCCCTCCCCCCCGACTTGTCTACCAGTGAGAACAGTTTTTACTCTATGAAATATAAAGCCATGATAATAAGGCCCATCATTACCACAAGACAGTCTGACCACCACTCTGTGACAATGTCAGCATTTGTTGGTAAAACGTATTTGAATTAAATTGAAATGGGTTTTTATTTAGCACAAAAAAAAAACACATTTATAATGATAACAATTCATGCCAGGACACCAGTTCAAAAACAAAATACACAGGGGCAAAACTTCAACAAATTTTTTATTAGACAGCAGGACTAGTAAAGACAAAAGTTTACTAGTCCGCCTAGGGGGTTACTAGTCCTGAATATAATCAAAGCTAGACAAATTTATACCGTCAGCCATAATTTATTCAACAAATAACTGACATCATGGGAAACGGAAAACATGGCACTGCTCGATGAGCTGGTGTTATACACTAAACGTAAAACAAGACAACAAATAACAATAGAAGATACAGCGCTCCGTAATATAATTGGTTTTGAAAGTACTACATTGAAATATTACTACTTTGATAAAACAGCAACCATCCAGATTCAGTATTGCCTATTCAAGGCTATTGGACAAAAAACAATATGAATTTACTACACTGAGCACTGCCAATCGTTCGTGGTTTGCCTGTCGTTTGAGCTGAGGAACCGGGAAACTGCTGCTGATGGTAGGGCCTACACGCCGGTTATGTGTGTGAATTGGAGCACGAATCAGACTCAATTTCAAAGTTTACCGCAATCGCGCTTGGCAACTGCAGAGTGCCAGCAGCGGACAACAATACAGTAGCGCCTCGGTTACAAGCAGCAGGCACATCAACATTACGACAATTCAAACAATTTTATGATAAAAAAAATATCATCCTGTTTTATATTACTAGGTATTCCAAAGTGGCTGTTGCGGCTGGCAAAAACTGCTGCAGAAGGCCGGTTTTGGGTGATGTTCAAAAATCAATATAAAATCACTGATACCATTTTGAGCTACAAATGTTACCTCAATAAACGTTGATATCTTTCCTCTGTTGTTCAGTGATAATCAATTGTTTTAAAAGGGCTTACTTATTTGTTGATGAATTTTTGAAAGTGACAGGGGTTGGTGGCCGCGAAAAGCGATGTTCCGAATTCGCATCACCGACATTTGCACGCCACCCTATTTCGTCGCTTCGCGGAGGACAGCATAACCTCGGGTGACGCTGAATTTATGCTGAGGTCAAAGGGGAGATGTTCAGCCAATGATACATATACTTTTTGTTCAAAACGAATCCCGCGAAGATTACGTTTTTCGATGATGAAATTTTCTTTTTGTTGTTTGACATGAACCAGAAAATTATTTCTCAACATACAATATATCATTAAATAGGCCACCATCTGTTCTTTTTAAAAAACTTTGTTTAATTTGTAATAAAACAATGGCTTCCCTCCGCTGGCCGGTCAAAGTTCCCCCCACTAATAAATGCCAGCGAGTTTCGAAAACATGGCTGCAAAGGTGTGTCCGTGTCCGCGCTGTGAGACGTTGGAGTCATCTGCTTCGCAGAACGTCGTCAGAAACATGTTAACTTCACACAGAAAGGTAAGTTATTGTATATTTTCATTTTGTGAAGTAATATTTGATTAGTTTAATGATAATACGCGATAACATTTAGCATCAAATAGTTGAGTCAAAGCCGATGCCATGCGTCCGACTTTCACGGGATCAGTCCCCCATACGATGCGAACGTTTTATTTCTTTTTAGGCGACCTGTCTACCAAACAATACCAACAGTTTGTGTCCCAAATATATACGAAGCATTTGAATTATTAACATATCTTATTTAATGTTAGTTTCTGCTGAAAGAGACAAAATCGTTGATCACGTGACCAGGTTGTTTCTCGTTGCGTTGCAATACCGAGTTGCCACGATATTGCGCGATGGCCTATGCACGAAGTTAGGATGCAATTATACATGTTTTAGTGATAATATTTTCATGATTACCCATATAAACTTTGTTTTATTTATTGGTATATTATTAAATGAACACTGAATTTTTTTTCTCGGGCAGAATACCCATCCATTTTTAGATTAACTGGAATAATGCAACTTTAAGCTTTAATCTGTTTATGCACGTAGTATTTGTTTGACTGTACATGCAATTTGTTATTTTATCATATTGTAGTAATTGTATATTGATATATTGGCTGATTCAGTGAATTGTAACATAATAAACAAGTCAACTGTCACTCTACTTTATTCCGTTTCATAAGCAGCACTTCAAATCCCAAACAGAGGTTCAGGGACCGACAGATTGGCAACCAAATGGGAATGATTGCCAGTTTGGTTGGTAATTAATTTTGATTTCCACTTTTTTTAGTTGGAGCTTCATGTTGGTTTGGTGATGTGAAAATCTTCCGTCCTGGCTGACTGGTGCAACTTGAGTGACGACCACTTTCAACAGTTGATGTTTGTCAAATGCAACCAGTTCTTGTAATAGTTCTAAATTGTAATAGTACACAGTAGACAAAACAAGGAATTTGGATGACAGAGAAGACAAAAGAAGTAAAACAGCAGATATGTTAAGCATGAAAAGCGTACTTGGGAAGGAAATGTATTTGTATTAGAACTTAGATGTATTTAACAATTAAAAAACACTGTATTTGCATTTGACCAAGTGCATTTGTTATATTAATAAACATATTTAATAAATGGTATATATGTGTCCAATACTTTTTATGTTTGTTTATTATTGTTTGCTTATGTATAATGTTAAGGGCTCTCAAACAAATGTGCTTTTAAGTAGAGAATGACCAGTACGGTCGTGTGTAGTCAATGCCAGCTGTGAAGTCAATTTCAACAGATTATGAGAAAATCACGAGTCTGTAAATCCTCTCTGACTGACGGTCACGAAGAGTCTGATATGATAGATATGATGTTATATCTGAATATCTCTTAGTAATTTATCTCCCTAGTGTTTTTGTGTGCAAGTAACTACACAAAATAGCAGTTTTGCCATCATGAACACTGTTTGGCACATTGTTTTATTTGAGGGAAACGTTTGTGTAATTACGATATGTTGCCCTTTACTGCCTGTAAAAGTTAAGGTTAACCTTAACCTGATGCACCCTGAACACCGAAATTTCGGTGTTGAGATGTAGTGTTCATATTGATCGCTATATGGCGCCACGCTTGTTCGCTTTGGTTATGCTGTTGGTGCCCGGATGAAAACAACACATGTGCGGACGTTTTGAGCCGTTTCTCGAATCGATCCGTCAATTATTAGTATTTTTGCGAATTTTTTTAAAGTGACCGATATTTTGTCAACGTTTTACGATTCATGGTTATGAAGACTTTGAGCAGGCATTGCATCTGTTGGGT
Source organism: Lamellibrachia satsuma (assembly GCA_033239005.1). Lineage (NCBI taxonomy): Eukaryota > Metazoa > Annelida > Polychaeta > Sabellida > Siboglinidae > Lamellibrachia > Lamellibrachia satsuma. Next base: position 12,640,070 of record BSQZ01000006.1, read on the forward strand.
TTTATATCCGATAATTCGGATGTAAATGACATTAGTAGCAGCCAAGACAACAACATCGATGTGTCAATGATATGTTTTTACTGTATTCATTGTCTTTTGACGTAACATTTGCAGAATTACTGCATTTATATTCCTTGAATTTTTCTTTTCTTTTCCATCAGTTATTATACTACAATACATGGTGTGCTCTGATATATATGTCAAAAGATTACATGTACCTATGAAACATTCATTATTATGCATTTTGTGAACAGTTTTGTGTGCTTTATATGTATATATGCGATCAACCAAAATCATAGTACTTGCATGCTAATTGTAATATTTCACAGGTAAATGCAGATATTATTATAATTTCTCTTGCTGCTCATAGAGGACATGTAGGCCTACCTTGCAGTACCAAACTTGCCACATTTTGTGCTTTATTGTGTCCATGAGTGACGAAATAAAACTAGATTTCGTATTTAATTTTTCACTTTGCGATTGTTTACATATGCTAATTATATACTAATTAGCCACAGTTAATCATAACATTGATAGTGTTGTTACCATTGGTAAGATAAATATTCTGTGATTCAGAATATGTATATATTGTAAGGGTTTTACAGTGCATTTCATAATCCCATGGGTTGAAACAAAATCAACTCCCCCAGAAATTCAGGGCTTATCAGGTTAAAGAACCCAAGCTCTGTATGTTTTAAATGTATTGATGAAAGTTATACCATTCCACAGATACAAAAATTATCCCTGTACCTCAATTATGTCAAAAGTTATGAACTTTCAAAGAGTTATAAATTTTTACGTGTTTTGACCCATCAGCACAAATTAAGGAAATTTACATTTTCAAAATAAAATTGTGAATTGTAAGTTGATCTTACATGCTTGAAAAAAATTGGGTGTGGTCTATATGTATACTGAATATAAAAACAAAAGTTTTGAGAGTTCAGGTTGTGTTGTTTGATATTTGTAGTGTCTCAAAGTAGGCCTTTCGGCCAAATTCGGATTTTGACGAAAAATGTACGTAGTTAAAAAATCGGGAAAAAAATCATATCTCTGCTAAATATTGGAGTACAGATATAACATTTATATCACTGTGTTCAGAATCAAAAGCTCTATCAGATGGCATAATTTAAAAATAACTTGGTTGAGTTTGAAAAATCACTTTGGAATATCTAATATTACCCGTTGTGGAAAGACATTTTCCCGTCTTCAAGACGGGCAAACGGGTCTCTGGCTAAGGGCCTGCAACACAATAATTCATTTGTTGGACAGGTAGTGGTGGCATGAAAGTTATGTTTTGATTGTATGGGTGGTGGCGCCACGCAACATGTAAAATTTTACTAGACACGCGCACTAGGTGGTTCGTGGCTTTACTAGTCCACGGAATCTTTACTAATGTACAGACTAGTGGGTAGTTCTGTCCCTGATACAGTACATAAAAAATACCTAAGCTAGTTGAAGCAACTGGATGCCCAAAATTGTTATACATGCATATATATATATATATATATATATAGAAATAGCAGTATATTCATGAACACCTAATTACATTTAATTAATGTTTATTTCAGTTATATGATTAATACTAGGATATCAGGTAGTACATTCAACTAGTTTAGTTAAATATATATATATATATATATATATATATATATATATATATATATACACACACACATACTTGATGCCATTATTAACTAAACTAGTTGAATGTACTACCTGGTATCCTAGTATTAATCAGATAACTGAAATAAACATTAATTAAATGTAATTAGGTGTTCATGAATATACGACTGTTTCTATCATCCAGAAACAAGACATAATGAATGTATACAGCGTACATAAATAATTATTCATGAAAAAGTTGTATATCTGTATGAAAACAGTAAAATATATTATGCACTAAGTTATGGAAATATGAGCAGATGTTGAATGGGAAAGTTTCAACATGATGTATAAAGGTAGGGATTGTTTGACTAGAAAAATTATTATTATTACCCTACATTAGTAGTCATAATTAAGAATTTTTACGAATTATTTATTTATAGTAAATGGATGTAGACATGACACTGGACATTGCTGTTGACATAAGCATGTGTGCCAAAACAGCCATTACTAGAATTCCACCGCTTAAAATTCCGCTATTCTTGAGTGCCGAATAAGCGTCTCTATACACGTATTTATTAATTTTGATGAAAAGTGACACCCTACGCGCACCTTATATGGCACTACACTATTATTAAATTTAAACATTTGTGCCAGCCTATATTCTCCAATAATTTTGGCAAATTATGCAGGGTATAATTTTGAGGAGAGCAATCGCTCTCACTCCCTATTGCTAGCGCTAATCAATAATCCACGTAGCGATTTACCACGTATTGGTTTTAAAACTTAAGTTATTAGTTCTGTAGCCATTTGGCTACGGAACTGCCAAAACGGCGCTTTAGCAAATGCCAGTCTGGACTTTCGCCCCAGAGACGAAGAGTGGGGCGGACAATTTTGCCTAGGGCCGAACCATCCGGGACCTGATTGAGATCATCATCGAGGTGGGTCGAGATCACCAGAAAAGTGGGTCGATATCACCATGGTCCATGGGCTGAAGTCCCCAACATTCGTTATATTCACGGGACCCTTTCCCTTGCATAGCCAATTGGCATCGCAGGGATTTGGCGCTGGCCTTTCGAAACTATAAAACCGGCGTTTGTTGACTGCACGTATTTAGCCGAGTCTGGGCTATTCCTTTGCAGTAATTTGATAACCACTTGGGCGCGCCACCAATTGAATGACACCATGCATATAGCATTTGTTCAGACTGTTATCAATATTGCATATTTTTGTTAGCTTGGCAAGTACTAATTCATTACGTAGACGGTCACCGGTCGGAACGTCCCTTGCTTTGGCCTTCCTTGCTTTTCATACCCGGCGCCAAGGTCACAGTACGTACCTTGTTATGCATCGTTAATGAATGAAACTGTCTGTTGTGATGAGTTTGTGTGATGTGAACAAGCTTGGTTGCTGCAGCCGCGCTCGCATTTGTCAGTGTACTCCTGACAAAACTCCTTTTTACGAGACATCTCGCTGCAAATCGCACGCTACTCATCACGGTCGCCATTTCTGCCGCTTTGATCCCCCACAAGCCTTTGCAGGCCGCTGGAGAAGAGTTATCTGTCCGCTAGGTTGCCTCATTGTTTCAACACTCACAAATGCGCTACGCGTCGCCACTGGACTCATTTTATTATACAGATCATTTTACTAGCATGGTTTTCAAAATTATGGAATTCTCGATTTACATAGATTTTCCGTGACACTTTTCTATTTACTTTTCTTACTTAAAAACAGACTTAATATTTCCCCTATTTACACACACGACGTAATGGCCATTACCCCTCTCCCCCACACAATACATTACAGTACATTACGTGAAGGCACTGTCAGCAACATCGTGATCACCTGGTTACATGTTCTCCGTTCCATCCTGTATGACGGCTTCACGTCAAGCACCCAACCACGCCTCAAGAACCAAGCCACTCTACCAAACAGTTTAAGCTATTTCAACAACACAAGAATTCTACAATCTGACACATAGCTACTACGACAGCAAGAACACCTTCAAGGGACTTGTTGGGGTAGTTACCAGTGGGGTTGTGGCTACTCTTGAGTGCCGAATAAGCGTCCCTATACGCGTATTTATTTCATGAAAAATGCCACCTTATACGCACCTTATTTGGCACTATACTATTATTAAATTTAAACGTTTGTGCCAGCCTATATTCTCCGATAATCGTCGCAAATTATGCAGGGTATAATTTTTAGGACAGCAATCGCTTTCACTCCCTATTGCTACGGCTAATCAATCATCTAAGGGGCGTTTTACCGCGCGTCCTAAAATCACTTGCTCCCAACCAATTGGAGTTGTGTGTGGCTCCCTCTGATGGCTACGTTTTCATCCTTTCGAACGACAGTCGTGAATTTAGCGGGATCCCGTGCTTCTGAGAATCCTAGATTTTGATCCCGAAGCGTTAAACCGTTAGGTTTCCATGATTAGATGAATCGGTCAGAATCCTTAGTTCTCGGGAGCTCCACATGGCATATTATTAGTTAAAACGTCATTATCACCGCGTAAACCGGCCGTAAATGGCTGCCGTGCGCATGAGCGCCTCAAACCAGTCGTAACCGGCTGGCGGCGGTTTCCCCTGAAACGGGCTTGCGTATTCAATTCAATAGAACTTTAATGTCCATTTAAAAGCGGAAAATTCCCCGGATATAAAATGCGAATACTATATTTGCGGTGACGCGAATACGCACAAAGTTTATGCATATTCGGCATAAAAAATACACGGCGATCCGCGTAGTTTTCTACGGACGCCTTGGCTTCACGTCGGGTAAAAAAATTGCTTCGGCGCTAAAAAAGACAAATATACTAGTGACTTTTTCGCACTGTACTATTATTTGTTTTGAACAATTTGCCACTCTATACTGTTATTTGGCCTATACGTTTATTTGGCACTCGAGAGTATGGCAAGCAAGTTGTTCCCTGGGAGAATGATAGACAAGGGCAAGGACAAGGTTATCCAGTCTGGACTCCTGAAACAGACTCAGCCAAGGGATTTCTGATCCATGACATCATACCTTGTGTTGTGTGCCTTAACATCCCACCATTTTTGTTAGACCACAGTCCATACCACAGGAGGTAGAGATGACTCTATGTATCGCCAGGGCACGAGTCCACGTTGAACGTGCGATCGAGAGGATCAGTAGGTACATCATCCTGACCCTCATCCCAGGCTCGCCGAGAAAGTTTTCTCACATTTTTTGGTAGACATGCTGTGCTATTATAAGTCTCCAATATCCACTGACTCGAGGAGCCTACACAGACAAAGAACAGTGAGTGAATGAACATCAACAAAGTGGACAATTATTTTTATGACGAAGTTGTAATTTATACATTTTAGTTATGTATATGTTATAGTGAAATCACAATTGTGGAAATCGTCTTTGAAACCCCAAATGAGCATGTGACATGGTCCACCTAGTGGGGGTGTTGCAGGGTTATTTACCTCCCATCTCCACTTGTTATTACCTTAATATAATGGTATATAAGCAGCTGTGATTACCTTAGATCATGTATACGATATTATTATAGAAAGCTAACACGGGAGATAAACTCAAAGCAATAAACAATACACGATATCAATCAGTAGAATGAAGTAATACAGTGAATATTATATAATACAACAAAAATATATTATATAATACAATAAAAAAAACTATATTATATAATACAACAACAAAAATACGCAGTTTCGTATGTCTATTTACACGCACGCACGAACGCACGCACGCATGCACCACGCATGCACGCACGCACGCACGCATGCAAGCACGTAACATAAACACACACGCACACGCACACGCACACGCACACGCACACGCACACGCACACGCATACGCACACATTTTTGGGAAGTAGTAGTTGTTGGTAAAACTTCCTCAAAACTGCAAGATTACCTTCCCATAGTGGATCCTTTGTAATGGGAAGTAGGACCATATTTGCTGGTGTCCAAAACGCCATGGTACAGGTGTTGTGGTTCGAAAGGTACAGCTGGCCTTGAACCTGTTGAACATAGTCATGATTCTTCTTCAGTGTGATCTGCCCACCATCACAGCTCAAGGCAAAGGCCTTGTTACCAAGGTCAACATCTATTGCGTTGTTCCGTTGTGTGTACAAGCACTCAACCTCGGCCACGGGGGCCCCAAGGGTCCATGTACTGTCCAAGTATAGTCCACATTCCTCTACACTGTCCATCCCCAAACTGTGACATGTGTGTTGCGTAAAGCGGTGCCGCCTTATCTTCATAGCCATTACCACATACTCCCCAAAAGAGCCGCTTCAAGAGGGATTCAGGGTAACACTCTTGCAAGTGGCTTTCGGTACTATCTTAGGCTGCACATTTTTGGCAGAGTATGCATGTATATTATGTATGTTGTTTTAACAGTTTTGCTTCAGTAATGTTTTAACTTCTGTTGGTGTAACTCAAATTCCCCTCGAGGATGCTATGCACTTGGCGGCGTCTGTGCGATGGTGCGTTTTAGTGTTCCAGTTATTATTAGCTTTTTTCTCCAGAAGACGACATTTTGTTCGGTATTTAAGATTCCGAGTAGATTGTGAACACTTGTAAAAACAGTGCATACCCAGTTGAGTATAGTAGAAACAATATTCAATTGTCGGCTTCTCGGGAAATGCAAACGTATTCCGAACGAAGGAATCTCCATGCAGTGAGCAACTACTAAACATAAACGATATGAGTGTTACCGCACCATAATTGGAAACAAATTCTGTTCTTGGAACCGTTCTTAACCTGTAAACCTCATTGATTTTTAAGTTTCTCTCCTGAAATAATGATAAAAAGGTTGATAAGCACTGCCACACAGGATGCATGAAGATAGGTCAACCCGATGTGCCTTTAGGCCGTATAGGTGCCAGTTTAAAGTGGAAATGGATGTGTTTACTTACGAAGACATGTTTGGCCACTCGAAGTTACCTGCTAAACCAAAAAAAGGGTGAGAAGATTAAGTATCATTGAAAGCACCTACATGAGTGCTCACTACTTCCGTGCAACCAGTTTCAAACAGACCACCGAGATACTGGTCGACACTCTGCACAGCTTTCTGCGAAAAGGATCTCAAATCTGTTGTCTTATCTGAAGGTAATTTGTTTACCAACATTCTAGCTATTTTATATGCAATTTGTAATGATACAGTACAACTGTATAAAGTACAAAGTCTGATCTTTTTATCGTAACATCATGATGTGTAGTAGGTCGATTTTTTTAACGTTTCTACTTCCCCAGAAATAATAGCAAAAAAGGTACAGTATGCGTGCTAGCTTAAAGTGGCAATGAACGTGATTTTGTATGAAGTTATGATTTTCGGTGAGAAGATTAAGTGTCATTGAAAGCACCTACACGAGTGGTCACGACGGCTGTGCGAACAGTTCCAAACAGACCACCGAGATATTGGTCGACACTGCACAGCTCGCCGCGCCAAGAATTCTTACTGCTGTCTTATCGGAAGGTTTAGCAACATTCTAGCTATTTTATTAAAATCTGACTAGTAATTATACAATACAGCTCGTTTCTATTCATAACGTTATTACTGATACGACCCGTGTGATGTGTGTTTTCCCGTTTTCTGCGTGAGTGTGAGTTTAAATGTGAGGTACACTATGGATCAATTATATCGAGTGGTATGTGCAGGTACACTATGGATCAATTATATCGAGTGATATGTGCAGGTACACTATGGAACAACTATATCGAGTGAAATGTATAATTTGGAGATGTATGCTGAAAAATAAAAGAGAGGCGAAAATTGTTGCCGTTCAAATATATTCCACTTGTGTTTCATTTCAGTTGAAAATATGCAAAGTGTGTCCAATTTCTATGTGTGGAAATACGAATTGTCAATATACAGTGAACAATTGAGCAACATTTTAGCAGTTTGTTTACTTGACCTATATTGGTACATTCAGTATTATGTGTGTCCTCCACTGGCATTGAAGACGGCCTTGTATCAATACGGCATGACGTGAACCAACCTGTTAACAGTTGTTCTAGGGATGTTGGTACAAGCGTGGAGGATCGCTCTGCGGAGATCTGCGGGTGTGGCTGTTCGGTTGGGTAACTAGTTGGGGCCTCCGGAGGATAACCAACGGCACAACTATACTACTAGCCGCCTCTGCAGGTCATCCCAAAAGAACTCAGTGTGAGTCTGTTCTGGACTGAGAGGGGATCAGGGCATGGTGCGGATGTTGTGGTGCTGGCGGAAGTCCTGCGTGACCTTAGCAGTGTCTGGGTGGGCATTGTCTCGCTGCAAAACAGTGTTTCCATGGCGAAAATGGGACGATTTGGATGTGTGAAATAGACCGCCGATCCGTAATGCCATTTCCTTGACCTGGGACACGGTTTTGAAAGATGGCTAATCGTATGTGCTGGTTGATGCCCATGCCTCCCCATATCATCACGCTTTGGCCACCCCACGGGTTCCTCTCCATCACGCACCCATCAGCATATGTTTCGGCGACTCGATGCCACACGCTCCTACGACCGTCACCATAAAATCGTATTAAATTTTCATCAAAGAACAGGATCACATGTCGGTGTCTCTGACGTCAGTGCACGTGATGTTTTGCAGTCGCAACAGCTGGCTACTGCTGGACGCGTATTTTGAAGGTTACTTTCGGCAAGTCGTTCGGGCAGTCTCTGACCGCTGACATGCCTCTGCTGGTCACCGATGAAGTTCCGGACGGTCTCTTGTGTGTTGTGTGACGGTCTTGTCTTGCAGCGTTCACCCAAGGTTGTTCAGTTCGTGGCCGATCATTTGTGGCTCCAGCGGCTGCTATGTCAAGGATAGCACTGGTAACACTTGTGTTGATGTTTCCTTTTATTCGTGTTGATCGAATGAACAATCCTTCCTGTGTGTTTCTGAGACATCAAATTTAACTGCGTCATGCTGCGCTAACAAGAGTTTGGTGAATTTATTGTGTCGTGACAAAACACATGTTGAAATTTTCGCGTTGCTTTTTTATATGACACATTGTATTATAAGCCAACATGCAATTCATCGCTAACACATTTGCTTTGCTATTTCAATACAGCAACCCCATTTCGACGTACACTCAATGTTGTCCTAGTTCACTCTTTCGTATAAAATCGATTTTTGATGTGTGGTTGAACCATACATGTGAGTAATTTTGTGCAGTAACTGAAGCGTGACTGAATGCCTTTAAGAGAAGTCCAGTTGGTGTTTAAATGAATTGGTAGCCGGGGAAATGTGTAAAAACTGCACCATGTAAAATACCAATGAGGTATTACGTTCACATAGATGATAGAATGCTTAGGGCAAGAGTGACATAGACTGATCTGCTTTTGCACCGCTAGAAATATACACCAATGTTCGCTGCAGCTGTGATTTAAGTGACATGCTTCTGGTTCTGTTTCTCGTGGCAGATGAAGGTCGTACTGATGATGCTGATGCTGGTGGCGCTAGTCTGCGAAGGTGCGGAGCCAATAGACCCAGAATGTTTTCATTGCGTACAACAGTTTTTTAAATGCTACAAAAAGAATGGATGTGCTCTTAAGGATAAAAAACATTTCCGTGCATACTGCAAGAGGGAATACGACGAATGCATGGAATTCTGCATGACTATGCTCAAACGGTTGAGAACAGGTGACTTTCCGGCCTCCAGATACGAAGGGTGGTGGGATGATCGGTAGTCAATGTTCACGAGACATGGACGGCAATCGGCAGAGGAGAACAGTTGGTGACTGTTAACATCGCAAGCACGTCGTAAGAAACACGTGCCTGAAATATGCCATCACTGAAGTAAGGTAGTATTAGCTGAGCCACTGGACTAATTGAGCCACCCATGTTTCCCAAGAAGCGACAGCAGTGACAGATACTTGGTACCACCCAGTGAATAAACAAGATTGGCGTACAATATGTGCCATTTTCACAAAGGTCAGCAACTGTGATTTAAAATGTGTTTCTTGATGTTTTTCATAACTTTTGGTGACTGTGATTAATGTCTGTTGGTGTGTAAACTATCAACTCATGCGACTAGACTTCATTGTCTGTGCACTTATAAATCGTTTAACCATTCACAGAGAAGAAGTTGATTTTACATCACTTCGCGCATTAATAAGAAGTGAATAAAAAAACTTAATTGTTGAAACGGGTCTAGTTGTGCCACGCAAGGCCCAAGCGAGCGTTAGTTGAGCATTGGTTAAACACAAATAAAGAACGAAGACAAGTGTTGCATTACTCCAAAATACATCATGGAATTCATCATTCCGAGTAATCCGAAGCGTGTTGACTTGTCAGTGACGTATTGTACACATAGTGTAGATGTGTTGGCTGAGTTGTTATGAAGTTTTAGAAGAAGGTTGACGTAAATTATACAAATAAAGCATTTACCCATTGTAACTCAACTTACGCGACAATGTGACTGAACGTACCCCACACCAAGTGTTAGTTGAGACTGTGTGAAATAGCTAAATATCATTATCTATGCATACAATATATATATTATCGTGATCTAAACTGCTCTACTAATAATCATACTTTATGTGAGTAAAAACAATTTTGACTGCGGCTGAACTTGGATTTGAGCATAATTATAACGTGGATCGAAATCTTTAACCTCACAACAGTTGGGTGTATAAAATATATAGTTAGCTTCTATCCGCACAAATATTGGGCGAAAAGCTGGTTTGGGTATAATAATCTGCATGTTGCATGTGTCTAGTTGCGTTAGGACATTTATCGATTTGCTGTTTATATAATAGTGTCGTCCCATTTACAAGAAACCAGTGGAATTTACTACGTACAAACATTATTTCATGTAATTCGTTAGATATATTCCAGACAAGCCTCATTCAACACCTAAGAGAGTAACCGACTAGGCACCACGCACACTGGCGTCATTTGCCTTCATTTACTTTGATCCTCATATTCTACGTAGGTGATGCAGTCGAGGAGATGACGTGGAAGGGAGTCAAGCGTGGACTGGTACAATCATCCTGGCGTTCTTGACATATACTTACTAGGTTAACCTGTTGAATATTTTGAAAACCTCAAGTAGGTCGACTCTCAGTCTCAAGAGTTGTGATGTTTGGAGCTCTCAACCTATTAGGGTATTCCATTTGTCTCAAGTCCGGTATCATTCTGATCGCCTTATGTTGCATACTTTCTAATAGGTTTGCTATTTTTTTAATGGCGCTATTCCTAAGTGCAGTAGTTCAGCCACCATCTCCTCGGTCTTATATTTGATGGCTCTGTTGACCAAGTCTAGCATAGCATTTGCCTTATAAGATGCTTCAACACTCTGCTACGTTACTTCAACTATGTCTGTTGTTATCAAGTCTTTTTCTTCATGTGATATTTATATGGGGTCATCACCCATAAAGTATTTTTGTGACAATGGTGCACACACATGCATATGTATGCATTAAACAGCAAATTAATTTCTCATCGTCTTCGAATATGCTACCTGACTAAACCGTTTTGTGTTAAATTTTAGAAGTTTGTTACTCACATCCTCGTCGTTAATATATACATATATATATATATATATATATATATATATATATATATATATATATATATATATATATATATATATATATATATATATATATATATATATATATATATATATACTTTACTTACTTATTCCTCTTCGTGCCCGGTGGCACATAAGGCATCGACAAGAGAGCGCCACTGCTGTCGGTCTGCAGCCCATTTGGTGATGTTATTCCATGTCAGGCCGCATTCTTTCATCTCCTTCACCACTGTACGTCTCCATGTTTCTTTTGGGCGACCACGTCTCCTTTTTCCATCTGCTGTCCAGCGTAAGGCTGTCTTGGGCAGTGCGCCAGGTGACATTCGGCACACGTGTCCAAGCCATCTCCATCGTCTCTTCTTTATCTGTGTGGCCAAGGCTGTTGCATCTGTTTTGCGGTGCAGCTCTTCATTAGTGATGGTGTTGGGCCAAAATACTCCTAGGATCTTCCGTAGACACTTGTTTTGGAAGGTCTCAAGCTTGTGTGCTAGCTTGGCTATCAGTTTCCAGCACTCGGAGCCGTAGAGAAGTACACTGAGAACATTACTATTGTACAGTCTCAGTTTTGTTTCCAATCTCAGTTGCTTGGATTTCCAGATGGGCTTCAGCATAGCGAAGGTCTGACTTGCCTTTCTGATCCTAGCCGTGGCATCTTTTGCAGAGTCTCCATCTGTTGTGATTTTGCTTCCCAGGTATGCAAAGTCCTGAACGTCTTCCAAAGCCTCACTGTTGTTTATGTTGTTTATGGTGATGGGGTTATCTGTCTTGTTGTTGATCCTCATCAGTTTGGTTTTTGCTGTGTTGAGCTTTAACCCAATCTGTGGTGCTGTTCTTGTGAGTTTGTCCATCTTTTCTTGCATGTCCTTGTGCCTGTTAGACAGCAGTCCAATGTCATCTGCATAGTCCAGGTCTTCCAAGATTGAGGTAAGTGTCCATCTGATGCCTCTGTTTCCATTTTTGGTGGTTTCTATCATCAGCCAGTCGATGGCAAGGGTGAAAAGAAATGGTGAGAGAATGCATCCCTGTTTTACTCCAGATTTTACGCTAAAGCTGTCTGACATGTTAATGTTACAGGCGACTTGACACTGGACGTCTGTGTAAAGTATCTTGATCACATTTACCATCTTCTGTGGGATCCCGTAGTGACGTAATATTCTCCACAGGGATTCTCTGTGAAGGCTGTCAAAGGCCTTTTCAAAGTCAATGAAGGCAATGTAGATCGTACTGTTCCATTCCGTGCTTTGTTCCAAAATCTGCCGTAGCGTGAAAATGTGGTCGATGCATGACTTTCCTCTTCTGAAACCGGCTTGTTCCTGGCGGAGGATTGTATCTGTAGCTGCTGATATTCTCTTCAGGATTATGCGGCTGAAAATCTTGCATGTCATTGATAACAAGGTTATGCCCCGCCAGTTGTTACAGTTCCCCAAGTCGCCCTTCTTTGGTAGCTTGATAATTGTGCCTGTCTTCCAATCATCTGGTGTGTTTTCTTCATCCCATATTCTCTGGAAGATCTGGCAGAGGATTCTGGGTGTTTCTCCATGTCAGCTTATGTATTGTCTTATGTTGGAAGAGTGTCCCTCCAATCACGAGGTCATTCTCCCCACATATGTCACACAATCTGCTGCCGTTATCAGTCATTGTACCTGTTCCGTGTTTGCCCGTGATCCTTTCCCTGTTAGTGTTGTCGCTCCCAACTCGTGCATTGAAATCTCCAAGAACCACTAGTACGTCGTGTTTGGGGATGTCTTCCAAAATTGACTGAAGACTGTCATAGAAGTTATCTTTTTCTTCTTTTTCTGCTTCCTCTGTAGGTGCGTAACAGGTTACCACTGAGAGTTTGATAAATCTGGACTTAAATCTAGCATAAAGAAATCGTTCAGTTATTGGTTTCCATTCAAGAAGAGTGTTACCTTTCTCATTCTGGATGATCAGGGCTACTCCCTGTCTATGCTGGTTGTCCTCTCTGCCTGACCACAGTATGGTGTCTCCTGTCGCCAGTTGTCGTTTTCCAGCTCCAGTCCATCTAGCCTCCATGATACCTAGAAGGCTGATTTTGTATTGGTGCATTTCCTGGAGAACCTGTGCCAGTCTTCCTGTCTGATATAGTGTTCTCACATTCCAGCATCCGATGTTGATAAAAGTTTTGGGTGTAAGGAGATCCGCCATCGGGATGAAGACTTCCTTGCGGGTTTGGTCCCCATCCTTCATAAGTCCAGTTGCCTGTACTGCTTCTCTCCTACCGCCCGGTGCAGTTTTCTCTCTTGTTTCAGTTTCCGTAGCTAAGCTGTTTTTACGGGGTGTGGTTGCTGGCCCCACGCCCAACCCTCCTCTTTTATCCGGGCTTGGGACGGGCAGGAGATTCTCAAAGAGCATTTTCCAGGCAGATATATATGTATATATATATATGTATATATATATATATATATATATATATATATATATATATATATATATATATATATATATATATATATATATATATATATATATATATATATATATATATATATATGTATGCATGTATATATATGTATGTTTATGTATGTTTATGTATGCATGCATGTAAATAATATATATATATATATATATCCGATATATTCTCCTATTTACGTATCCACCTATCCCATGCGCAGTTAATTTCGTCGCCAGCCTGCGGTGTGGGACCCGGTCTAATGCATTGTTGAAATCTAAATAAATAAGCCCTTCGTCGATATAAGAAGTAACTCTATCTAGGTGCACTAAAATGTTCGTAAGACATGACCGTTCCTTCATAAATGCATGTGGTGAAGCCTTAATGCAATACAACATAAAATACTTCTATTGCGCTAATATCTTCGGGAAACCCAACCTCGGCAGTGCACCACAACAAAAGGGGTTAAACTAAGTGTCGCATAAGGTGGTACTTGTTTTTGTCGTTGCCTATTCTAAATCGTTTCCTTATTACCACTAGTAAGCCGTTGTTCCGGCACGAGTGCATATTTTATATTTACTCACTGTAGTGCTTGTATGAGCAAAAGGTTTCATACTATTTTAACGCTGAAGTGGTTCCGGACCTTTATAAGCATTGCCAGTGGGCGTTAAAATAGTTCGGTTTGGTGTTCACGTCGGCTGGGTTATCAGCAACACAAAGAGGCAGGGTCAGTCCTCTTATAAACTGCATACTAACTAGACGTTCTTTTATACAAAGTATCGCACTGGGGGTGAAGACCTCTGACTTTTCATTGCATGGACGCAACACGTCTTGTCATTCCTCACGTAGTGCCCATGCCAAGCGCGAACGATTAAACATACTATATTTTAATTTTTCTTTTGTTGTATCTTTTATGTCAAACCTCTATTTTTATTATCTATATACTTACATTATTTTACAATAAAGATACAGTTAGAATTTTTTTTAGAACATTTGAGTCTGGTGTGGCTAGTATGACCATCGTCGACAGGGATCCTAGCAATTCACGTCAACATGCAAGTCTCATATGTTGTTATCTCAATGTTTATAGTCATCAAAGTTGTACTTTTAGGTTGTCAACAACCGCCCCTGTGGGCTCACCCTGATAATTCTCATGAAGAGAGCCTGTGCCTAAGCGCTGATGTCCTGAACTTGAAGTTGTCAAAGGGTACCATCGCATTCTTTGGTGTGATTATACTGACTAGGAGACGCATAAGCAGCGTACGTTTATAGAAACTCACAATTCCAAACCCTAACAGTAATACAAACCTAACGCTTTCCTATTTATGTATTCTATTAATTGTCACTGCTCACGACGCAGAAGTAAACCCTGGTCCTTGCAGGCCTAGGCATCCATGTCAGTTGTGCGACAAAGCTGTTAAGTGGAGCCAGAAGGGTGTCAGATGCGATAACTGCTTTGGTTGGTATCATACTGATTGTATTAGCATCAACACACACATTTAGGAAGAGCTCAACCATACATGAGTGTTCTGATTTTGTTATGCCTGTGGTCTACCTAACTACTCTTTAGGACACTTGTTCATTTATAATTCAATTGAACTGTCTAACAGTTTGTATAGCTTAGCATCATTAAATGATGAAAATGAGCAGCTAGGAATACCTGAAGCTGCTTCATCGCCACTCCCAAAGTACAAATGTAAAACTACACACAACACCAACAAAGTCAGAAAAAGATCACTGAGACTTCTCGTAATAAACTGTCAAACCATCAAAGCCAAACGAAAGTCACTGGCAACATGCATTGACACACACAAACCACATATAGTCATAGGAACTGAATCTTGGTTAACGGTGACATCTTTCCAGCTAATTTCACTACATTCCGCAAAGACCGTGACTCAAACAAAGGTGACGGAGGTGCATTCATTGCTCTTCGCAACGACCTAATTGGTACTCATCAGCTCGAGTTCGACGTTGACTGTGAGATAATTTTAGTTAAACTCCAACTTGCAGGGTGTAAATTAGATCTCGTAGGGTCATTCTACCGCCCACCAGGCAACAGCGATACGAAATACCTGGAGAATCTACGAGAATCTCTGTCCAAGATAAACATCCAGAAGGGCATGACTGTCTGCTTGGGGGGAGATTTCAACGTGAGAGACATCCTGTGGGAATCCCACTATCATAGACAAAGTAAAAGTAAGTAAGCCAACCATATCACAGCAACTCATGGACATTGCATGTGAATTCTTATTACACCAACTAGTTAACGAACCTACAAGAAAGGACAATATACATGATTTGTTCTTAATATCCAATCCAACACTTATAGATCAGGTTATGCTAATTCCAGGCATCAGCGACCACGATGGAATTCCAATGGTGGACTTAGCAGCAACAAAACCAAAACTAAACAAACAAAAACCCAGGAAAGTATTCTTGTACAAAAAGGCTAAAGTTAATTACTTGAAAAGTTACCTGAGAGAAATGAGCAAACTAATAACATCACCAGTAAATGCAAGCAAATCAACAAACAATTGGATTTCAAATTTCCTTGCTAAAAGGAAGCAAAGAGTATTTGTAGATTGAGAGTATTCGTAGTGGGTCAAGTCAGGTGTGCCAAGGTGAACAGTGCCAAGGTGAACAGTGTCATGGTGAACAGTGCCAAGGTGAACAGTGCCAAGGTGAACAGTGCTCTGTCCTTTACTTTTTTTCTTATATATATTAATGATTTGCTAAATAATATCATCTCCACAGTCAGACTGTTTGCTGACGATTGTATCATGTATGCCCCAATTAGATGCTCACCAGACTTCCAGCAACTCTAGTCAGATTTCTACACTCTGTCCAAATGGCAGGATACATGGCAGATGGGAGTTAATACTTCAAAATGCTTTTTATTATGTCTGTCACATGCTAGGTCACCTAATCAATTAAAATACACGTTAGGAAAGTCAACATTACAAGAAACAACATCGCACTCTTACTTAGGTGTTGAAATCACACACAACCTCAAGTGTGGAATCATGTCAACGTTGCCAAAGCAAATAGGGCCCTGGGATTTATTAGACGTAACCTTTGTTCATGTCCCCAATGCCTCAAATTAACAGCATAACAATCCCTTGTTCGCCCACACCTTGAATACTCATCGAAAATCTGGGATCACTACACACAGGAATTTACAGATCAAATCGAGAGAGTCCAAAGAAGATCGGCCCGCTTTGTATGTAAAGACTACAAGAGAACAAGCAGTGTAACATCAATGCTGAAGTTCCTCCAATGGGATACCTTAGAAAACAGGAGGAAGGTGACCAGACTCTCCATATTCCATAAAATCCACCACGGCCAAACTGCAATTCCCGCAGAAGAATTCGTACACCCAGTTAAGCGCCCAGAAAGATCAACTTCAGTGGTATTAGCTGCGTTAAGACTGCGCGCCGAATTCCTTTATATATATATATATATATATATATATATATATATATATATATATATGTATATATATATATATGTATATATATATGTATATATATATATGTATGTGTGTGTGTATATATATATATATATATATATATATATATATATATATATATATATATATATAGTTCACAAGCAGTTCCTAATTGATAAGCAGTTCCAATTGTAAACAGTTGGATTGGTACGCTGGGGAGCTATGGGAGATAAGCAAGTTAAAACAAGTGGGTTTCTAATTTACGGCGAAATGTTGTTATATTTCCTACACCTACAGACTTAACACTAACAGGGATTGAATACCACAGAGGCGGTGCAGCAACAGAAAAAACTGTATAGTTTCGACATTTGTCTTAACACTGGGAACAAAAAGTAGAGTAGAATCAGATAATCGAAGTTGTGTAGCACTAGGCTGTCTTGCAAGAGTGAGCAGTGAATGTAAATACAGAACAAGCTAACTCGAAGTGCCCGTGACCATCAAAAACCCTTCGAGTTATCTGGAGTTCGATTTATCAGAAGCTCTGGATAATTCGAAGTTTTCTTGAATGTCTTCGATTTATCAGGCTCTCTCGGTGTCGCACCAGTTTACGGTTTGCAACCAGATACAATCGCCCGAAAAACGTTAAGACTGTACTGGCAATTATTTCTTAAGATTATACACCATTTGTTTTGACTGTTGATATCACCAGTGTTATGCCATTCCAGTTGCAAAATTACTCAAAAACACATTACATTGTATTTTAAGCTTATGCGTTTTTCGTGGAGAGAGAGAGAGAGAGATAGAGAGTGAGAGAGAGAGAGAGAGAAAGAGAGAGAGAGAGATAGAGAGAGGGAGAGAGAGAGAAAGAGAGAGATATAGAGGGAGAGAGAGAGAGAGAGATAGAGAGATAGAGAGAGAGAGAGAACATCTATACATGTACATGTATAATTTTTTTAATCATTAAATAATAACAACAAAAACCTACAACAAAAATCAAATACAAGAACAGGTCCATGTAAAATTGTTCAACAGACTTGCACATTATGAAGTGGTGTATATGTACTGTACGTGCATTGCAACATTATTTGTTCATTGTTTTCAAACTTCATTATATGAAACATGCAGTAACGTTACTGTCTGAAATCCACATGTATGTATGAACAAAAGGAACGCGTTAGCAGGATGGGAGGTAACCAGGTAATCAGTACAGTACACGTACATTATACTATTCTACATGTACGTGCATTTTGTACATGTATATAAAAATTGACAAATCCTCAGTCTTGTTCTTCTTGCCCTTTGGAATGCACACCAGTAGGAAGTCACCTGGACTGTATATTTTCCTGATGAATAAAATATACATGTATTGGTAAACTGTATTGGTAAAATATACATGTATTGGTAAACCAATGAAGACTGCACTTGCTTGTGACAGTCTGATTTTGTGATTCATTAACATTCTCATATCACCGACTCAATCTCACCACAAACTATGTGGAATGTTATGCATCTTTTTGAAGCGATTTAACTACTCATCACTGCATGTCCAGTCTATACCCAGACTGCATGCTATCTCCTCTGCTTTTGCTGCCAACACAAGTTCGCTGAGAGGTATGTTGGCCGATCTAGCTTCTTCGATCTAGCTTCTTCGAACAGTGCCAAGGTGAACGGTGTCATGGTGAACAGTCAAAAGGGTCATACCAATATCCTCGTGTTCGTAGTCTTTTTAATCAAAATTACCGTCATCAAATTTTCTTCTGTATCGTGCTTTGTCCTTCAAGATACCTGTGAGGGCACTAGCTGCCACACCAAATTCATCTGCAATTAGTTGTTTCTTGCTGGGGTTTGCTTACACGGCCTCAAGTAATTGTACTTTTCTCTTGAGTGACAATGCAGTGTTTTTTCTCGACAAGCCTAGGCTGAAATGACTGGCTTTAGACGCTGCAGATGCGGTCGTTCATGTGTACAGCGCACGTGCTCTCAGCATCTGCCGGGCTGTTGAAAGATACTGTTCGCACGAGGTGTCAGATCGGGCGACCGGCCGCGTTGAAAGATACTGTTCGCACGAGGTGTCAGATCGGGCGACCGGCCGCGATCAAAGCGACTGTGACATGAAAGGCAGTGACACTTCAAAGTTTGCGGTGAAACAAAGCGACGACCGGACGTTCGGCTTAAGCGGCGGATAAAACCTCTTTGTGAAGTCAATTGGGACAGAACATTTTTTTCATGTTATACGAATTACGGATAACTCGAATTCGCATTAACCGGAGTATTTGTACAGAGACAAACAAAGCCTCGGGCCGCGACCTGACGCCAATTTCGAATTATCCAGCTTTTCGAATTAACCGACTTTGAATTAAGCGGCGTGCACTGCGTGCTCGTTGCTTGGATGAAAGTGCATGGTAGGTAATTGTGCAGATCTTATAAAAAATAATGCGATATGGGATCGTCAATGCAATGATTTAAGAAGTGGTGCTGAGTTAAAGAAACGAGTAGACCGGGAAACTATCCTTGCCAAATAATTGTGCACACACGTTGAAGTTTCGAGATGATAAAAGGAGTTGAAAAACCGGATTCCAAAACGCGCTCAGTCTATTGAAAAGAAATAGATAATGACTGATCCCTTTGCTCATATATATATATATATATATATATATATATATATATATATATATATATATATATATATATATATATATATATATATATATATATATATATATATATATATATATATATATATGTATTTTCATTTGCCATTTAGCGACGCACCTCAAATAACCATGAAAAGGGTCACATACAGTCGCCAAACTTCTCCATACATATCTACCATGTATGTGATGTGACATGTCACATGATATAAAATACACTTGCTGTGCAATAAAAAAACAACCAGTCACCCAGTGGGCCAAAGTCACCCCAGTTTATTGTAAGTCCTGGCAAATAAATTCACTGAAATCGGCTAAATTGCGTATTTATATATTACATTCGTGTAAAATATTTCCGAAAGTCTAACTGTCGTCTGACCTCTAAACACGGTCCACTGCTCATAACGCATGCGCGTAATGTGTGCATTTAACATATGCGCGCAAGCAGCGTCCTCAATATATTATTTGTTTGCGTCTTCGAATAGAAATATTTGCGTCTTTGAATAGAAATATTTTATCTATGAGCTGCCAACATCACAAAGTGTGCTTTGTATTGGTAGGTATATAAGGCATTGCTATATCTGATTAATGATGTATCTAACGTGAGATCCAGCGAAATCTCAAAATGAGACAAAATTTGGCGTGGAGCAAAGACAAAACCGGTGACTATACTGGTTGGTGTTGTGTTCGCCTTATGTAATACAATGTTGAGATATTGGAGGTTACCTGTTTGCAGGTACAAGAGGATAACTTCCCAGTTCTTCGTGAAGAAGTGGAAGCTGCAGTTAAATCCTTAAAGAAAGGGAAATCAGGTGGACTTGACAACATACCAACAAAATTAATACATGCTGGGGGACAAACTGTGACCAACATCCTCACAGCAATCTGCAATAAGATCTGGCAGACAGGAGATTGGCCTACTCCATGGACCCAATCAATGGTCATCATATATATATATATATATATATATATATATATATATATATATATATATATATATATATATATATATATATATATATATATATATATATATATATATATATATGCAATTCAGCCTTCTTTGAAATGCTTGCCCTCGCATACAGGTGAATGCCTCGGTGACATATAAATTAATGTGTAGTGTTGCAATGTGGATTTCCTTCTGTGATTAATCGAGATACATGTTTTTCTTCGATTTGACATAATTTTCGTGATGGTTTTTAAGATGTCGAAAATTAATTAGGGCACGGACCACAGTTAGAATCCATCCGCCATTACAACGATAAAGAGTCCCAAGGAAAACATGAATTGTGCAGTTTGGGTGAATTAGTGAGAGCAGAAATTGTGTGAATGAGTGAGTGGAAATGATGTTTTTGTGCACAGTAGCATCTGAGCTTTGAAATGCCATTTGTCAGTTGGTATACCTGTTGCGTAAGGACACAGTGGTCATTAGGCAGGATGTACTCATATTTTGGAAACCGAGGAATTTCATGGTTGAAATGCAGGGGGTCAGGCGTTGAAGCAATTTGTGCGAAAAGGAAGTATTCACTTTTCACGAATTTCACACAGCAGGTGTCTTAGTGGGTCTATCATGTGGTGTAAAAATTTTAAGAAAATTGCAGGGAAAATTTTCCATTGGGGCATAAAAACGTTATGATGATCGTCTATGGGAAATGTGACTGTGGTCCGTGCCCAACAAAGTTTTCGGGAAGCTTCCAGGATCGCAAACAGATGTTTTACAGTGTGCAATAAAACTATAAATCTCAAATGGCGCTAATGCGTGATATAGTAAGCCCCGGGCATGAGAGTTAGCAGGTATGACTTTGCCCTTGTCAAAACCCTTCTGTAGAACTGCAGACGCTGTACTGTTTGGGAATTGGTGGGCAGAATCGTCCGCTCCACTAATGAGCTTGGGTCGGAAGTCTCACCTGTCAGAATCTTACATGCGGAGTTTTGGCTTTCCGTAGCACTAACCGTTTCACATGTGTATTCCGTGACATACAACCGACACTTGAGCGTCAAGAAACAGAAGAAATATACTCCAAATAATTATTTATGAGTGCATTTATCGGTTACATAGAAAATATTTCATAAATAGCCGCCATACTGTGCACGTGATGCTGCCTTTGGGTCACATGGCGTAACGCGATTTCGCGTAAAATGAGGCCAGAGTATGCCAGTAGCACAGACATAAATAAAACGCTTGTTAGTAAGTTAGTAGTTTATAGGGGATTATTAATAATGTAACTCTATGGCCAGCAGACGGCAATTCTTAGCGTGACCTTATATTGACCTACAAGATTCCCGTTTTTGTATTCGCGTTCACGAAACATCCGGTTTTCTGTGAGATGCCAGAAACACATGCGTTCTGACAAAAAGGTAATAATTTCACACTTTGACATGGTTATTGTCAGGTAACTTTAGTGATATACATATTAGAATGCATACAGACATGAAATGTGTGTTTATTGCTCTGTTTATTGCATTTTTGTAAGGTTTCACGTTTCATGAAAATGCGTTCGTTTTTGACGAGCGGGTCCTACGCCTATATAACAGCAACAACCATATAGAAAAAAATTATTGGCGATTGACTTTGCCTAAGGAATTGTCTAGAACCCGGGCCCACCTCATTGTCGCCGTTATGACATACGATATGTATAGTAACCTTGCACAATATATGCACTATGCATACTGAACTACGGGACATTAATAACCATGTTGTGCGTAAAAACAACATTTAATCACTTTTTGACCGTCGAATTCGCATATTTAATTCGCTTTAAGTGTCGCCATCTTGCGAATAAAGAGGGCAATGTGGCGCTCAATGCATGTTAAATGTGCGAATTCGAGCTTCGAAAAATGGTGATTAAATGTGTTCTTACGCACAATATGTTTAATAATTTATATGTTACGTAGTTCAGTAAGCACTGTACATACTGCATGTTTGCATGTTAATAACGTCGAAATTGTGGTGGGCCCGGATTCTAGATAAGTACATAAAACAATGTATCCTCGGCACGTCGAGGCTAGGCGGAGTCTATGAAGAAGAAAAGCCGTCGAAACCGAATTGTTAATTGGCGATGATCAATAAATGATATATTGCACTGGTCACGACTCGTGATATTGGCTGGGCTAATGTATGCTAAACGCTAAATGGCTAATGAGAATATGCCAATTTTTAAAATCTGTCAAAAGCTTTGCGGATGAGATGAATGTTTTAAATCACTAGCTATTATTTCAGTTGTGTTTGTGTGAAATGCCTACGTTACGAGTATGACGAAAACGGGCTGTTTGCTAGAAAAAGCATATATATGTGGTTACTATAGTAGGCCTATAAACGATATATATATATATATATATATATATATATATATATATATATATATATATATATATATATATATATATATATATATATATATATATATATATATATATATATATATACGATATATGTACTTTTAATAGTGTATAAATTATAAATAAACTTACAATGCTTCGAAACCGGTGTGCCGCGGTTCACTGGTGTGCCGTGATATAGTCCATGGTGTGCCGAGGTACTTTCGTAGAGGAAAAACTAGAACATTACTGTGTTTTAGTAATATCAAGCTACTATCGTATTCTAAATTCACGATGAGGCATTTTGCATTGCATGGTTTTGGGTACTATATTAGGCTGCACACCTTTGGCAGAGCGTATATATTATTATGTTGTTTCAGCAGTTTTGCCTCACGGATGTTTTCATTTCTGTTGGCGTAACTCAAATTCCCCTTGAGGATGATATGCACATGGCGGCATCTGCACGGTGGTGCGTTTTTGTACTCCGGAAAACGGCATTTCGTTCGATATTTAAGGTTCGGAGTACACTGTGAAGATTTGTAGAAACAGCGCATACTTAGCAATAGTTGAAATCATATCGTGAGCAATTACGAAACATAAACGGTATGATAGTATTACTACAATATAAATGGAAACAAATTATTTAATTATTTTTTAAGTTTCTACTTCCCCAGAAATAATAGCTAGAAAGATTGAGAAGCACTGTCATACCGGAAGCGTGAAGTCAGGTCAACCCAATTTGCCTTTAGGCCGTATAGGTGCCAGTCTAAAGTGGAAATTGACGTGTTTATTACGAAGACATGTTTGACCACTCGAATTTACCTGCTAAACTAAAAATAGAGTGAGAAGATTAAGTATCATTGAAAGCACCTACACGAGTGCTCACTACTTCTGTGCAACCAGTTCCAAACAGACCACCGAGATATTGGTCGACACTGCACAGCTCGCCACGCCAAGTATTCTTTCTGCTGTCTTATCGGAAGGTAATTCGTTTAGCAACATTCTAGCTATTTTATTAGAATCTGATTGGTAATGATACAATACAACTCGTTTCTATTCATAATGTTATTACATATACAACCCTTGTGATGTGTCTGCTCCGGTTTTCTGCATGAGCGTGTAAATGTGAGAATCACACAACAATGTCGAGGCAGGGAGATTAAATACGATGAAAGGCACATTTCTTCGTTGTCAAACACATATGTGCAGGTACACTATATATCACTTATATCGAGTGACATGGATCATCTGGAGATGTGTGTTGAAAAATAAAATACACTCGAAAATTGTTGCCGTTCAAATGTATTCCACTTTTGTTTCATTTCAGTTGAAAAATATTCAAAGTGTCAAATTTTTATGTGTAGCAATTCAAATTGTCAATGCATAGTGAACAATTGAGCACCACTTGGGAAGTTTGTTTATTTGACAAGTATATCGGTACATTCAGTGTTATATGCGTCCTCCATTGGCATTGATGACGGTCCTGCATCTCTGCGCTATGTCATGAACCAAACGGTTAACAGTCATTCTAGAGATCTGCGGATGTGGCTGGTTGAGCCGCCTCTGCAGCGCATCCCAAAAGTGCTCGATGGTATTCTGTTCTGGAATGAGAGAGGACTAGAGCATGGTGCGGATGTTGTGGTGCTGGGGAAGTCCCGCGTGACCTTAGCAGTATCTGGGTGGGCATTGTCTTGCTGCAAAATTGTGTTTCCATGGCGACAAATGGAACCATTTGGATGTGTGAGCACTTGGTTATTATAGGGAACGTAAGTCTCGTCAGCCCTGGAGTCCACTGGCGACCTCGGCTGTTTTGATGCCTGTGTAAAGAATAGGATTATATTTTGTTTTTGGGTGTACTCACAGAACTAACACCAAACGATGTAAATTTTCCTGGTTTCAGACCGATGAAAAGATGTTAAAGGTGTGTGAGAAGTTTTATATCTAAGAATGTTCAGGGTAATTGTTTGAGAGTTATTTACCACTGGATACCATGTATTATTGCCGGCATGAGAAAATTTGTATGAATAGCAAATCTGTTTGCTCAAAAGAGTCCGTTTGAGGGCATGAGCTTTGTGGGCTTATGTGCATTTAGACACCTTGTTAGGCATCCATATTTTAAGATTGTTCGGCTGATTTCGTACCTCTAAATGAGCAGTTTTCGCGAAAATCCGTAGAATGTTTTTAATATATGAAGCGAGATCCTATATTTAAATAATTATAACAGGGACAAATAATTGGGAAATTACATTTCTGGTTCTTCAACGTTGTCTGACACAGTTGTTCCTTCTGATCAACAAACATTATGATTGGAATAAGTATTGTCTATTTATAAATTCTTATTATTGTAGAAACTTTAAGTATTTTACTGTGTCATTATTTACAATAATATTAAAATTGCTACTGAAACATTTGTATTACACGTATTACGAAGCTTCTGTTGTGATTGCGTGCGTGTGCGCTCGTGCGCACGCAGCTCGCACTCAATATATCAAGACAGCCCATTCATAAAACACATATATACAATTTATTACAAAGCTGTTGATTCATTTAATTAACATGTTAAATCACATAATACTGTGTAAAGAAGAGAGTTGAAGATTGTAATTTTTGATGCATTCTTATTTGTCTTTATATTATATTCACAGATGACACAGCACAACAGTATGTCTTGCACCACAAATTATGTCAGTATTTCTGTAAATACATATTAATAATGATTGCTTGAATATTAATGATGCTGCTCTTCGCTTCCATAATTTCAAGAGCAGATTTTGCTGATTATACTGAAGTATAATTTGGACTTCTCTGAGCAGTTTGATGTTAGTAGAGCCACCATCTCAAATATGCTTCACATTCTTATAATGTATGAACAATATATTAACTATTTGAAAGAAATGTTTCTTGTGGGTTTTTACAATAAAAAAATACAGGTTCAGTTAACTTCATTGCCAAAATCGAGGATTACTTTGTAAGTGATTGAACATTTAACTGTGGAAGGTATAGTTATTATAATTTACTGTGTACTACCGGGTAGTCAATTGGGAATGACATTATTGCCGTTTGCAAAACATGTTATACAATGTACAATGAACAGCATTGCAACTATATATTTAATTATTTTCTATCGACTGTCTTTGATGTTGTAATATACTGTGGACTCTAACAATGGTGGTCTCCATTTGTAACTGTAACCCACCAGATTCAATCACAGCAGAAGCGTCGTAATTCGTGTAATACAAATGTTTCAGTAGCAAGTTTAATATTATTGCAAATAATGACTCAGTAAAATACTTAAAATTTCTACAATCATAGGAACTTATAGACAATATTTATTATAATCACAATGTTTGTTGATCAGAAGGAACAACTGTGTCAGACAACCTTGAAGAGTCAGACATGTAATTTCTCAGTTAATTGTCCCTGAAATAATTATTTTAATATCAGATCTCGCTTCAGATATTAAAAACATGCTATGGATTATCGCTAAAACTGCTCATTTAGACGTGTGGAATCAGTCGAAAAATCTTAAAATATTTATGCCTAACAAGGTGTCTAAATGCACATAAGCCCACAAAGCTCATGACTTCATACGGACTCTTTTGAGGAAAGAAAACATATTTGCTATGCATATAGATTTTGCTGTGCCGGCAGTGCGCGAGCGATAATATATTGTATCCAGTTGTAAATAACTCTCAAACGAATGCCGTGAAAATTTTTACATATAAACCTTTTTACACACTTGTAACATATTTTCATTGGTCTGAAACCAGAGAAATTTACACCGTTTGGTGTCAGTTCGGTGAATACACCCAAAGGCAAAATATGATCCCATTCTTTACACCCGAGGTCGCCATGGACTCAGGAGCTAAAACTAGGTCACGAGACTTACGTTCCCTATACCGCAGCTCCGTTAAGCCATTTCATTGACCTAGGAAACGGTTTCGAAAGATGGCTGGTCGTATGTGCTGGTTGATGCCAATGCCTCCCCATATCATCACGCTTTGGCCACCCCACGGGTTCCTCTCCATCACCCACCAATCAGCATATGTTTCGTCGACTCGATGCCATACTCTCCTACGGCCGTCCAGGTTGTTACGTAATATCGTCGTTCATCCAAGAACAGGACCATAATAATGGCAGAAACAATTTCTTTGCTAATTCATTACCATTCAACCCCATTTCGGCGAGTTCCCAGCTCATTCATTCGCATGAAAACAGTGCCTGATGTGTGGTTGAAGTATTTGTTTGAGTAACGTTGTGTAGTAACAGGCGCATGGCTGAGTACCTTTCATATAAGTCCAATTGGTGTTCAAAGTAAGCAGTAGCCGGGGAAATGTGTAAATTCTACGCTATAAAAAAACACATTTAAGCAGCGATCAAAGAAATATTGCGTTTACGTAACGGGTTGAATGTTTAGGTCAATAGTGAAATAGACTGATCTGCTGTTGTACCACTAAAATATACACCACTGTGGTTTAAGTTACATGCTTCTGGTTCTGTTTTTCGTGGCAGATGAAGGTCATACTGATGTTGCTGATGCTGATGGCGCCATTCTGCGAAGGTGTGCAGCCAATAGATCCAGAATGCTTTCATTGCTTACGCAAGTTTTACGAGTGCTACAAACAGAATGGGTGTGCTCATAAGGCTAACAAGAATTTCAGTGCATCCTGCAAGAGGGACTACGACGAATGCATCAAGTTCTGCAATACTATGCTTAAGCGGTTGAGAACAGATGACTTTCCTGTCATCAGACACGAAGTGGGGCGAGACAAATGGTAAGAAACACGTTCCTGAAATATGTCATCAATAGAGGAAGGCAGTGTTAGTTGAACCACTGACATAGTTGAGCCACCCATGTCTCCGACGAAACTACAGCAGCAACAGATACGTGATGCCAGCCAGTGTTTGAACACGATTGACGTACAATATGTGCAATTTTCACAAAGGTCAGAAACTGTGAGTTAAAATATGTTTCTTGATGTTTTTTTTTTATAACTTTTGGTGCTTGTGATTAACGTCTGCTTGTGTGTAAACTATTAGTATTATATCAATAAAGCGTGTTCATTTGTCAGTGACGTTTTGTACCCATTGTGTAGATGTTTTGGCCGAGTTGTTATGAAATCTTAGTAGGCCTACTTGAATTCTTCAAACAGAGCATTTCCCCATTGTGACACAATCTACGCGACACTGACTCAACTTACCCCACACAAAGTGGTAGTTGAGACAGTTTAGTGGTTTAAATTAGCTATATATAATTATCCATTTATACTATATATATATATATATATATATATATATATATATATATATATATATATATATATATATATATATATATATATATATATATATATATATATATATATATATATATATATATATATATATATATATATATATATATATATATATATATATATATATATATATATATAATATATATATATATATATATATATATATATATATATATATATATATATATATATTTATATGTAGGACACAATCATATTCCTAAGTCTAAATTGTTTCCACTCGCATAATCTGTGATTATTAGTAGTCAATTTAGACCACGATTATATATATATATATATATATATATATATATATATATATATATATATATATATATATATATATATATATATATATATATATATATATATATATATATATACACACGTGTGTGTGCGTGCGGGCGTGCGTGCGTGCGTGAATACTTGTGTGCATGGATGCGTGAGTCAGTAAGTACATTTGTAATGCACTACAGAAAGTGCACACAACCGATTTTATAATTATGAAAAAGTGGATTGTAAGCAGATGATAGACAAGGAGATGATAAATAACGTGGATCGAAAGCTCAGTTGGTTGGATAAGACATATTTAACAGATTTAACAAGATTGCCATCCCAAACAACAAGTTCCAGATGGCAAGTGGACAAGGAAGCCATTGGCTTATCGAGAGTCCAACAATTTTCTCATCTATGTATAGCCCGCCCTTATTAAATATCTGTCAATTCTATTTTTAAACATATTCACACTACTAGCATTAATCAAAATCACAATCATTTGGCAGTTTGTTCCATTCATTTATCACCCTCTGTTAGAAAGAGTACTTTCTCATGTCCAACCTACACTGCTCCTTAACTAATGCTGCTTTGTGTCCTCTGGTTCTACTGCCTTCTTTAAGTTTAACGAACATATTCCTGTCAAGATCCTCATAACCGTTCAATATTTTAAACACTTCTATTTGGTCTCCTCTTAGTCTCCTGGTCTCTAGTGTTGTCAAACCACATTATAATAAGCGACTTTCGTAACTAAGTTATCTCAATTCTGGAATCATTTTAGTTGCTCTTCGTTGTATTCTTTCTACCTTGTCTATGTCCTTTTTACGATACGGCCTCCATGCTTGAATACAATATTCCAAATGTGGTCTAACTATTGCTTTGTACAGGGGTATGATTAGCTGTTTCTCCTTATACATGATAGTTCTCCTAATCCCGCATTGCTCTGAAACTTTCATGTCATCACTAAATGTTACTCCTAAGTCCTTTTCTTGTGTGGTTCTACCTATTACAGCATCCCCCATTTTATATTCTTCGTCCATGTTTCCATGTCCTGTGTGTATACATTTACACTTCCCAAAAGTTAATAACATTTGCCATTTTTCTGACCATTTAACTAATTTATCTAGATCATCCTGTAAACTTTGTTTATCTGTATCATTAGTAACCTTTCTGAATACTTTTGTGTCATCTGCACATTTGAGCACTTTGCTAGATATGTCATCTTCTAAATCATTTATATATTTATATTATATAAATATATATATATATATATATATATATTAAAAACAGTATAGGGTCTAATACTGATCCCTGTGGTACCCCACTCAAAACCGATTTCCAATTTGAAATCTCACCATCTACTATTACTCTCTGACTTCTGTGTGTAAGCCACTTTTCTATCAGTTGATTACATCATTACCAATACCATGTACTTTTAGTTTAAGTAACAATCTTTGGTGTGGCACTTTATCGAAAGCTTTCTGAAAATCTAAGTAGACAACATCCACTGGTGACCCATCATCTACCCACTTTGTAATTTCTTCAAAAAACAAGAGATTGGTTGGACATGACCTTGCTTTTAGGAACCCATGTTGAGATGTAGTTATTAAATTATGTTTTACAAGGAATTTCGTCATGTGGTCTCTAATTAATGTTTCGAGTAATTTACATACAACTGATGTTTTTTGGTTGTGATGTAATAACACATAATATGATAATTAGAGATTAATGATAATTAGTTTAAATGGTGTCGCTGGAAGACGGCTCTAAGTCAAGCGACAGTTATACAAAATAACTTATCGAAAGTATTCAGATATATTGTAATTGTCTTTTTATATATGTTATGTTGTAAAAATAAAGTTACTTACTTACTTACTTACTTACTGGTCTGTAATTTTCTGGCTTGTTCCTCGATCCCTTCTAAAATAGTTGCGTAATGTTTGCTTCTTTCCATTCTGAAGGAACTATTCCCTCTTCTAGTGACACGTTAAACAATTTTGCAAGTGGTGTACTAATTTGCTCAACAATTTCCTTAAGCAGTTTTGGTGGTATCCAATCAACTCCAGGTGATTTATTATCTTTCATCTTCTTCATTTTGTTTGCTATCATTTCAGGAGTTACAAATAACTGTCCTAAATGTTGTGATTTATTGCCCTCAAAATTAATAAATGGAACTGGAAGTGAGCTGATACCTTCTGTGGTAAAAACTTAGCTGAAATACTCATTCAGGACTTCTGCCATTTGAAACCCGTCTGAAAGTATGTTTCCCCTGTTGTTTTCCAGTGGTCCGACCTTATCTCGAACTTTCTGTTTACTCCTAACAATAGTATACACACTCTTGCTGTTATTTTTTATATTACCTTCCAATTTTTTTCCAAAGGTTCTTTTAGATTTTCTAATTTCAGTTGTAGCTAGGTTAAGTGCCTCTTTGTAATTTGCATAGTCTTCATCCTTTCTGGTACGCCTATAAACCATCCACATAGTTTGCTTAAACACTATTTTTCTAATAGCTTCTTTTGACAAATGTTTCTTTCTAGACCGTTTTCCTTGTTTTTTCAAGGGAACAAATTTATCGATGATACTCTCAATTTCATATTTTAGAATATTCCAACATTCAATTGCGGTCTTATTCATCAGCATGTTATTCCAATCTAGCTTTGCTAAGTATTTTCTCATATCTTTATAGTTACCTTTGTGGAAGTTTCTCCTATACGTTTTTTATTTTTACTTTCTGATTTTCCATTGATGTCAAAATGAATTTGATGGTCACTGTTACCCAATTGTTCGTGTATTTTTACATTGTCCACTAATTTTTTTGCGATGATAAAACTATATCTAATACATTTTATTCCCTGGTTGCTTCTAGTACGTGCTGAGTAAGGAAGCTCTCCTGAAATAAAAATAGAAATTGTTGGTCCTCACCCCCTCTCTAGAGATATCCATTGTATGTGTCCATGGTTAAAATCTCCCATTATGATATATTCCCCTTTACTAACTTCCTTTATTACATTTTGTATTTTTGTGTTATTCTCTTCGTTTATGTTTGGACTTCGGTAAACTAATCCAATAGTTATTTTGCACCAAATAGCTTCATCGTAATCTGCTTCCCTTTCTAATTATATTTCATAAGCCGGAATAGATTCTTTAACATATAAAATAACTCCCCCTCCCCTTCTTCCTATTCGATCTCTCCTAAACATTACGTATCCTGTCAATCCTAATTCAGCATCTGTTATGTCTGTGTTGGTCCATGATTCGGTAATGCCAATTATGTGAAGGTCAATATCTTCTACCACAATGTTTCATTCGTTTTTTTATTATTATACTCCTAGCATTTAAACACGCGCATCTATAACCTGCTTCATACATGTCTTCCGGACATTTTGTTATTGGTTTATCTGTACTAGTGGCCTCTTGTCCTGCTTGAGGCATCTCTAAGTAACCCCCCTGCGCTTCTAGTTTAAATAGGGTTGACTACCAAACATATTCGTTATGCTACCCATGTCACTGTCTACTGCTGCTGTGAGTCCATCCGCAAATACTGCTGCCCCCTTTCCACTTAGATGAAGCCCATCCTTCATGTACATATGAGCCCTTCCAACAAAACTTCCACACAAATCCACAAAACCCACTTCCTCTTCCTTACATAGCTTCTCGACTAGCATGTTAATTGCCATCCCCAGCAATTTCGATATCTATGACCCCTCCTTCCTATTACTGGTAGAATCCCTGACAGTATTACCTGCTCAATCCTCGTATGGTTTAGTGTTCTGACCAAATTCCTGTATTTCCTAACTATGGCAGTTGTACCCTCCCTCTCTACGTTATTTGTCCCTACGTGTACTAAAACAGATCTAACCTTGCCCGAACCCACGATGTTTTCTACCCTCTCAGTTATCGCTTCTATTTTGGCCCCAGGCAAGCAAACTACCACATCATCTCCCTTGTTTAAGACTCTGTCGGTCTTCCTAACTATTGAGTCCCCCACAAACACCCTCGCTCTCTTTCTCACCCCCTCTATCACTGCTTCAGAATAGCTCTTCCGATGGATCCCCTATATATAACAAGCCACACAACGATTGGGCGAATAGCTTTTGCCAAACCACTTTGTTTGTTAGGACGTTTACCGATTTGTTGTTTTTATTCGTAAAAATATGTGTCTTACTAAGGCATTCTTATTGTTTATCTTACATATTTCCTTGTTGATATGTTAGACCAGTCAATATATCCCATTTAAAGGGCAAACCGTCCACAAATTGCAATAGTAATCATTCTGATTGATATATTTTCATTCCAAATATAGTAAAGAATTATATATTATATGATATGTGATGTGACAAGGAAAAAAACAAAGCATCTGATCATTTCCATTTTGACCCTACCCACGAAGGACCGGACTCAATGACAGAACAACCATGTATTTTAACAGAAACCATTCAGGTATTGTTGTTAAACCAAATATATTATAAAATGGCCAATAACGCAAATCCCAAACGCCTTTCTCATAAGCCGCATCCGTTGCTAATAACCAATGTGGCCATACCCAAGCAATCTAAGGCGATTTTGAAAAATCAAAGTACTGGAACATTGATACCTAATCAATATTGTTGTACACCAACACAAATATGCTTACAAAAAATTCGTCATTTCAAGACGTGCTGGCGGATAACTGTAAAGTTCATGTGGGAAAACTTCATGCAGATCCCCACGACTTATCATTGCAGTAATCAGATGCTGGAACAGCAGTAGCGATACTATTATCAAATTAACAGAAAGCAATCTTTTCGTGCAACTGAAACAGCAGTAGCGATAGTATTCTCAAACTCACACTTTCGTGCAAATGGACAGACAGCAGTAACGATAATATTATCAAACTCACAGAAAACATAATCTTTTCGAGCAGTTGGAACAGCAGTAGCAATAATATTATCGAACTCACATAAAACATAATATTTGTGTGCAACTGAAACAGCAGTAGCGATAGTATTATAAAACTCACATTTTTGTGCAAATGGACAGAGAGCAGTAACGATAATATTATCAAACTCACAGAAAACATAATATGTTCGTGCAACTGCAACATCAGTACCGATAATGTTATCAAACTCACAGAAACCATAATCTTTTTTGTGCAACTGGCACAACAATAGCGATAATATCATCAAACTCACAGAAAACATTGTCTTTTCGTTCAACTGGAACAGCAGTACCGATAATATCATCAAACTCACAGACAACACAATATTTTTGGGGAAATGGAACAGCAGTAGCGATAATATCATCACACTCACAGAAGACATAATCTTTTTCGAGCCAATGGAATAGGAGTAGAATTATATATTATCATACTCACAGGAAACAGATTCTTTTTGTGCAAACAATAAACAAACCAATCATGTGAAGATGTTGACGTCGTTATTAAAGTGGTTATCACTGAACTGAATTTTTAATATTGGTACATATGTACAACTCTACATTCTATGTATCTATGAAAGAGGTTATCGGCCAATCGTCTCAGAGAAATTAGGTTGAGCTACTGTGCTCTACCATATCTTCATCCAGCATCCTTCAAGGTTTCCCTTATATGGGTACGTGGCCACTCCCAGATTAAAGACAATGCACGACGATTTTTATTGTTTAACTGATATGCCACTAGTTGGGGGTTTCGTATAATTAAAGTGTCATTATTATCTGCTTTTTTCGTTCTCCAAATACATTTAAGTTAACATGGTTTAATATGTATTGCTGTAGTATACTAACGGTCAGAAATCGGACATACGGAATACTGTAGCCAGTGTGTCCTTTCTTATCAACCTGGCTTTAAAAACTTTAAGTAGCTCGACTCTTAGTCGCCTAGTCTCAAGAGTAGTGATGTCTAGAGCTCTCAACCTATTATTGCATTTCATAAGTTTTACCTCACATGTTTTAATTTTTGTTGGCGTAACTCAAATTCCCCTTGAGGATGATATGCACATGGCGGCATCTGCACGGTGGTGCGTTTTTGTACTCCGGAAAACGGCATTTCATTCGATATTTAAGGTACAGAGTACACTGTGGATATTTGTGGAAACAGTGCATACTTAGCTACAGTTGAAAACAATATTTATTTGTCGGCTTCTCGGGAAATTCAAAAAAGAGAAATTACGAAACATAAATGGTATGACAGTATTACTACAACAAAATTGGAAACAAATGATGTTCTTCGGACTGTTGTTAACTTTTAAACCTCATCAATTTTTTTTTATTTCTACTTTCCCAGAAATAATAGCAAAAAAGGTTGAGAAGCACTGTCATACAGGATGCGTGAAGTCAGGTCAATCCATTTAGTCTTTAGGCCTTATACGTGCCAGTTTAAAGTGGAAATGGACATGTTTTTTTTTTACGAAGATATGATTGGCCACTCGAAGTTACCGGTGAGAAGATTAAGTGTCACTGGGTGCACCTACACGAATGATCACGACTGCTGTTCGATCAGTTCCAAACAGACCACCGAGATATTGGTCGACACTGCTCAGCTCCCCGCGCCAAGAATTCTTACTGCTGTCTTATCGGAAGGTAATTAGTTTAGCAACATTCTAGCTATTTTATTAGAATCTGACATATACTGATACAATACAGCTCGCTTCTATTCATAATGTTATTACAAATACGACCCTTGTGATGTGTCTGCTCCGGTTTTCTGCATGAGCGTGTAAATGTGAGAATCACAAAACAATGTCGAGACATGGAGATTGAATACGATGAGAGGCACATTTCTTCGTTGTACAAACACATATGTGCAGTTACACTATGGATCAATTAAATGGAGTGATATGTACACTATAGATCATTTGGATACATCTGGAGATGTATGTTGAAAAATAAAATAAACGCTAAAATGTTTGCTGTTCAAACGTTTTCCACTTTGGTTTCATTTCAGTTGAAAAATATTCAGAGTGTGTCCAATTTATGTGTGTGGCAATTCAAATTGTCAGTGTATAGTGAACGATTGAGCACCACTTGGGCAGTTTGTATGCTTGACCAATACATCGGTACATTCAGTG
The DNA here is from genome assembly GCA_033239005.1 of Lamellibrachia satsuma. Taxonomy (NCBI): domain Eukaryota; kingdom Metazoa; phylum Annelida; class Polychaeta; order Sabellida; family Siboglinidae; genus Lamellibrachia; species Lamellibrachia satsuma. The sequence goes on from BSQZ01000006.1 coordinate 12,675,629, forward strand.
TTATGTGCGTCCTCCATTGGCATTGATGACGGTCCTGCATCTCTGCGACAAGTCGTGAACCAAACGGTTAACAGTTATTCTAGGGATGTTGGCACAAGCGTGGAGGATCGCCCTGCGGAGATCTGCGGATGTGGCTGGTTGAGCCGCCTCTGCAGCGCATCCCAAAAGTGTTCGATGGTATTCTGTTCTGGACTGAGAGAGGACTAGAGCATGGTGCGGATGTTGTGGTGCTGGAGGAACCTTATCAATGTCTGGGTGGGAATTGTCTTACTGCAAAATTGTGTTTCTATGGCGACAAATGGAACGATTTGGATGTGCAAGCACTTGGTTAATATAGGGAACGTAATTCTTGTGACCTAGTTTCAGCTCTGGAGTCCACTGGCGACCACGGCTGTTTTGATGCCTGTGTAAAGAATAGGATTATATTTTGTTTTTTTGGTGTACTCACAGAACTGACAAAAAACGATGTATTTTTTATGGTTTCAGACCGATGAAAAGATGTTAAAGGTGTGTGAGAAGTTTTATATATAAGAATGTTCAGGGTAATTGTTTGAGAGTTATTTACAATGGGATACCATATATTATCGCTGGCGCACTGCCGGGATAGCACAATTTGTGTGCATAGGAAATCTGTTTGCTCAAAAGAGTCCGTTTGGGGGCATGAGCTTTGTGGGCTTATGTGCATTTAGACACCTAGCTAGGTATAAATATTGGTGGTCTCCATCGGTAACTATAGCCTACCAGATTCAATCACAACAGAAGCTTCGTAATTCGTGTAATACAAATGTTTCAGTATAAATTTTAATATTATGGTAAATAATGACACAGTAAAATAAAAGTAAAAAAAAAGTTTCTACAATCATAGGAACTTATAAATATAGACAACACTTATTCTAATCACAATGTTTGTTGATCAGAAGGAACAACTGTGTCAGACAACCTTGATGAGTCAGAAATGTAATTTCCCAATTAATTGTCCATGAAATAATTATTTAAATATCGGACCTCGTTTCAGATATTAAAAACATACTACGCCGGATTATCGCTGGAACTGCTCATTTAGACATGTGGAATCAAGCGAAAAATCTTTAAATATTTATGCCTAACAAGGTGTCTAAATGCATAGAAGCTCATGCCCTGAAACGGACTGTTTTTAGTAAAGAAAACATATTTGCTATGGCCTATGCATATAGATTTTGCTATGCCGGCACTGCGCGAGCGATAATATATGGTCAGGGTTGGCATGTAACGAAGTAAAAGTACTTCATTGCAATACTTGAGTAGTTATTTCAAGTAATTTGCGTGTAACGAAGTAGAATTTCGACTAAATACTTTTTACTTGTAACGAAGTAGTTTTATCTAAAGTAACGCGACTTTTTACTCCGTTACTTTTATTTACTTCGCAATATATTTTCATTACATTTTTTTGCGAAACCGCTGGCGCTGCTGCCGGTGGCGCTCCACCGTCAACGACATTTCAAAAACTGTTCATAGTCGCCAGGCCAAAAGCTATTAATATCATTCAGTCGCCTGCCAATTGGCGATCATATTTGCATGCATACCTCTCTTCAGGAAATCGACGCAACCACTGTTTTATATCTACGTCAGTGAAAGAAGTCTGCCAAATATTGGCATAGGTCAGGTCAAGGCCGTTGACATGAAATGTCACTTCGAGCACACAACGCTTGAACGCCATCTCAAACCACGATGCAAATGTCTCCGTCAGGGCGTTTTTTAACATACAAAGTGGGGGGGCAATGCCCCCCCAGCCCTTTCATTTGCCCCCCCCCAGTCAAACCAACTTGCCCCCCCCCAATACGTGCCCCCATTCTCCTTAACCAGCCCCTTGTATTACTGTAGGTCATAATTTGTATTCTTTTTGTTAGTGTGATTTAGTTAATTTTCATTGGTGGCAAAATCAAGAAAGTACCAAAGTTAAAGAAGGGCAAAATGTCTACAAAAGATCAATTTATTGATATGGCTCAGAGGGGAATCTTACATTTTCAAAAAAGGCTTTATATTTCCTGTTCCATAACTAGATGCCAGGTTACTATTTTCATGTTACCATTTTCATGTTCGATGCGTCTCGAATGGTGAGGTTTACTTTCGACTCGAAAGTCGAAGAATAATGGCAATATCATGGACATAGGCAGTAGTACCCGAGTTATGGTGTGTTTATGTTAATGCATGCGACAGGAAGTGAGGAATGTAATAGCATCATAGCAATAACAGTGACGTATTGCCGAATGGCTTCTTCATACAGTTCATGCGAAGAACTGAAAACGTGCTTTGGCATAGCCATACATAGCCATAGAAGTGTTTACTTATGACGTCAGTGTTCCGGTGCTAGAATAGCTAATGATATATATATATATATATATATATATATATATATATATATATATATATATATATATATATATATATATATATATATATATATATATATATATATATATGTAAATATGTGTACCTTCATGTTACTGTTTGTTTAAATTGTGTATAATTCAACAAGACCCGCCATCACATTTTACACGATTGAGCCGCGTGCAATCCAGTTCTTTACAGTGATGTTGAAATAGCTGTTAACATAAACCGGTGTCCTGGCCGCGAAATTTCGAAACGTACCCGGTATAGCACAGGCGAGACTAAACCACGCCCATTCGCTATTATCATTGGTCGAGAGCGAGCGGGCGGGGATTAACGATGTATCAACAACCTTTCAGTCGGCTGTTTTTTTTCTTCAAATAATAAATAAACCTGGCAAAGTGTGTGTAGTGTCCAACGAAAGTAATTGGAAACGTTTAACAAATATCACAAAATAATCACATTTTAATAATGATCCCTCTTGTAGGTAAGATGATACAAACATCACAACAGCCATAAACCTGTAAGGGTAGATTTTTTTGAGACAGTAACCTAGCCAATTCATTCTCCGCATCTTTGAGAAATCGAAATTTTAAGCATGGTAACTCAAAGAAGCATATTGTATACATACTAAACAAGTACATTTTAAAATGTATGAATAGTTGATAGTGTGATGGAAAGTTGGCGGTCAGCAGGGACTTCAACTTTGGAAAATTGTTACTCAAAAGTTGGTGGTCCACATATTAACATAACAAATGTAATCGACATTTGCACATGTCAGTTTTTGGAAGTACGTATTTTCTATATTTTGATTTGTTATGTACTTAGCCAACCATTTGATTGATAGACATGTTTTGTATTACTCTCTTTTCTGCATTATGCCTATATCTTCAGTATATTTATGTCTAGAGTCTAGAGCATGTCGCCGCTCGCATTGTAATTCCACTATAAAAGTGTTTCAAATAGACATGCTTTTCCTGAGTTAGTTATTACATTTAACCATCTAATTTGTCCATGTCGATATCCTGCCAGTCATGCCTAAGAGAGACAGAAATGCAAAACGAAAACTACAGAAGAGCTACAGAAATCTGCCGCAAAATGTCAACGCCTAGACACAATTTTTCGACGCAGCCTCAATAACTCATTGCCAGAAATACCCACAATGTCGCCAGGGAACTATGATCCGTCCGCTGCCATCACACCTGATGACACTCCCAAAGACGAAGGTGTACCACCAGTCACAGAGATTCTGCCTTCGTCGTGCTCTCGCCCGAGTACCAGTTCATCAAGCAGCCATGATCCGTTCACTGCCATCACATCTGACGACACTCCCACAGAGATACTGCCTTCGTCGTGTTCTCGCCCGATAGGCAGTTCATCAAGCAGTCATGATCCGTCCACTGCCATCACACCTGACCACACTCCTGGTGACAAAGATCACCACCTTACCCAGACACCTGGTCAGGAAACCGACAACGCAACTTCCCGCACACCGACGTACAAAGGAATTCCGTTAACTATTGCAGATGTTGTCAACAAATTCCCCGAGCTTCGCTCATTTTCAGCAAAGAAATGTGGCCGAACAAGGGCTCACATTGTATGCACAACATGTCAGGAGTATGATAAGATGGCAAAGAAAAGTTCTAAAAATGGCACTATAGCAATCACAAGCGGCGTCAGGGCGGACTGTAGTGATAGGCTTGAAAGGGTCACTGACCATATGACCTCTGAACCGCACATAGCAGCAACAAGCAAGAAGAAGATGGACGAAGCCTGGGAAGAGTGCACAACGTCGCATCCATGGCTGCGCGCACTCACTGCTTACAATAAGACTGTTTTTGCAATGCCTCTGCGAATGGCCGTCGACGTGTACAACGACTGTCTAACCGAAACGGTCTCCGCCCGATCGTGGCCGATGCGGTCTCTGGCTTGTTTGGCGTCGGACCATCTGTTGGCCGCTATGCGACAAAATGGCGCAGATGTGGAATTTGTTCCATTCACGTCCGCGTCTAGCGACCTACATTACAGGGACCCAAACTACTATAAGCAGATGCTGGATGTCATATACGAACTAGAGAAAGTGCGTCTGTCTCAAATGCACAGTCTTCAGCGTGCAGATTGATGGCAGCTGTGACAGGCAAATGTGGGACCACAAGTTTGTAAGTGGACGGATGGCTAACAGTGATGGTACCGTAACGAGTGTGTTCATCGTCATGCATTTCCCAGAGAAGAACGGCGCCCCTGGACTACTGGAAGCGGTTAACAAAGTTTTGGATCTGACCGGATGTAAAGACACGAAGCTCGTCGGTGTCACCACTGACGGCGAATCGGCAAACACTGGCAGACATGGTGGGTTATGATGTTTGCTTGCTGAATAAGTGCAGAGAGGTCTGGCAACTTTCTGGTGTGCTGCTCACCGGTCGGACTTAGCCATTGAGTCGGTCGTCAGCACCGTACCGGAGCTGGGCATCTGGAAGTCTAATCTACTGGGGCTCGTACGATTCTTCCGGACGCCGAGAAGGATGACGATGTTATCAGCGCAAGCCGGGAATGTCAAACAGTTCCCCCGGCACCACGATGTCAGGTTTGCCCAGCACGAGCTGCAGCTGGTGGATGCTGTGCTGAATAACCTACCAGCCTGCATTAAGGTGTGGGAACAGATGCAAGCACCAGAAAGTACCAGCGATAGAAAGGAGAAGGCTGAAGCCAAAGGGTTTCTGAGAATTTGGAACCACCAACAGAAGTCGATAACATCACTGATGGGCGACATCCTGGAGATATTTGAAACACTCCAGAAGAAGTTGCAAAGGAGTGATTTGTTCATCAGTGATCTTCTCACTGTGACTGGCGCTGCCGTCAAGAAGTTGAGATTGATGAGGGATGGACCATTCCCGGGAAGAAGAAAGGAGAAAGAGAGTTGCCCAACCAATAGCACCAGTGAGGACCGAACACAGCGAAAGTTGATCCACCAGTTCGTTTGGACGAACCGTCGTGATGCACGAGCAATCAGGCTGGAGGTCGTGCAAGCATCCCACGAATACTTCTCTGAACGCATGCACCCGGAGCAGGAGGACGTCATCAAAGACATGAAGGGGTTGGTGATGTCACGCAATCTGGGATCATTCGTTGAGCATGGCGTGCGCGTCGTCAGGCGTCTTTTTCCAGACGAGGCATCTGACTTTGCGGACGGAGCAGCCGAGCAATGTGAGAAAATGATGAATGTGCCGTTCCTGCCTGATGGCTGTGATCTCGGTTGTGAGATGACTGTCAGATTGCGGCAACTTCTGCCAGTCACCACAGGTTCAGTTCAGAAGGTGTTGGCATCTCTGGCTTGCATGAGTCCACACTCTATGCAGACCGAAAGGATCGTGAGCCACCACAACCTCGTTGTCGACAATCACCGCACCAGCATGGGTGAGGACACGAGAAACACCCGCCTCGTGGTGGCATTGAATGGTGTGGGCACCGCCTACTTTGACCCTCGACCCGCTGTCGTCAAATTCCTGGAGAAGACCAGAAGATGCGGGGCTCCAGATTGGGATATCTACGGGCAGCGTGAATTCGTTAGGAAATTCACCCGCGAAACGGGGTTCGTCTAGTAAAATTGAGACGACTGTCAAACGTACTGACTTGCAAGTTGCTAGAGACGTGTCATGTTTCTCTAACTACTGCATGCGTTTGTACTAAAAAATTCTGGGATATAAGTGTAACATTAATTTTATACCGAGATGCAGTCGTCAGTGTGCAATCATATGGATAAAAAGATACTGACACACGCACGCACGCACGCACGCACGCACGCACGCACGCACACACACACACACACACACACATAAATATATATAAAGGTTTCATACATTCCTAAGGGTTATGTAAATAATAATTAATAATGCGTAAGGTGCCCTTTTTAAGCATTGCCCCCCCAGTGAAAATTCAATAAAAAACGCCCTGGTCTCCGTTGCACCATATAAACTATTAATCAGTAAGTTTCCAATACGTATTATAAATATTAAAATTTGCAATTTCGACAATGTATTGATAATCCCCATACACTGACACAATTCTGATATTCGTGAGTGAACGCGCATCGTGGATCGAGAACGAGAACCGTTTTTCGGCCATTGGTATTGTCAACAACGGCCTTACCGGCTTACGTCAGCATCAAATAGCATTTTACTTTCACGAATAAAATTCATATTGAGATGTTTAATAAATTCATAATAATGATTACTCTACAGAACTAAACAGTAACGAATTGATACTCTGCCATTTGGCAGCATATTTTCCCAGCAATGGCTTATTCAAGCCGACCCATAAATAATATCAAAGACAGGGACAGGGGCCCACTTTTAATTGCAAGTAATAACAGTATTCCTCTGTTGCACTGGTCTGTCTTCTGATCAATTCTAGCCCCAGCTGATACCAGGTAACCAACACAACTGGCTACTAAAGCGTGTTGTTTCAATGTTTGTGTGAGCTGATATAAGACATGTCTGGGAAGACATGATAAGGCGGGGGTTCACAAGCCAGATGGCTTCTTCAGCTAGGCATCAGATGTCTTTGTTAATTTTACTATGGGCAGTGCTAGGTTGTATTACCTCTGACCAGTTTCCCTGAGAGGCTACTACTAGTACTGGACTGACCCTCTACCTACTCCGATACAATCACACCTGCGTATACACATCCTGTTGTACAGTCTAGCTCTTCCCATACCTCAGTGAAACAGGTCGATAAAAAGACAGATTGAGCCTCATATTTAATTAAGTTCTGTATTTAACTGAAATTATTTGATGTCGTGAGCGCTCATTAAATATAATGTTATTTTCCAAGCATCCATGGCAAGTGAGCACCGTGTTCAATGGTGGCAGACCGATTGACCAGCTAAGGCTGTCTGGGAGCACATTGTTATAGGCATAGTGGTTGCAAAACAGTTGTCAGATGCAAATTGTGTAATTTATATAATATTACTCTAATATTACTGTTGTACTTTTACTTCAAGTACTTTTAAAAAGTAGTTTTACTTTTTACTCAAGTACTTTTTTTACAAAGTAATTTTACTTTTACTCAAGTAGTTTTTAGGTGAATTACTTTTACTTTTACTCAAGTACAAAATAAAAGTAATTCAGTCAACCCTGAATATGGTATCCAGTTGTAAATAACTCTAAAACGATACCGTGACAATTTTTACTTATAAAGCTTCTCACACACTTTTAACATGTTTTCATCGGTCTGAAACCAGAAATATTTACACCGTTTGGTGTCAGCTCGGTGAATACAGTGAAAGGCAAAATATAATCCCATTCCTTACACAGGCATCAAAACAGCCGAGGTCGCCAGTGGACTCCACCACGAGACCTACGTTCCCCATACCGCAGTTCCGTGAAGCGATTTCATTGACATCGGACACGGTGTTGAAAGATGACTGGTCGCATATGTGGGTTGATGCCAATGCCTCCCCATATCATCACGCCTGGGCCTCCGCATGGGTTCCTCTCCATCACGCACCTATCAGCGTATGTTTCGTCGTCTCCTTGTCAATGTACCATCGTCGTTCATCCAAGAACAGGTCCATACACACTTTCTTTGCTCATTCATTACCGCAACCCCATTTCGGCGAGTTCCCAGTTCATTCATTCGCATGAAAACAGTGCCTGATGTGTGGTTGAACTATATGTTTGAGCAACGTTGTGTAGTAACAGGCGCATGGCTGAATACCTTTCATAGAAGTCCAATTGGTGTTTAAATTAATCAGTAGTCGGGGAAATGTTAAATTATACACTATAAAAAAGCACATTTAAGCAGCAATCATATATTGCGTTTACGTAACGGATTGAATGTTTAGGTCAATAGTGACATAGACTGATCTGCTGTTGTACCACTAAAATATACACCACTGTTCACTGCAGCTGTGGTTTAAGTTACATGCTTCTGGTTCTGTTTTTCGTGGCAGATGAAGGTCATACTGATGTTGCTGATGCTGATGGCGCCATTCTGCGAAGGTGTGCAGCCAATAGACCCAGAATGCTTTCATTGCTTACGCAAGTTTTACGAGTGCTACAAACAGAATGGGTGTGCTCATAAGGCTAACAAGAATTTCAGTGCATCCTGCAAGAGGGAATACGACGAATGCATCAAGTTCTGCAATACTATGCTTAAGCGGTTGAGAACAGATGACTTTCCTGTCAGTCACCAGACACTATAAGTGGGGCATGACATCTGGTAAGAAACACGTTCCTGAAATATGCCATCAATAGAGGAAGGCAGTGTTAGTTGAGCCACTGACATAGTTGAGCCGCCGATGTCTCCGAAGAAACTACAGCAGCAACAGATAAGTGATGCCAGCCAGTTTTTTAATACGATTGACGTAAAATATGTGCAATTTTCACAAAGGTCAGAAACTGTGAGTTAAAATATGTTTCTTGATGTTTTTCATAATTTTTGGTGTTGTGAATAATGTATGCTCGTGTGTAAACTATCAACGGACGTGACTAGACTTCGTTGTCTGTGCACTTATAAATCGTTTAACTATTCACAGAGAAGAAGTTGATTTTACATCACTTCGCGCATTAATGAGAAGTTAATAAAAACAATTTTATTTTTGAAACGGGGCTAGTTGAGCATTGGCTAAGCACAAATAAAGAACGAAGACAAATGTTGCATTACTCCAAAATGCATAATGGAATTCATCATTCTGAGCAAATTGGGACATCTGACTGCTACAAGTCAACAGAATGGCAGTTAGTTGCAATGGTCGCAAATTGCCTAGTATTATATTAATAAAGCGTGTTCACTTGTCAGTGACGTTTTGTACCCATTGTCTAGATGCGTTGGCTGAGTTGTTATGAAATGTTAGTAGAAGGCCTACGTGAATTATACAAACAGAGCATTTTCCCATTGTGACTCAATCTTGGCGACACTGACTCAGTTTACCCCACACCAAGTGGTAGTTGAGACAGTGTAGCGGTTTAAATTAGCTATATATAATTATCCATTCATACTATATCTATCTAAATTGACTACTAATAATGAAAGATTATGTGAGTGGAAACAATTGGAAACAAATATATATATATATATATATATATATATATATATATATATATATATATATATATATATATATATATATATATATATATATATATATATATATATATATATATGTAATATGTATATTATATATATATATATATATATATATATATATATATATATATATATATATATATATATATATATATATATATATATGTATATATATATATATATATATATATATATATATATATATATATGTATGTATATATATATATATATATATATATATATATATATATATATATGCGTGTGCGGGCGAGCGTGTGGGCGTGCGTGAATGCGTGCATTCATGCATGCTTGAGTCAGTAAGAACATTAGTAATGCACAACAGAAAGTGCACACAACCGATTTTATAATTATGAAAAAAGTGGATTGTAAGCAGATGGTAGACAAGGAGATGATAAATAACGTGGATCGAAAGCTCAGTTGGTTGGATAAGACATATAACAAGCCTCTATCCACACAACGATTGGGCAAATAGCTTTTGCCAAACCACTTTCCGTTTACCGATTTGTTGTTTTTATTTGTGAAAATATGTGTCTTACTAAGGCATTCTTATTGTTTATCTTACATATTTCCTTGTTGATATATTAGGCCACTCAATATATGCCATTTAAAGGGCAAATCGTCAACAAATTGTAATAGTAGCATTCTGATTAATGTATTTTCATTCCAAATATAGCAAAGAATTATATATTATATGTGATGTGGGTGACAAAGAAAAACAAAGCATCTAACCATTTCCATTTTGATCCGAGTTTGAGCAAACGTTGCAACGTTTAGGGGTTAGGGGTAGGGGATAGAAACATGGTCATGTCTTGATCGATTTTCAACCAATCTTCAATATTAAGGTATCAATATATTTGAATTGAGACTATATTTCGCATAATACCAAAGCTACAATTCACCTTTTATTATAGGTGTGTGACTGCCGCTAAAAATTAAATAATTTCGGAGTGTGTGTTGATATATTTTGGGATTTATAGTTCTTGTCATTGCCACGCAAAAGCATCAAGTTATCTGTGGCCAATAACGCAAATCCCAAACACCTGTCTCGTATGCCGCATAAATTGCTAATGGCCTATGTGACCATACCCAAGCAATCTAAGGTGATTAACAATCAAATCACTGGAACATTGATACCTAATCAATATTGTTGTACACCAACAAAAATAAGCTTGCCCATTTGGCGACACCTTACATATATATATATATATATATATATATATATATATATATATATATATATATATATATATATATATATATATATATATATATATATATATATATATATATATATATATATATATATATATATATATATATCTTTAGTGTCATTTTCTGGAACAGACAAAGTCACATTGGAGCAAAACAGGCCTTTGCATTCACCACATGCCGGAGAACATATTTTCATATTTTCTGCAGCAGCATCGAAGTGCGTAGTACAGTCGGTCGTGCAGATACAATATATGTTTCCATGAGATATTCAGGTGCAAGTCGGTGTGCTCAGGGAACATACCCTCATCGTTGATCTCCCACATCCACCCACTCCATTGCTGGATCTAATGTTAAGGATGTTCGCTATGGCACTGAGCTGACGGTGATGCGGAGTTGTACTCAAGTCGTACTGGTTGACACCTTCTGGTAGAAGCAATGCAAACAAAGTTCGCCAGGTTGACCATTGTACATTGGACCCATCTTCGTAACCATCAACGACTATAATGGTTTGATCGTATAAATAGACACTTCATCCGATAAGTTGCTGACACATTTGCCTGCAACTTATCGGATGTGGCGTCTAAAATTTGTATCATAGGTGTATCCACCATTCCATGGAATTCTGTGCAGGAGGGCGCCGTCATCTAAGACATTCGGCATGGCATTCGGTGGGGTAGGCATGTCAGAAAGGCCGGAGGGAAGTTGGTTCAATAAGGCATCTGCTAATGTTGGTTTGTTGGCTGCAGGCAACACATTAGTCATTTCAAGAAGTGCTGGCGGATAACTTTAAAGTTCAAGTGGGAAAACTTCATGCAGATCTCCACGGCTTTTCGTTGCAGTAATCAGATGCTGGAATAGCAGTAGCAATAGTTTTATCAAACTCACAAAAAACATAATCTTTTCGTGCAACTGGAGCAGCAGTAGCGATAATATTATAAAACCCACATAAAACATAATCTCTTCGTTCAAATGGACAGACAAAAGTAACGATAATATTGTCAAACTCACAGAAAACATAACCTTTTCGTGCAACTGGAACAGCAGTAACGATAATATTATCAAACCCACATAAAACATAATCTCTTCGTGCAAATGGACAGACAACAGTAACGATAATATTATTAAACTCACAGAAAGCATAATATTTTCGTGCAACTGAAAGAGTAGTAGTGAAAATAGGATCAAACTCACAGAAAACATAGTCTTTTCGTTCAACAGGAACAGCAGTAGCGATAATATTTTCAAACTCACACTCTTTTTGTGCAAACAATAAACAAACCACTCATGTGAATATGTTGACATCTGTATTAAAGTGGTTATGATTGAACTGAATTGTGAATGTTGTTTCTTCTGTATAACTCTACATTCTATGTATTTATAATAGGATCAATCATCTTAGAGAAATTAGGTTGAGTTACTGTGCTCTATCATATCTTCATCCAGCATCCTACAAGGTCTCTCTTATATGGGTACGTGGCCACACACAGATTAAAGAAAATGTACGACGATTTTCTTTAGTTAATTGTTATGCAACTAGTTGGGGGTTTCGTAGAATTAAAGTGTCATTATTATCTGGGTTTTTTCGTTCACCAAATACATTTAAGTTAACATGGTTTAATGTTTATTGCTGTAGGATATTGACCGTCAGAATTAGACATACGGAATACTGTAGCCTGTGTGTCGTTCCTTAACAACCTGGTAAAGCGGAAGTCGCAGAAGTTGTCTTTCTTCTGTCATTCATGTTTGGATTCAAATGTCATGTCTGGATTCAAATATATATTCAAATTAGACACTCATCAAACCCAGGTAGAGTAGATTCATCCCACTTACAACAACAAAAACAGTGGAATTCTCTTCCTCCATGTAATTCGTTAACTACATTCCAGACAAGTCTCACTCAACACCGACTAAGCAACATGCGCACTGGCGTCATTTACATGGATACTACTCTTTTATGCAGTTGATGCAGTCGATGAGATGACGTGGAAGGGAGTCAAGCGTGGACTGGTACAATCATCCGCCGTATGCTTCAAGTATTTGTCGATATGTCCCTTGAATTGGTTGATGTTCATGGACATAACCGCTGTCCCCGGATGTTTACTGAAGTCATTTACAATCCTCTGGGTGAAAAAGCACTTCCGTATCTCAAATCTTGAGAGCACTTTGGTGATTTTAAATGACTCTTGTTGCAGACTTTCCGTGTCTGTGACGAAGAAGTCAGCAGGAAGAATTCTTTCTAATCCATTGACTATTTTGAAAACCTCAAGTAGGTCGACTCTCAGTCGCCCAGTCTCGAGAGTAGTGATGTTTAGAGCTCTCAACCTATTAGGGTATTCCATATGTCTCAAGCCCGGTATCATCCTGGTCGCCCTACGTTGTACTCTTTCTAATAAGTTTATGTATTTTTGTTTGATTGGGCGCCATTCCTGAATGCAGTAGTCCAGATGCGATCTTACAAGTGACTTGTATATTATTGTACCACTACCTTTTTTGATGGCTCTGGTGATCATGCTTGAATTGGCGCCATTCCTAAGTGCAGTAGTCCAGCCACCACCTCCTCGGTCTGATATTTGCTCTGTTGATCGTGCCTAGTATTGCATTTGCCTTATTGGATGCTTCAGCAACACTCTGCTCCGTTACTTCAAATATGTCTGCTGTTATCACGCCTAATTGTATTTCTGTGTGTGATGTTTCTATGGGGGTCATCACTGTGTGACCATAATGCACACATTTGCATTTTTCTGCATTAAATAGCATTAGCCAGCCTATACTTTACTCATGCATGCTATTTAGGCATTTCTGTAAGTTCTCAGCGTCTTCGCACGATGTTACCTAACTAAACAGTTTTGTGTCATCAGCAAATTTTAGAAGATTGTTAAACATACACTCGTCTATGTCGTTATTATATATTACAAATAGTATTGGTCCCAATACCGACCATTGTGGAACACCATTCTTTTGCGGATGTCCACGCCGAACTTTATCCATTTATAAAGACATGTTGTTCCCTGTCAGATAACCACTCAGATATCCATCTATCTTTGTCTCCTCGTATCCCTTCTCCTCCTATTCCCTTCTTTGTATATGTGGGGTTAACGTTAGCACTTTTGTCAGTTAGTGCGTGTGCTATGGCCGGGGCCACTTCTCGGAGTATTGGTCAACTTATGCTTAATATTGTTGAACACTCGTTATCTACTCAAGGGGCTTTATATGGCCTTAGGTGCGACAACTTCTTAAATGCCATTTCAGTGGTGAACTCTATATTTTTGAGGGGCTCTTCCACAGTCTTGGGGAATATCTTCACGGGAAGTTGTCAATATCAAGTAGTCAATATCTTCGTCAGTGAACACTGAGGCAAAGTAGTCGTGTAATACATTTACTGTCGCTTTGTCATCAAACTGTGTTTCCCTTACCTCTTCTTTGTTCCCTTATGAACATATACCGCCGTATGTCTTGGTGAATACCATGGTGTTTTGAAACAGATAAATCATGATAAACCATTGTATGCAATGGTGTTTTAGAGAGAAAAACATGGTAAAATACCATGGTGTTTTGAAACAGGTAAACCATGGTTTACCATACAATTACCATACACAATATCTGAAAAAAGCATGGTCTACGACAGTTTAACATGTAATGTCATTGAATGCCATGGTACACCATGTAATACCATGTAATACCGCCAAATATCCTTATGAAAATATGCCATGGAATTACATGATATGCCATTATATACCATGGCATGTAATTACATTGTATATTTTCACAAGGGTTTCCAGAGGGATAAATCCTCGCTCTGCACTGCAGAGTTAAGCACAGATTTGAAAACGTTAAATATTTTGTATTAACTTCATTATCCTGAATGTATGTGGAATGTGAACCAGCGTTACCACTGGCTGCTAAGGTAACGTAACAAGTTTGCTTTTGTCATCTTTCACTTTTAAAAAAACTTTTTCCAACTTTGTCTGCCTTTGGCTTATCTTGTACAAAGTGCTCCTGCATTTTATTTATTATATAATCACACCATCGTCTCGTCGGTTTGCCTCTTGCGCTTTTCTCTTTCTTGGGTTCTCGTTCAGTTGTTTTGATGTTGTCTTGCACTCTCACTATGTGACCTGCCCATCTCTACTTTATTTTCATGTTATAATTTGTTATACCTCTTACTTTTGTTTTCATCCTGGTCGTGTGGTATTTTATCATTTAGTTTACTGTTTAACATTTGTTTCCATGTTGCTCTTAGCTGATTTTTCAACTGTTTCTTTATTGATCATGATCGTGTTTGGCATCCATATGTTATAATTGATAAGATGCATTGATTAACAGCTTTACTTTTGATGCATATTTGAAGTTTGCCGTCCTGGAATATTTCGTGGTATCTTCCAACGTATTTGATCCTAGTCATGATGTCCTCCTTTGATGTGTTTGTATCCTAATGTTTTGTCCATGGTATTTATAAAATTCAACTTCTTCTGTTATATATTTAAATTTCATCTCCTTCTTTTAAACGTTTGCAAAAAAAACATTTCTTTTATTTATTTTGAGACGAACTATATAGTTTTGATTGTTTAAATATTTTAGCATTGATTCCAATTCGGAAGTTTGCAGAGATCAATGCCATGTCAACTGCAAACAGTATCTGGTTCTCTGTTTATAAAGACGTCCTGCAGAATGGAAGTGAAAAGTGTTACTGAGATTGGGTAGTCTTGTCTTACTCCTCTGCCTATGTTTATTGTTGACGACACTTCTGTATCAAGGTGAACTCTAGTTGTTACTCTAGTTGTCTTCAAGTATTTCGATGTATATTTCTTTGATTCTGATGTTGCTTAGAGCTTTAGAGATAGCTTGATGTTCAAATGAGTCAAATATTTCCTCGTAATCCACAAAACATATACATAGATTTTTAATTTGGTTGACACATTGATGATTTTTAGTTTAGGAGTATCAGGACAAAGATGGACCAAACATTGAAATAAATAGTACAAAGCTAATTTCCTCAGGATAGTTCAAAATACCACATTGAACAATATATCATAAGTCCCCAAGTTTACTCTGTGTGTTTGTCACAACGAGGCTAAATGCGTTACAACTATTATAGACTGGTAGGCCATTTGGTTGAAATACTTCCATTCGTGAAATCTGCCGTCCAGTCACTGCGACAACATGAAACCTAAAAAAACTATTAGCCATGACTTCACAAATGACAAACATAATGTTTCCACTGAAAATTAACGCTCATTGAAGAGAAACGTGTAATTTCGGGGTCAAAGGTCACATAATTATTTTAACCCTACGGCATCGTGGTTGGTATCAATTTAAAGCCCATGATCTACATAACAAAGTTGGCTATATAAATATCCAGTATGTGAAACCCCGGTAGGTCAGATTTAAGGTCAAAAGGTCAAAATCTTAACGAAGTAACTATGGGGCCACTGTGTGTACATGAAATGTTAATTTGTGACAACTGGTCGGGCTAACTTTCGGTATGCATTAACTAACAAAACATTGCTGTTGCCATTTTTACTGATCAGCTTCTGATACCTTGCTCTTATTGTTAAGTATTACCCCATTCAACACAATTATTTGGCCTATATGAAAACCCTACACCTGCCTCATATTAATTGTACCGCTTTAGCCACATTAAATTGTTTTCTTTTGCGACACCCATTTGTATTACTCTTGGTCATCTTGAGCATGTTGGTGCAGGTATTGATTGCAATAGTTTTCTCACGCATATAGCCTCGTTGTGAGAAGCGCACAACGGTGAAACGTGGGGACTGTTGATATGTTGTTCAAAATTATGTTTTGTAACTAACCAGAAAAATAGCTTTGTACTGTTTATTTCCTTGTTCAATCTTAATGCTCCTGGACTAATTGTCGGCCGTGGAGAACCCTTTTCGAAAACCTGCTTTTCTTTTGGTTGATGTTCATCTAACCTTTCCATTCTTGTCTGAAATATTTTGGTGTTTTGTTGTATAAATGGGATAGTAGGCAGATAGGTCGATAGTTCTTATTGTCATTATATGGCTTCCTTTTTTATGACGAACAATAATGTTTTGGGAAGCTCTGTAGTTTTTCAGTCTTGCCAGCTTTATTGAAATCGTTATTCTGGTTCTCATTAATATGTGGTCGCTTCCAATATCCACTCTTGATATGACCGCAGGGCCTGTTGTGCAGGGATACAATCGGGCATACGCAACGTGTGGCCGAATCTTCGCAACCTCTGTACTTGCTGTTGTGTCGGTCCTGTGTCACAGCGCACGTGAAGACCTTTGCACGTTTCTGGGGATGCGCAGACGGTCGGTTGCTTAATCCGAATGTCTTGGGTAACGGCGACCGCGAATATGTCGACGTCACGGGTGTCGTTATTCTAGCAGCTCAGTAGATAAAATAATAATATTGAAACACCAGTACCACTAGGTCAACATTATCAACATTGTTGGCTGATCAACGCAAACAATGATGTTTGTTAAGATCTCATATTGGCACTATTTTAAAAAATTACATGGGGAGCACTCAACATGTCGTCAGTAGGAGAGACCGGGGCTGGTTGTATACAGGGACAAATTGTTACAAAAGTGTTTTACGAAAACATAGCACACTTACGGAGTCCCCATCGACAGCAGCTGGTTGGAAGTCCACCAGCAGACACACTGTCCAACAATCGGGAGCTAAGAAGACGAAATTAACGAGATGTGGACAAAAATGATGTTTTGGTTAAACCCACGTAATATCATCTCATGCAGCCACTTTTATGCTTCGTGAATTAAACTTGAAACAGTACACGTTCTACTGCAAATAAATGTGTTTGGGGCAAGTTCTTTCAATTGTTTTAGGGCAAGTTATTACAACTGTAACAACGCTCGATCGCTCGTACCGATGATTCAGCCAGCGAATTGTGTGATGGCAAATGACTGAAAGAACAACATTTATTTAATCACGACGTGTGAACGCTTTATTTCACTCGTGAAGCCTAGCATACTGGTTTAATACTGTAAATGCTGGCAGCATCAAACAAAATTTATAAATATCTCAAAAGGGCGGGTCACATATCAGTGAAAAAAAGTGTGGCTTCCTTGTCCACTTGCCGTCCGTTTTGCCTTATCTGAGCACAGCCCTATCTGAGTAATTAATCAATATCGCATGATTCTTTGAAATGTGGATGTTCGAACGCGCGCGCGTGTATGTGTGTGTGTGTGTGTGTGTGTGTGTGTGTGTGTGTGTGTGTGTGTGTGTGTGTGTGTGTGTGTGTGTGTGTGTGTGTGTGTGTGTGTGTGTGTGTGTGTGTGTGTGTGTGTGTGTGTGTGTGTGTGTGTGTGTGTGTGTGTGTGTGTGTGTGTGTGTCAATCAAGTATAAGTCGTATTACAACACACACACACACACACATATATATATATATATATATATATATATATATATATATATATATATATATATATATATATATATATATATATATATATATATATATATATATATATATATATATATATATATATATATATATATATATATATATTGTCATTCACTATTCCATACTTCATTCAATAATGTATAGTCCATTCACAGTTGTTTGTTATGTAAGAATCCGGGGAAGAAGTTCCCTTTGGTAACCAAATATGAAAAGCTTAATATATGAAGCTGTGAACACCTACATAGTTATGCTGTGAGTAATATGTATAAATAAATAGTCCAATTACTGTAATAACAGTAACATGTACGAGTGACACTTGCTTTGCGTTCCACACGTTGGCTGCTGTAACAACGTGCCCCGCTTGATGTAACAACTTGCCCCGCTTATTCGGCTGGTTGTTACAGTCGACCGCTCCTGGGAAACGTCACATATCTACCTAACTACAATATGGAATATCAATAGCATGGTCCATTTTATTAACACGAATAATATATGTAATGTGTACGTTGACAGAATTAATGAATCTAACATGTTTAAAAAAAAGTAAATTGTAGCTAGCCCCGGTCTCCCCTACACCTAGCCCCGGTCTCCCCTACACCTAGCCCCGGTCTCCCCTACACCTAGCCCTAGTCTCCCCTACATCTAGCCCCGGTCTCCCCTACACCTAACCCCGGGTTCTCTTACCCCTAGCCCCAGTCTCCCCTACACCTAGCCCCAGTCTCCCCTACACCTAGCCCCGGTCTCCCCTACACCTAACCCCGGGCTCTCTTACCCCTAGCCCCAGTCTCTCCTACACCATCCTTTAGACAAATTCCAGGTTTTATGGATATGTTTTGTGGGTCAACGCACGTTGATGCATACAACACACTTTGGTCATTAATGGACTATATTTAGACCAAAAGCTGTGATTTCATGGCAACTTATGTAATTTTAGTGAATTAATATATGTCAAATATCATGGAACAATGCAAATTTTGGAGTATAAGGGTTGTGTTCCAATTTGAAAATGGTATAGTTTTGACAGATGTCTAAAGCGTGTTCGGGATTAATTCTCAAGGATGGCATACTGGCAACGAATTGAGTCCCCCTTGAGAAATTACCATTCTAGTGTATGGAATTTTTCTCTAGTCAATAAGCCCTTACAAGTCAATGGGTGCTACCCATTTTGTGTATTTAGACTAGTGTTTATTCATGTAGAGTCGATCGAGGTAATAAAGTAGAAGGTTCAGACTCCTGTTTAATTCTACAACCTGCGTAGCGTATGCAAACATGTATATATGTTAACATACTTCACCTGAACTGTACGATGAGACATATCGCGCATTGTTTGGAGTATAACAACTTGAGACTCGAGATTGGTACTTCAAAGCAACATCGAATAGTTGAAACCCGGTCACAAGTGTATCCATTTGGCATGTACATTTGCAACCACCATTTCGGGTTATCTTGTAAGTAATGGACCTTGGACGTACGCGAGTATTTGCATATGGGTGGGGCGGGTCCGGTCAGAATATTTAACAGAGAAAAGTAGGGGAACTTCGGTAATTTGTTGAGAGGTACGTATGCGCATGCTATTGAGTATCGTGTTCAGTAGTACTACCTATTAATTATACATCTAACAACGAAAGGTTAAATGTCCGATGTATCGGCAATGTCGATTTGTTCAGAAATAAGCAATACAAACTCTTCAGGTTAATTTTGGGTATAAAGCGCACGCCACCTTAGCAATCAGACTGATGCTTTTTCGTATGCGGCCGGTATTTATAACTTTGAGTGCATCCGTAGATGAATACGATGGAACTCCACTTACGTTGTTTCAACGGCATTACATAGCTTTCCTGACAATAGTATATATTCTAAAGTAACACATTTCGTGTTTCTGGGTATAATTTTAGATATTCAACAAAAACATAGATAATGCTTCTTAGACAAAGTATTACAATCAGGAACATGTGGCACAAACAATTCAACCGTTATTACTATTCAAGTCACGAATGGATGTCTACTCACGAAACACAAGGTAAATAGAATGCTATGATTGGTCGAATAGTGCACGTACATGGTCGTTGTTGTTAGTTAGCACAAGACAAGATCAGCCATAAGTTTTTTGTTCAACGTATCACTACTTTCTTAACTAATAGTTGTTGGCGTCAGCTGACTTTGCTGGTCACATGTTTCACTTGTCATATCGAGACTATGCGAACTGTGTCCTACATGGCATCCCTGATTGCCTGATCAACAAATTGCAAACAGTGCAAAATGCTGCTGCTCGGCTGGTGGTCCGCTACCGCAGATGGGACCACATCACCATAAACTACACTGGCTTCCAGTGAAGGAACGCATTCATTACGCAATTCTGCCACTGATGTTTCGTGCTCAACACAGACTGGCACCTGCTTACATAACTGACCTCCTCCACGAACAGCGAGCTACTCGAGTGTTGCGTTCGGCTACGAACAATGACTTGTAAGTGCCGTCATCTCGTAGCCAATACGGCGACAGAACTTTCTCGGTTTCTGCTCCACGAATGTGGAATGATTTCAAAGCGATATGAAGCCAATCTCTTGTCTTGTGACTTTTAAAAGACTCATAAAACGCATCTCTTCCTGGTTGCATACGCATCATAAGCACGACTTATTTGTTTTCATTGTTTGCCTGCTCAATACTTAATTATATTTAATATTAATGTTTTATTATTATCTTTAAATGTTTTTTGTATAAATTTTACACCATGTTTTTACTTATTTATTATGTCTATCTATATTATTATTATCTATATATTTAATAATTATCTTCTATATAATTTATTATTTTAATTTAATACACTATCTTCTATCTGAATTAATTAATCATCATTTACATAACTTATCAATGTTGTGCATATAAATGTATTTTAAGCACCTCCGAATGGATTTCTTAAGATTTCTTGAAATATGATAGAATGGCATCCATTAGTGAATACGCTACTTATCAGTTAGTAGACGTTATTTCAAATAAGACATGTTTGATATTTAACAAGAGCCTGGAGAAACACTAGTACTTTTACTGTAATGTACGGATCGAGACTTCACCGGCTCCAGCCTGGTGGAAGGTCGCTCAGGCATGGCATGGTTGCAGGCCAAGAAATACACTGGCACTTAATTTGCAATTTCACTGCTTCAAACTTATAGCTGAAACTGCATTGAGGCTACGTGTGAAATAAGTTAAACTTATAAGCTATACGTTAAGTATTGAGATGCGTTCGGAACGTATGGCTGAAACTATGTACAAGATTAAGCACTTGAACGGTATCCCCTGTGTCACTGTATGCGGATGTAGGCTTGTCTCGTCACCGTCATGCGAAACATGTGGATCACCATCGCCAGCAAACGCAAGTTTAAAAGCAACATAACTGGTACACACGTTACGAAACATTGACATTACTGTAGTCACGGATTGACACATTACTTAGCCTCAAATGGATTCCAAATATTAAGTTTTACATTAACCTGATTCTGACTTCAGATCACTCTGTCAAACTAATTGGCAATTATTGTAATTTGCATCAACATGAACTGCAAGATTTACGTGAAGTCAGTCTGGCCGAGGTAAGTAAAACTATTACCGGGAATGATTCAGGCGTTAATGAAATCGATGGGTACACTCACACAATGAATCAACAAGGAAATACCTAAGATAACGACCAGAAAGTCATAGTCAGACAACACCACTAGAGGTACGCTACTACACATAAAAATATACAAATTCGTAATCCCAAGCCGAGTTTTAGCCGTTTGACGATGGCATGTTTCTGGTATGCATAACTCCAGGCACATGGCGATGTGATGCTTGTTTTTCTTAATGTTACATCTATTCTTTTCGTGGCACTTAAAAGGAAAACACCCATAGTTACTCAAAGATAACCATTTGTAACTACCAATAAGAATATCACGCCAGTGGTTTACTAGGAAAAACTAGTTGAACATCTTAATTGCACTGGCCGCGCCATACTGTTAGATAACCCTACATCACGAGTGTCAAAGTATAACAAAAATACGCTCGCCAAATGATAATATATTTGCATGCACCTATTCCTATATTTGACAATACGATATGGCTATGTAACATGTTTTCTTTTATTTACTAAACAAGCCATCTTTCTGGCAAAATAACACGTTTGTTTGAGACTTTGCGTTGGTTCTGTGTATGCCGGCCTTCCTTAATACGTCACAATAGTCTAGGTTACCCGATTGTCATAGAACCGCGCATGCGCTTATCGGTCTCGCAGGTTAACATGTCATCATTCAGTCAACTGGATAAATGACTGGAATCTCCAACTTTTAGAACACATTGTGAGTAAACCAGTGGCATGATATTCTTGATTTTAGTTGCACCTGGTTTGTTTCATTAACTCTTTTAGGTGCATAGTCCCAAAAACATGACTTTTGTTTCGCTCTAAGAAAAATGTCCAGCAATGCCAGCACTCTGGATCTAGGTACTGTCTTCAGAGAGCAAGACAGCGTCACCAGCGTCAGCACCACTAGTGCGAACTTCATCTGCCACGTGACACAGAAACGTTCTTAAAAGAAGCATGTATATTAGAGAGAATGCGCAACGATTTTCATTGGCTATTTTTTTCAATGACTAGCATACAACGCTTTACCGATGTGTATCTATGTATCTGTGTACACGGCTCTTTATTGTCGAGGGCCACACGCTACCAGTTAGCCGACGAATGCAGCGTGAGAGGATTAAGTGTCATTGAAAGCACCTACTTGAGTATCAATCAAACACTGGTCGACACACTGCACAGCTGGCTGCGCAAATAATTCTTACTGTTGTCTTATTGGAAGGTAATTGTTATGCAACATTTTAGCCATTTTATAACGATCAGGTAATGTAAGTGTTCATTTAAAAGTATAACAATGATACATTAAAACTCGTTTATATTATTATGGAGAACGTCGTATAATCGTTCCAATGACATTTTTGTCCATCTGAAAAAGTTATAATTCCGACATTTGTCTTAACACTGAAAAAAGTAGGTTAGAATTAGATGATCGAAGCTGTCTGGGCTGTCTTGCAGAAGTGAGTAGTGAGTGGAAAAATGCTGGTTACTTTAACGAAAGTGTTTGATAGGTAATTGTACATATCTATGAAATGTCAGGGAGCCAATGCAATGGTTTAAGAAGTGGTACTGAGTGAGCGAAACGAGGAGACAGGGTAACTACCCTTGCCAAACAATGTTGCACTCGTTGAAGTTTCAAGATGTCCTTGAGAGCAATATTATAATAAAGGAATTGCAACAGTCAAGTCTACTGGTAACAAAAACAGTTGTAATACTTTTGGCGACAAAAAAATACACATACGGGCGAATACGACGCAGGACACGAATGTGATAAAGCAGCAACGACAAGTTTATGAAATATGCTGTCTAAAATTTAAATTATTATCAACTCTTAAATTCCGTGCTGAGACGGCCGGTGTGAAATTCTGTGTCAGCATAGGTGTCGGGAAAAAAATCAAGTTTATTACGATGTATGTTTTTGTGCAGCAATAATACGAAACTCTGTTTTATTTGCATTTAGCTTTAATTTGCTGTCCCTCATCAAGTGGAAAATATCATGGAGACAATCCCAGAGTTTTTAAGGAGCAATCTATATCCGGGGTAGCCGGACAAAGAACAAAAAGAACAAAACCCTGAGGAACACCACATGAAGTGGGTAGTGCCGCTGAAAAGCAATTAGTTATCTTCAGTCTTTGGTATCCATCAGTTAGGTATGATGAAAACCAATTCAATGTTGTATTTGATACGCCACGCCACATTGACAAGCGTTTAATTAGTATATTATGGTCAATAGTATCAACAGCAGCAGATAAGCCAAGCAAGGTACGCGCTGCTACTTTACCTTTGTCTATAGTTAGAATAGCATCATTGCGTAATTTCAAAAGAGCGGTCTCTGTAGAATGAAGCTGTTTGTAAGCTGATTGTAATATATTAGACATACGATTTGACTCATTGAGAGACGTTTAGACGGCTTGCTACTTGCAAGTTTTTTTAGTACCTTTTCTTTGGACAAAGTTGACTGCTACTTTACCTTTGTCTATAGTTAGAATAGCATCATTGCGTAATTTCAAAAGAGCGGTCTCTGTAGAATGAAGCTGTTTGTAAGCTGATTGTAATATATTAGACATACGATTTGACTCATTGAGAGACGTTTAGACGGCTTGCTACTTGCAAGTTTTTTTAGTACCTTTTCTTTGGACAAAGTTGACTTCTTAAGAAGTGGGTTGACTTGCGCTTGTAAGAAATCGTCAGTAAACAAGCCAGAGCACAGTGACGCATTTAAATATTTGTTATTGGGTAAAGTAATGTATCAAGTAATGGCTCTGACAACATTGACACTCAAGCTGAAGAAGCCACATCACAAGAAAATACCATCCTTTCTATTTGACATCGCAAAACTGAAGGACCCAGGTATTGCTAAAAAATTTGAGGCTAGACGAGGCGGCAGATTCGCAGAAGTAAAAATCTCGAAGAAAACATCGACGTCCTCGCTGACAACATCAATGGAACTATACAGGGAACAACCACATAAGCACAGCCACATAAGTACGTGGCATAGAAAGAAACAAAATCCAACCGTGGATTACCAACGATATCCTGGATCTCTGAGACATAAGGAGAAACATGAAGAAGACAAATAACTCCACCCCTGAAATACCACGAACAATACCACAGTGCTAACCGCGCCATCAGAACGGAGATGCTAGACACAAAGGAAGAATGGGTCTTAGAGCAACGTGACAACATTGAGAAATGCACGAAAGGTGGTAGCAGCAAGAAAACCCTTGATACACTGAAGAAACTTACAATAAAACAACAACACAATGCTGCAGTTGTCGAAGGATGTCTCCTTGCTAACTGATAACACGGCCTTTCTTACACGATGAGTATTGCCAAGAGCTCTACAACCAAGAACTGAAATCAGAGACCAGCATGCTGGAAAGTAAAGCCAGCAGTGTAGAAGAAACAGGCGACATGCAAGTGATAAGAGAAGAAGTAAAGGAGGCATTGTGCACACTGAAAGGAGGGAAATCACCCGGCGCCGACAACATTCAATACATAATAGCGGCTTAAACACTTCGGCCCTGAAATAATAAAGGTCCTTACTACATTCTGCCAGAGGATCTGGAAAATAAAGAAATGGTCCAGAGAATGGACGCAATCCATGATCATTCCACCCGAAAATGGAAATCTAAAACTATGCCAAAATTATAGAACCATCATCAGCCCATCAGCCACCCAAGCAAGATCATGCTACGAGTCATCTTGAACAGACTCGAAGGAAAAGCAGAATATATACTGGCTAAAGAACATGTAGGATTTAGGGCTGGGAGTAGCGCCACTAAACATATCTTCAATTTAAGATTGATCATAGAACCCATCTGCTTCAACAGAGAGACCTGATCCAAACTTTCATTGACTTTAAGTGGACATCTGTCCGTATCTGGCACGGAAGTTTAAGACAAGTCCTGATAAACTACAACTTTGGCGACTATCTAGTATAAGACACTGTAAGCCAACTCAATAATTAACTTGCAGAACTGTTCAGGACAACTGTAGGAGTTCGTTAACAGTCAACAGTTCCTACCAGAACATCCCCATTAACATCATGACGAATGGTCAGAACCTTCAAGAATGCCAGAGCTGGACTCTGACAGCAAAGACAGAGAGGCGCACACAAACATTTGAAATGAAATGTTTCAGGAGACACCTCCGCATTTCTTTCACCAAACACAACACGAACGAGACGTGAGACAGCCAGTGGATTCCCTCACTTGTTTCCAATTTTATATTTAGCTTAGACTCTACGCTTTATCTCTGTAATTCTGGAATCATTTTGTGTTGAGGTATTCTCTTTCGGTTTATGACGAAAACATCTGGCTTTATAGTAGAAGTTTTACACAGGACTAATTGTATACGGGGGGCTTGTTTCAATAAGTCTATAAAAACGGATCTGAAAACGTATGTTAAATTATTAATTCCAAACTCATCTAAGCTCTCAAACATTTCGATGGTAATATCAATCAACCAATCAACCAACCAACCATTCAATCAATCAATCAGTCAATCAATCAATCAATTTATTTTGTTTCAAACCTATCAAACAAACAAGACAACACATGTAATCAAATAACTAGAATATAGTTTGAAAAGGAGTAAACAGGAAGTTTAAAACTTGTAAATATTTTATCTTAATTGGGGGCTTTCCATATCTTTCGTCGTTGTGAAATTGTTGTGAAATTGTGAGATACATTTGTGTAACTAATACAAGTAAAATTGATACTGGCAATGGAATGATTCATGCATCAAAGAAATCGATGGGTACATTCGTGCAATGAATCAACAAGGAAATATCTCAGATAAGCGGTACGAACGTTTTAGTGAGACACATTTTCTCACAAACAAAGGCAGCAAATAAAATAAACACGTGCAACTACATGCATAAGCATTTTAAAACCGAAACCGGTTTTCGGTCGTTTGGTGATGTAATGTTTCTGGTAAGTAGGTATGCGACATATACCTACTTGCAAAGTTATCTCTTATCATATATATACGAGCTTGGATAGTCATCGTTTTTCAACCTCTCGAGCATTTTATTACAGTTCTTCATGCATTCATTGTAGCCCCTCCTGCAGTGTGCACCGTAATGCTTGTTTTTCTTAAGGTGACACTCCGTCTTTTTGTAGCAGTTAAATAACTGCTCTATGCAATGCCAACAATCTGGGTCTTTAGATTTTTTCGTGTATGTTATACCACCACCGGCGGCGAACGTCACCAGCATCAGCATCACCAGTACGACCTTCATCTACAATGAGAAACAAAGCCGTTGTTAACTGAAACATGTCACATAAAACACAGCTACAGTGAACAGTTGTGCATATTTCTAGCAATGCAACAGTATATGCGACTCTTGGTCTAAGTATATACCAGTTACGTGAACGTAATACCTCATTGGTCGTTGCTTAAAATGTGATTTTATATAGCGTAGTATTTACACTTCCATGGCTACCTATTACATTTCCCCGGCTACCAATTCATTTGAACACCAACTGAACTTCTCTGAAACACATTCAGCAACGCTGCAGTTACTGCTTAAAGTTACTCATACATATAGCTCAACCACACCTTATTTATGCGAATGAGTGAACTGGAACAAGATTGAGCATATTCCGAAATGGGGTTGCTGTATTGAATTCACAAAGCAAGTGTGTTAGCGATGAATTGCATGTGTGGGGGTTATAATGTGGCATCTACTGAACAACAAAAGCAACAGGACAATTTTAACACATGCTTGTATCACGACACGATGAACTCGCCAAACTCTTACTAACGCAGCATGACGCAGTTAGATTTGATGTCTTGATTAAGCTGGGAAAATCGTGCAGGGCGCATTGTTCATTCGATCAACACGAATAAAAGGACGTACCAACACAAGTTTTACCAGTGCTATCCTTGACATAGCAGCCGCTGGAGTCACAAATGATCGGCCACGAACTGAAAAACCTTGGGTGAACCCTTCAAGACAAGACCGTCACACAACGCACAAGAGACCGCCCGGAACATCATCGGTAACCAGCAGAGGCATGTCAGCAGTCAGAGAGTGCCCGAACGACATGCCGAAAGAAACCATCAAAACACACGTCCAGCAATCACCAGCTGGCAATACGACAATGGGCACAACATCACGTGAACTGGCGTTAAAGACACTGGCACATGATCTTGTTCTTAGATGAAAGACGAGTTTACATTGACTATCTGGACGGACGTAGGAGAGTATGGCATCGAGTCGACCAAACATATGCTGATGGGTTGGTGATGGAGAGGAACCCGTTGTGTGGCCAAAGCGTGTTGATATGGGGAGGCATTTGCGTCAACCGGGGCATACGACCCGTCATCTTTCAACACCGTTGAGTAGCGGTCTATTAACCAAGTGCTTACACATCCAAATCGTCCCATTTGTCGCCATGGAAACACCATTTTGCAGCAAGACAGTGCCCACCCAGACACTGCTAAGATCACGCAGGACTTCCTCCAGCACCACAACATCTGCATATTGCCCTGGCCGTCTCTCAGTCCAGAACAGAACCACATTGAGCACTTTTGCGCACCACCTGCAGTGAGCAGTGGTGTGTATTTCTAGCAGCACAACATCACATCAGTATATGTCACTATTGTCTTAAACATTCTCTTCGTGTACCTTACGTTACCGTAATATAGGGTTGCTGTAAAATTGTTTTATACAACGAAGTATCCCGCATGCGAACGCTTTACATAATGCCCAGGCGTACCAGTTTATTCCAACGTCAACTGGATTCTCTGCGCACACTTGGAGCGTGCGAAATGGGGTTGCTGTAGTTTGCAAAGCAAGTTTGTTAGAGAAGAATAGTAGTAGGTATACTACAACGTGACATCTACTTCTCATTACAGAGAATAATTTTATTTTTTTTTTACGTGATCCATAGTGCACACATGTGTCCGTGCAACAAAGAAACCCGTCCTCCGTCGATACTAACTCCCTGTAGACCGGGAGCCCAGAAATCACACATCAAATGGAGCAAAAAAGTATATTTATTTATGGAAATGGCGCCAAGGCTAAAAACAGTGCAAAATGTTTCCGTGCGGTTCCCTGACTATGGAATGACTAATGCCAGCAATTTTAGGTGGGGTGGCGTTCCCCCTGCAAGCGCAGACCCCAAAGGGTGCGAAAAAAAGTACATTTATTTATGGGCACTGCGCCAAGGTTAAAAACAGTGTTTCCTTGGGAGTCCCTGAGTACGAAATGACCAATGTCAGCAACCCGCAAAGGGTGAGAAAAGGGGCACTTATTGAAGCAGAAATTTGGTTTGATATGTGGAGCCACTCGATCTGCGTCGAAAGTACCCAAGCCGCTAGACACATTTCGTTCGATGTAGATATGTTCCGTGGCCTGGTCGATCACTACATTCGATCAGTGTGAATTCAATTTGAATGATATGGGCCGATGAACCAATGAACAATTAATGTCATAACGATGACATCCCAGTCTACCACAAACCTATCAACACCCTGAGGTCACTGTTGGTACACCCAAAAGACAGAACAGCAAAGGCAGCAAAGTGTGGGGTGGTATGTGACATACAACGCCTAGAATGTGACCGACACTATATAGGAAAACAGCCAGAACACTTGGCACAAGAATTAAAGAACATCTATCTTATCCCCAACCCTTATTAGCTGTAAATGAACACAAACCGAACACAGGCCATCAGTGTTCTACGAAGGACGTTAACATTCTAGACATGAGGAGAACTGGCACAGGAGGCGATTAACATCCACAGAGAGAAACCTACGTTTAACCGAGGTGTTGGCCAGGAGTCCCATCAGTCCTGTTCCAGCTTTTGTTACGGATGTGTCACATGACCAATGTCATGTGACACATCCGTAACTTCAGTCTGCTGAAGAAGACCGCGGTATGCGGTCGAAATATTCAGATCGAATAGCAAGTTTCTTGAGACGTATTTGTGTTTAATATCAGTAACCGAGAAACCGGATCATCTGTCCATTCAATGATAGCTTATGTTTACTATTCTATTTTGAGGTACACATATCATTATTTTGATGTATTTGAGCTACAGTAACGCAACTGTTTGTGATATCGCCCGACGCAGAACAAACTGTCGAATGGGTCGAGTTGAAAATCGGACGATAGTGTTACAACAGGGCACAGCGTAGTGACGTACACGCACAAGCACATAGGTCAACACTGCGATATTTATCATTTTAAGCAAACGACAAGCGGTAAAATGAGAGAGTCGATAATATACACGGTTTAGGTTTGCGGTTATATATCGTCAACAAACCAATGTGAAAGTTATCTAGCCCTGATGTGGGTGTGGTTAATATGGCGAATTTTGTGTAATTAATATAACAAATAATATATATCTCTCTCTCTCTTCTCTCTCTCTCTCTCTCTCTCACACACACACACACACACACACACACACACACACACTCTCACATTCTTTTTTCTCTCTCTCTCCGCCCCCCTCCTTTTATTTGCAGCTAATTGGTATTATCTTAAAAGAATATAAAACATAGGATTGCTGATGCAATACTTACTTTAAATTAACAATAATTGAATTATATTGCGTTACTGTCAATTGTTCCATTAACCTGAGAATTCACGGCGTTCGTGCGACAGGCGAGGGCGAGGACACCGACGCCACGGTACTGGGAGTGATTGAAGATAAAATGGGTGTCACCCCTCTACTCTCACTGCACGACCCAGATAGGAGTCACCGCTTAGATGTAAAGCGTACCGGCAGCTATATTAAGACAGCAACACTTTAGTCGACGCCATCTCTTCTTATATAACATGTATGGATGGGGTTGTTTACCACTGACCATTGATTCGTTGTCAAAACGGAGAGCCCCACTAGGCCATTATTCGGTCAAGCGTTCCCACATACCAGACGACCTGCTCTTTTTAGCTTACTGGGTGGTTTAGTTGCCGCGGGCTAGCAGTTTTGGCATAGCGCAACACAGTATCTGGTATTGTGGAACACAGTATCTGGTATTGTGCAACACAGTATCTGGCATTGCGCAACACAGTATCTGGTATTGTGCAACACAGTATCTGGTTAACGACTGTCATAAATGGCCTGCACTTCAGCATTCATGCATGTGTTGGTGCACCTATTTGTGACAAAAGAAACCACATATTCTGTTATTACACGTTGCTACGTTCTATGAACAACGATATCTCTGAGACAACACATTATCTGTTTTACTGCAAAACTGCAGAGCATTTGACTGTGTTGCTAATATATATAATTGTTTTACAGCAAAACCGCTGCGTTTGACTGGGTTGCTAACACATTTGCCATATCGGCTACATCTATGCTATCGTCTATGCAAGAGCGTATTGTTTTGTAAATTTGTTTCTTACTTTAAATGTTAGTTATTTTTCTGTATATTTATTCAGATATATCGCACTTGTTTGAGCAGCTGTCTAATTGAATATCGCACTTGTTTGATCAGCTGTCCAATTGAATATCGCACTTGTTTGAGCAGCTGTCCAATTGAATCTACACGTAACACAAGCGGATTGCAATATTTGTATAACTAATTTAAACCGGACACTTCCACTGTACACGTTGACGTGTACATTCTATGTATATTATTATAGTATATTGTTATTCATTTCTCGTTTGTATTCCAAAAACAAAATTATGTTCATCCTAGGTAGCAAACAATTTACTATCAGAGTAATACACAGTCCCACAATGTATTTCGAATCACTTTTTATCTTCATAAACATCATCTATATTAAATATGACAAATGATCAGTTGTTTCTTCGGTGCAACGGATGTGTTAAACAAAGGATGTGTTAAACAATGGATGTGTTAAACAAAACGCATTGCTTAGTATTCTCCAGTTAAATGATAAATATAACGGCAACACAAACCACATGCCTACAATACACTACTCATCATATTTTGACGCCGACAGTTTCAGCAGTTTGGCAAAATCTACTTATAACTGCTTCACAATATTCAACACGAATATACAGTAGCAAGTCAATACTAAATTAATGCTAAATTCTGCGAACTCGAAGCTTTTGTAGAGGAACTAGAACAAATTAACTTAGTGCAGTAACATTTAGTGCAATATGCATCCAAGAAAGTAGGTATTCCGAAAACGAAGATATATCATAAATTCAATTAGAGAGATATAATTGTATTCCACAAGACAAGACATAATACATAGTATTAGGCCTCCAGTAATAAAGGTGGCCTAATAACATACATAAACCCAAAAAAATCAGCCATAAGCTTATGCTCAAATTAAATCAATATGAATATTGGGAAGGACAATTCGTTCAAATATCTGATGGTGGATTATCCAACGAACTAGTATTAGGAAACCTGTATAGATCACCCAAAAAAAATACATGAACTATCGCCTATTTTTATAAAGACTTGAAACATTAAATGCTGATGTCGTAATCTCTGCCGATTATAGTATCAACCTACCAAAACTAAACGAAAAGTAGGTTTTCAATGATTTTTACACACTGATTTCACTTAGTTTTTACCCAAAAATAACGATTCCTACTAGACTGACAATACATTAATTGATAATTCCGAATAATAATATTCACGACCACAACAATCGAGGACGTTCAAAACAACATATCACACGAACAAATCACAAATTCACACAACAGTGTCTTAGGCATAGTTTGCCTCACGTAATCTAACTGTAATCGAGCTAGGGTATGCATGTGGTTATGTTAACGGTTTCCTCCTAGACAGCTTGCATCTCGGGTGCCAAACTTTCAGGGATAAATCTACGACCCCGTGAATGAAACGTAACGCCTTTATTTTTTTGAAATACGATGTATATCAAGGGTTCTCAGTTTTTATAGTAAATCAAATGTTCGATGTGTAAAGTAGGACTTGGAACCCTGACAGGGTCGAAATCATTGCTGAGCATTCTGAACCGCTTTGGCCATTGCATCAGCTACGATGGAGAGCGGGAAACACCTGGTGGTCTTAATCTGTTCAATGGATTAGGAACAGCGTGCGCCTGGGCCAACTATGATGTTAACACTGAGACACCCGACGGCAGAACCATATTGCATTCCACGGTGGGGAAATGCTACCAGAATAAACGTCCACCACAGACAACCACAGAGACGCCACCAGTTAACCTGGCTGGGACACTGACCGGACGGATGAGGAGGCGCTTCGATGGAAACGTGAAGGTGGTTCCTCCTTTTCTCAAGTCTCTGAAACGGGCTCAATTCAAGTCGACTTTATATGTGGCTCTTTCAGCCGCTCTTTACTGGATTCGTTTCTCGATTCGTGGTGGATGACCTCCCCCAAACTGTGATCGCGTACATGGACCCCAGCCTCCAGCGAGAAACGATGTGGTGCAGGAAACGATGATGCGTTGCTGATGAGATGAACCACAAATACGCTATCGTCACTTATGATCTCGCTGTTGCCCTGAAGGCATACTCCATTCAAGCACTGCAAACTCCAGTTATTGATAGAATCATCATATTGCTCTGAAATTTCCAGTGTCGAACACTGGTCCACTTATGATTGGAGCCATAAGTCAATAGGGATGCTGCGTCTCCAATGAGAAATGTCCCGGCTTTCAGAAACTCAGAGAGTGCCTTCAGAAGGTGGTCGGTCACTCTCACCCAACGAGGCATGGCCCTGTCAGAGCTACAGGAAATGGTCGGTCTCCAGTCGGGGGACAAACCGGCTAATCAGTTGAGGAAATGGAGAATTCGACGAGACAATGCTGACATGAATGTCATCGCCAACGCACCAAACATGCAATCCGTTCGCCACTGATTCCCCTGCCGAGATCACCAATGCGTCATCGGGGAAGACAGCAAAGGAGGAGACCAAGACATTTCTCTTTGGATCTCTGGCACGGGGGACAACACTTCGACTGAAATTCGAGTGCGAGTGTGCCGTCGATGCTGAAGACAGTGGCAAGGACCAAGCTGTTGAACTTCGCTGCAGAGAACGTAAAGGAGTCGAGGGCCATGGTGCGTAGAGTGAATGCGGCAGAGGGAGTCTGGTATGTCTTTGGGACAATAATGGTTGTCGCCGCCAACATAAGCGACGCAATTGACCTGCGCGACCTCCTGTGTTTTCCCATCACTGCTGTTCCTCTTTCTCTCGCTCACAACGACGACACTCCACTGACGACGAACAAGGCGACACCCACAAAGGCATTTGAAATTAGACATAGTGTTGTGCTTACGGATGCAACCCCCCCCCACCCACCAATCGCTGCCACTTTGATTGATGGCGGCATCCTCCTGCATGAAACCTGCAGCATAGCAAGTCCACATATGCAATGATGGCCAGGGATCTATTGGTGAAGGTATGTTCCTTTCGTGGTGAGCAGATCCACTTGGTACTGGATAAGTATCAGTCATCATCCATCAAAGATTCCGAGCAAAATCTGCGTAGATCAGGAAGTAATCACCACACATTCGTCATCACTGGACCTAACCAGCGGCAGAGCGGGACTTAGCTCCTCAAGAACGGGGCATTTAAGGATGAGTTTGCCCGTTTCATTATGGACGAGTAGAAAAAGCCGCACTACGGGTCAATAATAGGAGGAAGAACGGTGTATGTGTCGCAAGTGCATGTGCATGGAAATGAAGAACAACAGCCGCCTCCAAGGTTGACACGAGGAGGCCGACAGCTGTCTACCGACACGGACGGCCTCGTCATTCTTCTTGGGCTTGCCGGAAGATCGGAAAGGATAACCACCATCATAGACTACGGGTCTGGCAACCACCAAAGATACATTCATGTGTAAAACTGGTTGAGGGGCTAGGGTGAGGGGCTAGGGGTGAGGGGCTGGGGTGTGATGCCCTTGCGTGGTTGCTGGTGGAGAAAACTTCATAACATTCCTCGCAATGGTCATTCCGTACATAGGAAACCCTAACGAAATATTTGACACATTGTGTATGACACATATACTTGGCGTCATTCACTTAAATAAATGCCTATTTTCTCACCCTTTCGGGGTTACTGGCAGGGGGAATCCCCACTTAAATTTGCTGGCATTGGTCATTCCATAGTCAGGGAACCTCATTTTAGCCTTGGCGCTATTCCCTTAAATAAATGTTCTTTTTGCCTCTTTGATGGATGATTTCGCTGGCACCCCCCTGCCCAGACCCGGCAGCAACGCATTTTGGGGGATGTCCGGAGGTGGTCCATTCAATCGAACTCCAAGGAAACATTTGACACCATTTTTTCTGTCGCGCCAGTCCATTAATTAGGCGTCATTCGGTTAAACAAATGCCCCTTTTCTCATCTTTCGGGGGTTGCTGGCAACCCCCAACGCTCACGCCGAAAACGAGAACACATGTATCTTGAAAACGGGAACGTACGTATGCTATGGGCAGAGACGCGTTGACTATAGCATATTCTATTCATAAGCGCACACTTACATTACCGGATCTGTATCAAACGAATGTTGCTAGAACGTTGCAGAAGTCGACCAATGTCTCGATGGTGCACGTGAAACTGGACGTACAACAGCCGCAAACCTTAGCTGTGACCATACCACCAATGTTAGTTTTGGCAGGCAACTTCGAGTGACCAAACGTGTCGTCATAAGTAAACACATTGGATCAAAGTCCGGACGACGTTATTCAGAGCATTCGACTGAACAACAGGAACTGCAGCTGAGCGAATCAACACTGCCCGTATATCAGCCACTTCTAGTGGCATATATCCGATTTGTGATTGATAGTGCAAACGAGGAAAAATATTGTGTACAAGAACATTTAAATTTACACAAAGCGTATCTCATAAGCATTTAAAGATTGTCAATAAGAAGATCAACAAGCTCAAGAGTCGCTCATTGAACGACCGATTGTTCCGGGAGCTTTCATACATGATAATGGCGAACTTCTGCGTACATAAGTGTTATGGCTTTAAAAGGGGATTGTCTGCAGGCTGCAGCATGAATGTAGCCAAGCAGGACCCTTTCTAACTGAGAGATACCTTCGAGAAACTTAACTCCGTTGATCGACAATTGCAAGGTGAAAAGGATGATTTCATCCGCTGCAAGACTGTGATCGTGTCATTCACTGACAAACTGCCACAGTACAAGCAAAACGTCGGTTGTCGTGAATTCGGACAGTTTCCGACATTAATGATGAAATCTGCATCTTTAGCCGATGATACCCTGCTTGTCATATCACCTGCAGTCTATGCACCAGGACATGCTCAATACTGATTCACTGACTTGAAACAGTTGCACACCCATGCATGGGGCTTAGGCCCCGTCTCTGCCGAAGCTGAATCTGGGCATGTTTCCATTCAGGAGGACCTGAATGGCATGAAGCACGAAACTGATCAGTGGACACCAGGCACAACAGCCGTACGAACCACCATAGGTCTGGTTGTGGGTGATAACAAGTCCTCTGTTATTTATTATTGTTTATTAAGAGCACGTGCGTTACATTCGTGAAATGCTTATGCCATTCCGGCGTGAATAATTTAATGTACAATAAGCTCAGTTAAGATTAAAAAGTTAAATATGTTAGTACATAGATATATAATTAATAAAATGTCAATTTCATTTAAAAAAATGTGTTAAAAGAAATATTGAAAAAGTCGCATTAAAAAGTTACTAAAATAAAAATAATAGGAAAATAAATAAAAATAATAAAAAACATAACTAGATAATTGTTTAATCCTTTTCATTACAAATAGTGTTAGACTGAAAATCAAAAGTGGGCGATGAGGTAAAAAGGTTGTAAGACTAATCACATAACGATATCATCAGATCTTTTCTAGTGGTATAACCCTAGTTTTCAACGTCCCAAACCACTCCCACGTTTCCGGCAGCCATCTAACAACGGCATACACAAGTTAACACTACTAAATATGTATTCGGACTTTTGTTAAGCTGCGTCGTAAGTAGCAGTTCAGATCGAACGACACGTTGGCCAAACACGTTATCTTCGCAGTGGATGGACCGAGTTGAATGGTAACAATGGCAAATGATCTTTGGTGCGGCTTGTGCTCGGGAGAGACTTGTACCACGCGTCATCTCAGCTTGTGCTCGGGAGAGACTTGTACAACGCGTGCATATCAGCTTGTGCTCGGGAGAGACTTGTACCACGCGTCATCTCAGCTTGTGCTCGGGAGAGACTTGTACCACGCGTCATCTCAGCTTGTGCTCGGGAGACACTTGTACCACGCGTCATCTCAGCTTGTGCTCGGGAGAGACTTGTACAACGCGTGCATATCAGCTTGTGCTCGGGAGAGACTTGCACCACGCGTGTATATCAGCTTGTGCTCGGGAGAGACTTGTACCACGCGTGTATATCAGCTTGTGCTCGGGAGAGACTTGCACCACGCGTCATCTCAGCTGGTATCATTTGTTGCATACACAACTTTACCAAGTCCTTCTTTTTAGCCTCACTTATCGGAATATGATTCTGATATGCTTCCTGAAGGTAGTACTGCACGGCCACGTCCACAGACATTAATCTGTTTGAAGTCATCACTGTAGTTGTAGCGATACTGTATGATTCCTGGTTTGGCTTTCTCATACCTGAAGCAATTCACCAGTAGCCAATTCACAAGGTTGCCATCTTCATCTTGCCTTCGGTTTTTCATAATCTTCTGTGCCAAGCATTGCAGGTCGAACATGTCGTCGTGATGAAGATTCACAACAGTGTACGGATATCGACGCCTTGCTCTGCGGAAGATGGACATCTAGTCAATGATAGTGTACACAGCTATGTATTTCTTCTCGGTTTCAATAGCAGAATGCATGCTATCGCATTCCATGTACGAATGTCCACTCTCTAGAAAATTGTGTGTTATTATTTCAAGTTGAGTTTTCTGAACAGCGTACGTGAGCAGCCGCATTTTGATTCCTAGTTTGGCCACTGCATGTATCAGAGTACAATGACACTTCTTTTACAGTAGGAGACAACGGACACAGCCATTTAAGGAAACAGGTTCCAATTTCATCACTCCCCCTGCCTCCCTCTATCTCTGACCAGTAATAGCATACAGCATCATTGGGAGGAACAGCACTGTAAACGCAGATGTTGTAAATGCACAGTTTTCGACTATAGTACATGAGTGACACATCATTACTAGGTATTTGAAGAATGCTTTGTAAGTCGAAAGTTGCCGATACAAATGTTTCCTTTTCTTCGGTAGCCCTGCTTCCTCACACTGAGCTTTGTATAGATGATACGTTTTGGTTATAGAAAGATTTTGGTCAAGATACCGTCTGCGAGTGATTCTATTTGTGAGAAATTTTCAATGTGAGTTTTCACCAACCGGATAGATTCATAACTCGCTTTGTTTGCAGGGGTATGTGTCTACCACGCTTATCTTCACCTAGAAACGGTCCTGTATCTCCTCTTCCTTGCCAAGCCGTGTTTAAAGGGCCATGTTCTTCTGAAATGAGAAAAGTACAGTGTACAACTTCCTTCGCTTCCGTTCGCCCCTTGCACGCTCTCGCTGGATATCAACGTTTTGTATTGTACAACAGGAAATCCTTCTGACGAGAATAATCTTCCCGCTTCCAGTATTCTGCGCATAACCTGGCCCTATCCTCTGCAGTGAACCTTTCATTGCACTTGTATCGACACTTTTGACCTGACGAGCGCGCGAGCCGAGTTGCCTCTGTAAGCAGTCGTCTCGCAGCACAACGGTATAGGCACCTCCCGACTTGCCACAACGTGATGAATGCGACAATACAAATAAACTAACTGACGATTTTATAGACTTGTGAGGTTAAAGAAAAAACGGATAAATCATTAGTCCAGTCACGAGTCATTAAGTGTTATTTACGAATCATTGAGTTTATTCATGATTAAAATTAAAGGTCAAACAAACAAGTAATAATAGGATTCAAGTTGAGTCTAGTTTGAGACACGGCAACTGGAAGAAGAAGATGATTTTTTTATTTGACCAATGTAACATTTCAAAAGATACAGACGTACGTCCATGTTAACAAAGCAATATTATATAGCATAAGTTTGTAATTTTACAATGAACGTAGCGTTTACTAAGATAACATAATAGTAGTAGGGACAGGAGACTCATCAAAGACTTACTAGTCACTATCGAGGAGCCACCTTATAAATTAAAATATGTATAAGTTAGTTCGTCAAACAAGTGCAATTCTTCCAAATAGAAGGAAAACATAATGTTGTGTGTGTGTGTGTGTGTGTGTGTGTGTGTGTGTGTGTGTGTGTGTGTGTGTGTGTGTGTGTGTGTGTGTGTGTGTGTGTGTGTGTGTGTGTGTGTGTGTGTGTGTGTGTGTGTGTGTGTGTCTTTGTGTGTGCGTGCGTGCGTGCGAGCGTGCGAGTGTGCGTGCGCGCGTGCGTGCGTGCGAATGTGTGTGTGTACGTGCGTCCGTGCGTGCCTGTAAATCTGCAAAAGTGGGTATTCTCTTTGTGTAGTTGTAGTTGTGAATATGTGCTTTCGTTGAGTGTGTGTTTAGTTGCATGTATTGTCATTGTTGGTTAGATTATTATTTTTTTATCAGAGTCGGCATATTCTGTTGAGTGACCAGATCGAAAACCATATCGATATTCAGCAAACAATTTTACTCTTCGAAATATTCAGACAGTTGATGCTAATTACTTTTTCTACAACTTTTGATATTGTTGGCAAAAGAGAGATTGACCTGTAAATGAGTTAACAAGGCTGGGCCTTCTTTCTTAACAATTGGAACGACACACACACACGCACGCGCACGCGCACGCACACACACACAAGCACACACACACACACACACACACACAGTTTGTTTTATATTCCCGATGCAATTATCTTATTTTTATCTGGGTCATGGCTTTCTCTGTTTGTACATTAATTGGTATAAATTTGGGAGTGGCCTCTTTATTCATTGCCTTGTCAAACAGTATTAAATATGGTTGATGATCAGATAGTGTTTTTAATACTGTACCTACTTTTGTCTTTGTTGATAGTTTATTTGTTTTAAGGAAGAAGTTGTCTATAAGAGTACCAGACAAAATCTCGTTGGTAGGGTAATATGTTGTTAGCATATCAAAAAACAAAGCACTACATATTTCGTTTTCATTTATCTTTAGCAGATTACCAAGCCACCCTTATAGCCAAGCAATTGTATTTGCGATATGTCATTATTGTCCGTTTTCCAACTTTCTAGTAAGCGTATTACATTGAATTTAAAATGAATATTATTGAGTTCTTCGATACATATTTCAAATTAATTATTTTTGCATATATAGATTGTATGTTCGAGCTGAAAATACTTAAACGGTCTTTATATGCACATGCACCTAAAAACTGTAAATTTTCAGTGTCGTAATATGATGAGTGCTATATTTCTTGAGTTCTGTCATTTTCATTATAATTTTGTTATCAAGAATGTGTTTTTTAAAATGTATTCGATACTACCATTGTGTAAAAGGTACGACTGATCAGATTAAGATACGATAAAGATAAGATACGTTTTATTACCAAGTAGCAAGTACAAGGAATTTGTAGTGTTGTGGCGTTAGCACAAACATACACTCATGCACCCAATCACACACGGAACTAAACATTACATATCACAATCGTAATACTAAAAACAGTTGAAAACAATCTGGAGTAATATACTAGGTTGCAAGATTAAAAAATTAAAAATTTTAAAGATTAAAAAATAAATAAATAAATAAAAAATTAAAAAGGCGACATTGCAACTACCTACCAGAGGCAAGACATTTATGATGGCTCTCCGTTTAAAAATCTCAGCGCTTGAGGATAGAAACTATTGTTAAATCGCATCGTTTTAGTTTTAATGCTACGGTAGCGCTTACCGGAGGGAAGGAGTTCAAAGAGATGGTTGGCTGGATGATATTCGTCTTGTACAATTCGCTTGGATTTGCGCAAACTGCGAGATAGATAAAGAGATCTGATGGACGGCATATTTAACCCGATTAGTTTAGAGGCGTACTTGACGACTGATTCAATTTGATTAATTTCATCTTGGCTGGCGCGACCAAACCAGACAGTGATAGAAAATGACAAGACACTTTCAATAACTGCGCGGTAGAAACGTGTTAATATTGCTTGAGATAAGCCGAATCGTTTGAGGTGTCTAAGGAAGTACATGCGTTTTTGTGCTTTTTTTAATGATGTCAATCATGTTATTACACCAGGAAAGATCTTTAGAAATAGTCGAACCCAAAAATTTTACAGAGTCGGCTTGTAAGACTTCAGTACCGTCAATGACAATGGGGTGGATGGGTGTTTTCTTTTGGCGAAAATCAATGATCATTTCCTTCGTTTTGGATATGTTTAGTACCAGGTTGTTGTTCTTACACCAGCCGACCAGTCTTTGAACTTCCTCTCTATTCACAGACTCGTTAGCATTGTTGACACAGCCAATTACAGTGGTGTCATCCGAGAACTTAACCACGCGAACAGATTGGTTACCAGATACCCAGTCGTTTGTAAAGAGAGTGAAAAGGAAAGGAGAAAGCAAGCAGCCTTGTGGGGCACCAGTGTTAAGAATAACAGGTTTGGAGAGAGAGTTTTTGACCTTGACAGATTGAGGCCTGTGAAGAAGAAAGTTGAGAGTCCAATGACAGATGGCATGATGCACATTCAGAGATACAAGTTTATCAAACAACTTCACAGGAATTATGGTGTTAAAGGCCGAGCTAAAGTCCACGAAAAGAATCCTCGCATAAGTGCTCGGTTGTTCCAGGTGATTCATAACATAATGTAAACCTAAGGCAACTGCATCGTCCACAGATCTGTTAGTTTGATAAGCAAACTGGTGAGGATCCAATAGACCGGCCGTGGAAGATTTCAGATAACGGAGCATAATATGTTCGAAAACTTTCATCGCAACTGAGGTAAGTGCCACTGGACGGTAATCGTTCATGGTAGAGACTTTAGCCTTCTTGGGAATAGGTATAATCACAGAAGTTTTAAAACACGTTGGAACTATGCACTGTTGTAAAGATGAATTGTAGATGTCAGCGAATACTGGAGCAAGCTGATCGGCACAATTCTTGAATGTATATGATGAGATGTTATCAGGACCCGAAGCCTTGCGCGTACTCAGTCGCTTGAACAATGTCCGCACGTCAGCAACGTTAACGGTGAAAGGCGGCGACAGCCGGGGGAAGGACAGATCGGCGTTGTAAATGGCTGAAGCGCTTGGTTTATACTGTGTAATTTGATGTAACCCTTGCCATACAGATCTGGTGTTGTTGGAAGCAAATTGGTTTTCAAGTTTTCGTTTGTATTTGTACTTGGCCGAACTAATCGCCTTGCGCACTGCGTACTTGGCTCTCCGAAATTCTTCCCTGTTGCCGCTAATGAACGCTGAGTTTTTCATGGCTAGCTTCTGTGTAAACCATGGTTTGTCGTTGCCATATACTGTAACTGACTTACTTTCGTAGCAGGTTTCTTCACACCAGCTGATGTAGGCAGTAACTGTGTCAGTGTACGAGTCGAGGTCGTGGCAGGAATCTTTAAACATTTGCTAGTCCGTGCTGTCAAGGCACGCTTTCAAAGCAATCGTTGAGTCAGCAGTCCGCTTTCTCACTGTCTTGGTGGTCGGTTTTATTGTTTTTAACTTCTGACGGTTTGTAGACAGTGAGAAATGAAGATTGTTCTGTCATTTGGTAGTTATAGTTGAGTATGCAATAAAGTCTATATCATATTTGTATGAGAGTATGCATGTGTTCATAGGCATAACAGTGTTCTTAGACATGTCAGTGTCCATTAGGCATTGCAATGTTCTTGAGCATAGCAGTGTTCTTACACAAAATAGTGTTCTTAATCACAATGGTGATCTTCGACACATTAATGTTCTTAGACATAACAGTGTTCTTATGACAGTGTGCATGTGTTCATAGACATAACAGTGTTCTTAGACATGTCAGTGTCCATTAGGCATTGCAATGTTCTTGAGCATAGCAGTGTTCTTACACAAAATAGTGTTCTTAATCACAATGGTGATCTTCGACACATCAATGTTCTTAGACATGACAGTGTTCTTATGCATATAAGTGTTCTTAGACTTACCAGGGTTTTTAGACATAGCAGTGTTCTTAGGCATATCAGTGTTCTTAAACATATCAGTGTTCTTAGATATAATATTGTTCTTCGACATATCAGTGTTCTTAGACATATAAGGACAAGTCGGCAGTTAAATAAACATACCGGTACAACATAAAATAATGTACTGAAGTAATACACAGAATGGAGTCTGATATGTATTATCTATGCGATGAAACACTGAATTAAATTTATTGAAAAAGCGGGGGACGTGGGAGAAATGTGTATGTAGATTATATAGCATCTTATATGTTGTGTGTGTGTGTATATATATATATATATATATATATATATATATATATATATATATATATATATATATATATATATATATATATATATATATATATATATATATATATACATATATATATACATATATATATATATATAGATATACATATACATATATATATATATATATATATATATATATATATATATATATATATATATATATATATATATATATATATATATATATATATATATATATATATATATATATATATATATATATATATATATATATATATATATATACATATATATATATATATATGTATATATATATATATATATATATATATATATATATATATATATATATATATATATATATATATATATATATATATATATATATATATATATATATATATATATATATATATATATATATATATATATATATATATATATATATATATATATATATATATATATATATATATATATATATATATATATATATATATATATATATTGCTATATATAATAAACGAAATTGCTATACAAAGAAATAATTGTGTCTGAATGAAGCGTGTGGTTTCTTGATAGTATTAACACGTTTCATCTATATGTGGACTATGTTAATATAACTGTGTCTATCATTTAGTTTAACATATTTATACTACTTTGCTGATAGGCCTACTTGAAGAACAATTAGCCATTCATATCTTTATATAACCATTCGTATTTAACATCGGGTTAACATATGTAAAAATCATATTTTAACGACGTGGACATTATGAAACGCACCGCAGTGCACTTGAAATCTAGATATGTGTTTGTCACATGGGAATTCAGTCAAGTGTTTAATA
The DNA here is from genome assembly GCA_033239005.1 of Lamellibrachia satsuma. NCBI lineage: Eukaryota > Metazoa > Annelida > Polychaeta > Sabellida > Siboglinidae > Lamellibrachia > Lamellibrachia satsuma. The sequence continues at coordinate 12,719,485 of BSQZ01000006.1, forward strand.
ACTATTTGCGGAAGTTGTTTCTTTATGAGGATCAGCTGGCGACTTTGACACGACCTTTTTTATGTGTTACAGTTGAATCACAGCTGCTATACATAGGACCATGGTAAATGTAAATATGACACTCGGGACTTGCGTTTACGCCGTTGCTAAATGCAATATAACAGGGGTAACATTGATTTTGTGACATGGCAAAGGAACTAACTTCCCGGTCCGGTGTAATTTACGTATCACGTACAGTAGCGTGCATGACATGTGACATGTTCAACTATATGACAATCGAGGTAACGGTCTCTGTGGTCTCCACATACATTTGTGTATCTGCACAAATCACATAGTAAATGTTTTTTCTCGGAACGACTGTCATAACACATGCAGTTAAACGATCTGACCGCCGCGACGTATTGCAGGTGTACCCATCCGGACCTTTAATCAGAACTTCAGTCCTGACTGGCGCCTGTCAATAGGTGGCACTTGCAGTGTCTAGACACGTTGCTCGTGTAAAGGTAAAAGGTGCGTTCTTGTACAGCTCGGTATCAACTCCTTGGGACTGTTCAAAACGCTTTACACTTCACTCTCTGGAAGACATGTTCATTCCAACGTCATCTCGACTTCTCTGGAAAGCATTCAGCCACGCTGCAACTACTGCGTGAAGAATATGTCTTCGTTGACATATCCACCACTGTCTATAGCCACTGTCTGGAGCAACGCGGAGCTAACGAAATCGCCTAAGCCTGGAAACGGCAGCAAGATGATTCGAACCCGGATTTCCCTGATTGAATCACACACAAAATCACACGCAACTTTTAGGTTCCTCGCAAAGTTCTAGTCAATGATAACATTGAAGAACAGACAATTCAACATCGAATTATGCGAGAACCAGAGTCGCTGACGGCGACGGAGGAGTTATCGGCACAAATGAGTGCATATACACTTTTCGTTAAAATGTAATCCAAAATTCATTTAGCCCATCACAATATTAATATGGGTATACATCCTGGCACTTTCATTCTAGCTCATCATTTATAGGCAACATTGTATAAGCGTATAAATAATTAATTCAAAGAATTAACCGAGTTAATATTTAACATTGTGTTCATTCCGTATAAAACCTCCATCAGCGTTTGTGTGTCGGCGCTGGAGTGGAAGCTCGCCTTGGACTCGTCTCGCACTGGCGGGCCTGCGCCCGATGGCATCTAATGACTGTCCATCAACTGACTGCCCAGCAAACGGCAACAACTGAAACTAAACAAATGGAACTGAAAAATAGTGCCAACATGAATAGATCAGATCAGTGATACCACCTGATGGATATTTATGATGTCATTGAGAGCAACATTATGATAAACGGAATTGCAATAGTCAAGTCTGCTGCTATTAAGAACAATTGCAATAGTTTTGGCGACAGCAAAAGGCATATGCCGGCGAATACGACGAAGGACACGAATGTGATAAAAGCAGCAACAACAAGTGAAATATGCTGAATAATGTTTTTATTATTTTCAAAGGTGACTCCTAAATTCCGTGCTGAGACGGTCGGTGTGAAATTCTGGCTTAACATATGTGTCGGGGAAAAAAACAATCAAATTTACCACGCTACTTTTGTGTACCAATAATAAGAAACTATGTTTTATTTGCAATTAATATATTCTTGAGACAATCCCTGAGATGACTTAAGGAATATTTTGCATCCGGGCTAGCAAAGGAAAGTGTATCATCTGTATATAGGTGATGGTCTAAGTTGTGAGTTTGAATTACTGCGCTTAGTGGAGTCGTGTAAAAAGTAAAAAGTAATGGTCCAAGAACAGAATCCTGAGGAACACCACATGAAGTGGGTAGGACCGCTGAAAAATAATTAGTTATCTTAACTCGTTGGTATCTGTCGGTTAAGTAAGATGAAAACAATATATATATATATATATATATATATATATATATATATATATATATATATATATATATATATATATATATATATATATATATATATATATATATATATATATATATATATATATATATGCACCCCAATGATCGTCTCGGCCCGAAAGATGCGCGAGAGGGATTGAGAGCCGTGAATGCTACGTTGTGGCAATGGACCATTGGCTGCCGAACGAATCGATAATGTTTTCTGCCAAGATGTTCGAATATTGGATTCCCAAGTGCAAGAAATATGTTATTTATTAACGCAACATTCCATTTCCCTGGTACTTCGAATACATACCGACTACAATGTGTGTGTATCAGGGACGTTGTTTTTTTCACAAAAAACTTAAATTCCCCTTATACGACCACTTGATTCACAAGTGTCGACGCAGGATAGCGATTTAAAATACATATAAATGATTGATCGTCAGCAGGGTTTGACATGAACAAATATAAACAAATAACTGGTAATGCGAAGATGTTAAGATACAACTAAGAAGACACGTCCGCGCCACCTAGTGAGAATAAATACCATGTGTTAGGGTCGTTTGTTTTAGAAGTTATTATCGTAAAGACGAAATTAAGTAATCGTTTTATGTTTGTGTAATATGCTGTTGTTATATTTTATTGGCGCAATACGTTGTATAAATCCGTGTTTCAAAGCGGAATAGCCAGGTATTTTGACGAACGAATCCATCCGTCAACGATTTATTACAACGTTACGACTGCTTTTGTGAGTCCTTGCGTGTTTTTGTTGATGGACTCGGTGATGCACACGTTCTAAGCTCTGGCGCACTAGTCTCCTTTGAACATCGCACGACAAACGAGACAATGAAATATGCCACTCTTGTATAATGCTAAATCTTCTCGAACGCGTGACAACACGCCATACGTAAATGTGCTGCCCAATACGTTTTGCTCATGTACAATATGCGTCATCGTAAACTCGGCAAAAATAAACGTCAGGTAAAAATATTTTTGGACGTGTATGTACAAAACGACATCCTGAGTGCAGTCATACAACGACAATGATACATTCACATAAACAATGATCAAATGCGCATGTTTTGACCACAATATGGATAAGGGCACGAATTGATTATGCCGATTACAAGCGTAAGCGTGCATCTAGATACATGTATGTATGAAATATTTACCAACGTAAACGCACACGTGTATGCATTCATCAGTTAAGATACACAAAGACAAAACCAAACAGAACGACGCAATGTTACAACCAGCACGGCATCATCCGGAAATTCGAAAACTCTGTCTTGCCGGTTGGGGAACCATCCGGGAAGACTGCCTATTGCTAAAAATAGCTTGCTTGTTAACTTACCTAATAAGCCATTGCGCATCACCCATCTTACATAAAGCTCATTGCAGGCACGTAACTTTCCTTGACCTAGTTAAGATGGCTGTGTCGTAGGGGAGACCGAGGCTAGTTGCATACAGCAGCACGTTGTTACAGAGTCGTTCCACGAAAGAATAGCACGCATATTGAGTCAACCAGCAGACACCCTGTCCAAAAATCGGGAGCTAAGAAGATGAAATTAGCGAGGTGTCGACAAAAAATACTTTTTAACCACCTAAAACATTTTTTGGGTATGCCCACGTAATATCATCTCATGCAGCCACTTTTTATGTTTTTTGAATGAAACTTGAAACGTGTATATTATATAGTATAAGGGGTTATGCCAAATATAAGTTAAACTGAAATTGAGGATTTGTTATCGTCCAAGTGCGTTCAACTGTAAAAATTGGGGTTGGGGCAAGTTGTTACAATTGTAACAACGCTCGGGCGGCTCGTACCGATGGCTCAACCAGCGAGTTATAGGTTGACAACTTGACAATGACTTAAAGAACAACATTTATTTAACCACGACGCTATTTCACTAGTGAAACCTAGCGTTGTGGGTTATGACCAGTACTGTAAATGCTAGCAGCGTAAAACAAAATAAACAAATATCTCAGAAGGACGGATTACACATAAATGATTGTTGGACTCTCGATAAACCAATGGCTTCCTTGTCCACTTGCCATCTGGGTGTTTTGCCATGGATGGCAATTTTGTTAAATCTTGTTATCTTTTATGCTATCCACTATTTCATACTCCATTCAACAATTTATATGGGATTCACAATGCATTGTTATGTAAGAATCCGGGGAATGTGTGCCCTTTCGTAATTAAACGGCCATTCTCCCAAATTGTCTGACAGTTGGCTTGAGAGAGGCCATTTTTGTCAGGTTCTCCAGTCTCTGTTAAATTTTAATCCGATAAAATACATAGCCTAAACATTAACATTCTGAAGTTTCTTTGTCTAAATCCGAAAACTTGCTAAGTGGCAGGCGGCGCATGTCAGGAATGTTACCCTCTACTGTTGCTACCAAGGTACCAAGTTAGTTTTAACAATCTAAAGAAATATAAATCAATGTTGGACTTGGATTATAATAGTGATATTCGACAGTTATTGTGGTCTTCGTCGTGTTATACTAAAAAACAGTGTGGGGAACATCTATAAATTCTTGAAAATGAGACCCTGTTCCGGGAATGTGATCAATATATATTTCTACTGCCCACTACATTGCATGTTTTGATTACGTGTGATTAGTTTCTTTGCGACCACACCCACGTCCTCGATCACGTCCACACCCACGTCCTCGACTACGTCCACAAGTGCGTGTCTGGGGTTGCAACTTCCAATATGTTTGACGTCTGTTTGTTATCTTCACCCATTTATCATAATTTCCTTGAAATGTATTGGTGTTGGCGTCATTGCAACAACACTAATAACATGAACTATCCACTGTATAGTGGGAGGGTCCTTTCGCCATTATATTGTGCATATTCTTGATGTTGTCTACTCGGTGCTATTACCACGCATCCATTTGGCCCTTTGCAATGAGAACATCATTCCAATATGCCAATAAGCAGTTAACGTATTTTCGTTCTGAACATTCATCGTGTGGATGCAGTGTAACGGTGTTTTTGTTGACATCTAAGCAGACTGGATTTCTTTAATGTCGCTTCTCAGAATGTTTTCATTTGCACAGTACATACGTCTTCATTAAGGTTGCCACTGACCTCTGGTATCACGGCATACTGATTCTTTGTGAGTCCGTTGTGTCAAATACTTTTCTAAGGAATATATTCCTTGTAAAATATTTCCTTATTTCTTTATTTCCATTATTCAGCGAGTACCTCCTGTGTCGCTAACATAATCTGCTTGTAGTCATTATTCAACTCATTTCGCTTCCACCTGACTTATTTTTCCTGCTTTTGAACATCCTTCTTCTGATGCTTCTGGGCAGTAATCAGAATTTATATTGTGCTGCGCAACATTAAAGATTGGTATATGGTGTAACAACCTTGGTACCGGGCGTAACAACCATCTGATAATATTTATACTTTAAAGCATATTTGTTGTGTTCCATATAATATTCCAACACCGGTGTTTACTTTGCTTCTAAATTACCACGTAGGAGAGCAATAAAAAATATTATCTTACTACCGGACCATAGTTGAGCGTTTTGGCGACAGGTGACTAGTTTAGTACCGGGCGTAACAGTTCTGGTGAAATACTGAACATTCGTCTAAATGGTTTCTCTTGATGTTTTATTGATATTATCCCATGAGAAAGCATTCACGTAAACAACACTTCTTGTTATTTATGTATTTGTAAATTTTGGCCCTAAAATTAAAAGCTTAATATATCAAGTTATGAACACCTGCATTTTTATGCACACTGTATACAAGATGTGTGTGTATAATCCAATTAATGTAACAACAGGGACACGTACGAGTGTTCTGCGTTCCACACGTTGCCTGCTGTAACAACGTTCCCGTATGATGTAACACATTGCCTCGCTTACGGGGCTAGTTGTTACAGTTGACCGCGCCTGGGAAACTTCACATGTGTATCTAGCTACAGCACTCGGAACTCAGTTTATTTGACCTTTTTAGACATATATACACTGATAATTGAAATAATATAAAACGTAAGGTCGGACGACTCACATTAAGACGCTAGCATGGGAGCCACCCCATAAATGCAACACAATTAACTTAATATGATCTGATTAGTAAATGGTTAATGACAATTTAACGTACATGCACACATTATCAATCAGATATATATATATATATATATATATATATATATATATATATATATATATATATATATATATATATATATATATATATATATATATATATATATATATATATTTCTAGCATCGTAATTGTGTATATGTACACCTACTAGTCGTGTATAAAATTGTGAAAAAGATATATATTTACAAATATATTCGTGATGTACACATTGATACACACACGCACACACACACATATATATATATATATATATATACACATATATATATATATATATATATATATATATATATATATATATATATATATACATAAATACATACATACATACATATATACATACATATATGCATATATGCATACAACATACATACATACATATGCAGTGTACATTATGCATTACATACAAAATGTAGTAACTGCTTTTAAGCATTACAAATATAACAATTATATGTAATGCAACAGGATTCATAATTTACAATGAAATAGTTTTTGATGTAAGTGGAGAAACCATATAGACTGTGTGTGTAAATTTTATTTATGATAATGTTTGGTGCATTGTTAACTGTTTCTTCTGTGTTAAGTCTAATGTGTCTTTTGGCATATTCATGTTTGACTCTGGAAATTAACATATAATTTCTTTCCTGTGTGTAGTGTTGATGAATTTCATACATGTGTGTGGGGAATATCATTGAAGTATTTGGGTAATTGATTATTAACTAATTTGTAGTTTAGTTGTTGGAGTTTATAAATGTCATCCAACTTTAGTAATTGAAGTTTCTAATAAATAGGACCTGTATGGGCATTAAATTTTACTTAAGGATATTATTCGGATTGCTTTTTTCTGTAGTTTGAAGATTCAATATGCCTGGCGACTTCATGACAGTATACCATAATTAATATTAGGGAGGATAAGGGAATTGTACATAATAGTCAATATATTAAGTGGTAAATAGTGTTTAAATTTATTTAAAATTCCAATTGTTTTAGTGAATTTTTGTTGTTGCTATTTTGTTTGTTTGACTTGGTTTTATGTATGCCAGTTTAATTGGTTACTTATTTTGATGCCCAAAAAATCAAAATCATTTACACATTCAACGTTTTTTCCCATCTATTTGTAACAGGGGGTATTCTACTTTCTTTTGAGGCATATGAAAAACCCTGAATTTAGTTTTTTGGGCATTTGGTGAAATTTTATTAGCTATCAACCAATTGTTAATCTTTGATACTTCTTTTTTAATATTTTCACTTTCGGTTTGCTTTCCTTAATTTTTTTATCTTTATTGAATTAGTTAGGGTGGTGTTGTCAGCATAAGCTATGAATTTAAAAAAGTCACTGGAAAGTGGTATGTCATTGATGTATATAATAATAGTGGTCCTAAAATTGAGCCTTGGGGAACACCAGTGGTGATGACTGTTTTTTTAGACTTAACATTTTAAATTTCTACATATTGTTTATGATTGTGTGAATAACTCATACAACGATCAAGTGCCGTATCATTTAATCCGTAATAATTTAATTTATGTAGCTATATATTGCGATCAACTGTGTCAAATGCTTTTGATAAATCAATGTATATATTTATTGTAGTAGACAAGTCTTTGTATAATTCTAACTACAATTTCGAGTGTTGCAAGTTCAGTAGAATGTTTCTTTCTAAATCGGTAGTGGCTATTGTAGTATAACACTTTGGAATGGAAATATTCGCGTATTTGATGAAACATAGTCCTTTAAAAAAAATTAAATGGCTGGCAAGATAGAAATTGGACGATAATTGTCAATGTTAGAAATGTCACCTTTTTTAAGAGGGGTATGACTTTAGCAATGCTTTATTTGTTTGGAAATATACCAGTCATTATAGGCTGATTAATAATTAGAATGACCGCTTTGCTAATATCATTGTTTATCAATTTTAATAATTTTTTTGATATACCATCTTTTCCACAACTAGATTTTGGAAGTAAACTATCAGTTGTGTTGAGAGTAGTATCCACATCAATTGATTTACAACTGAAGGTGTGAAATATTGAGTTTTTCAAGTAATCTTTGTAGGATTTACCTCCAGTTGTAGTCATTTTAGAGGCTTTAGTAGAACCAATATTAGTATTAAAAAACGAGTTAAATTTATTGGCAATTTTCCTTTAATTAAACACAATGTCTTTTTAACATAATGTTTATGCTTTCAGAACTGGACTGATAATGCATTTGCTTTGCTAACCGAATATTTCTTTTAAATATACGGCGGCCGCTTTTATGTTAGTGGTTCCGTCTCGCTGTTGCTTTCCTTTTTGGCTTTGTCGTCTTCTTCGTACTGGTGTTTGCAGTGATCGCTTTCTCCACCGTCTCTGCAACCGCGTCGCCGATGGCATTGTCATTTTCAACATTGTTGTGGGCCGGCATTTGTTCCATTGTTCGGCAATTCCCAATTAGCGCGTAACGAATGTCTCGGCAGTGTGCGCTGTACACAGGCTGCTGCCAACGTTTCACGCAGCTCACCTGTATTGATTGCAGTCAGCAAACGTCGCGGACTGAATTGAATCGACGTCATGCACATCGGGTCATCTGAATGAATTTTCGCCTACTGACGTATTTTGAACAGGATCCTCGAATTATTTCTAGCATCAATGTCAGGTCACATGTCATCAGGACTATTAGTGGTATGGTACATTTTATTAACACGAATAACACATTGTATGTGTACGTTGACAGAAATAATGCATCTAACATACGTTTTACAAAAAAGTGACTTTAACTGAACATTATAACAACTAGCCCTGGCCTCCCCTAACATTCAATCAATAGTGTTTATCGTTTAACTACGCGGCCTTGCGTTCGGGCCCAGGTGTTTATCAATTGTCCTTAGAGTCTGTCATTACATTAGATAAACAAAACTCCTTCGTCAATTGATTTAACCCATCGCGAACCAGGTTAGTAGACGTTTAAAAGTGTAGTGTGTGTGAATAGTAATAATATGCGCAGGCGGGTTAATAAAACGAGCGTGCTTTTGTTAATATAATCGAAATAATTGACTTTGCCCATTATATCGGGTAACGTGCAAAAGGGTGAATTGTTGTTTATGTCATAGTAGGCAACGAACGTAAATACGTCTTACGTTCTTTGGTATAATAGAGGCGGGCTCGCGGTTCCCATTTTCACAGAATTTCCACTGCGCCTAATCAATATATATATATATATATATATATATATATATATATATATATATATATATATATATATATATATATATATATATATATATATATATATATATATATATATATATATATATATATATATATATATATATCAATCCTAAATAACGCGTAAATTCAGGAGGGACTTTTAATGACAGGGTCTGGACGATTATATAAGCAGATATATCCTGTGGGATATATTGTCCCATTAAGATGCATCTCTGTCCCTATTTGAATAACATATAGGAAAGTATTATGTTCCTACGTGAAACATGGTTCGTCTGAGCAAGACGCGCCGCAGTTCTGCTGATGAGTTTTGCACAAACACGCAATATCATGTATGCCACGAATTCTCATCGATCACTGTCGATCAAGCCTGCAGATATGTTTTTCTGTAAAGGTTGCGTGAGATGTGGTGATATCGCCAAGCCAAATCCGATTCGTTGATTGCTGTGTGTGTTTTAGTGCCTATAGAACATACAGCAACACGTGAACACAGATACATCAGGATAGCGTCAGAGAGACGACATCGTGAACAGGCAAAATGGCAGCAGGTTTGGTGAACGTGTTGGCTGATGTAAAGGTAAAGGTAAGTTCTTATATATCACGTTATCCAGTCTTTGTTCCTGCTCAATGCGCTCACTAGATCGAGAGTTGACTTTCTAACTGATGTGATTGGATTTAGAGTCGACTTTCTAACTGATGTGATTGGATTTAGAGTCGACTTTCTAACTGATGTGATTGGATTGAGAGTCGACTTTCTAACTGATGTGATTGGATTGAGAGTCGACTTTCTAACTGATGTGATTGGATTGAGAATCGCCTTTGTAACTGATGTGATTGGATTGAGAGTCGACTTTCTAATTGATGTGATTGGATTGAGAGTCGACTTTCTAACTGATGTGATTGGATCGAGAGTCGACTTTCTAACTGATGTGATTGGATTGAGAGTCGACTTTCTAACTGATGGAAATGTCTTGGACAAAAATTATGGCTTAAAAACACATCAAAGGATGAAATCGCAAGCAGGATAAAATCTAGCTGGAGTTGTTATTTGAAAATGTTATGTTCTGTAAAAAATCACGAAATATTCCAAGTCGATAAACTGCATATATGCCTCGAACGTAAAGACTTTAATCAGTCCATCCAACTAACAATGACGTACGGATAAAAACATAGGACATCAAGCTAAATGTCCAAATAACTTTATCAATTGGAGGACAAAAGGAATATATATATATATATATATATATATATATATATATATATATATATATATATATATATATATATATATATATATATATATATAATTGAATATGTCATGATAACGAAGTGAAACTAAGCAGGCCACATAGCAAGAATGAAAACTAACAGATGACCCATCAGAACAACTGAACGGCACCCAGAAAGAGAACACGAAGCACCAAAAAAAAGAACACGAGGCAGACAGAAGAGACGATGATGCGACGACATTATAATACACTACAATAAAATACTCGTTTATTTAAGTCCATATATACAAGCATGTTATACAAAGTGGTACAGATAACATATGTGTAATAAACAGTCTGTATAACATTTGAAAATTATTGTATTCATAGGTAGTAAATTTTTATTTGTAATCCCGTTGTCGTATATTGCGGTATCGTTATTACGCGCCAGGGAGACTCCTATTAAGGTCAAATGTGACAGCCACCTCCTTATTTATTAATTAAAACCATTAAATTATTTGTAGATCAATATTTTAGATACGTATATATTCATTCAGCGCTCCAATGTTTAAGTTTGACAGCAATGCATCAGAGACAGCAGGGTGGATTATTTACCAGGTAGAAATATGACTAGCAAGAAAGAAAGCGTTCAATTGTTCAGTGTGTTACGTACTCAGGGGTCCTTCTACCACTGACACGTGTATATGTTGTCGACCAGCCTGCAGAAATTTAAGTGTTGTTGCCAGCCAAAAAGTAAAATAAAATTTGAAGCTGTAGAAAGCAATCTTTTAAAATAACGTCACGTTGTTTGTCCTGCGTTTGTATTACTAACCATCATCCAGCATGGGCGTGGAGCCACATTCGACCGCACCCAGATGATATAGGCCTCTGTGCGCATAGCCGTGCCGACTCCAGGCAAGAGTCATTCCTGAAGCAGGCGCTTAAATCTTCGCCAGCTGTCTTCGCCCTTTTTCAACTATTGTCTACGAACGTAGGTTAGCATTGTGTGTCGCCATAATGACTGATTAATGGTTGTTATATATGGATGTTATACATATATATATATATATATATATATATATATATATATATATATATATATATATATATATATATATATATATATATATATATATATATATATATATATATATATATATATATATATATATATATATATTAGGTATATATATATATATATATATATATATATATATAATATATATATATATATATATATATATATATATTAAGTTTATATATATATATATATATAGTAGTTTATATATATATATATATATATATATATATATATATATATATATATATATATATATATATATATATATATATATATATATATATATATATATATATATATATATATATATATATATATATATATATATATATATATATATATATATATATATATATATATATATATATATATATATAGGATGGCGACCCCTTGTCGGGGGGTCGCCATCCGTTACTATGACGGCCAGTGTTAAGGTGCAATTTCAAGAAACCATCAATATACTGGCAGCACATCGTGCGTCTTTTCTTCGAATGCTGCATAATACAAGGCGTCGGTAGACATTACAATAACTGCCAGTAGTACGTAGTAATGTCGAAAGATATTGTGTGACGTGACAATCGAAGAAAAGGTGCATGCTAACAATTGTACGCAATTTTTGGCGCAGCGTTGCGGATAATTGTACAAATGACTAAGTAATTCGATGGTTCGTAGAAGGGGAATAGTGTGTGTCGTAAACTAATAATATTTCATTTCCAGAATGGCACCTCATATTGCGCAACTCGGCGAAATAGGTCTCAACTGATGCAGATTGACGCGATTATTACGGCGACATTTGTGGAAAAAAATCCAGAGCACCTGCAATCAATGGAAATGACTCGAGTTGTCCAACGTGTTACTTGTGAATAACGATGTCCCTGGGGGTCTTATAGGAGTAGCTATTGCTAGATACCGCCGCAATCAGTTTTGCAATAAAGACAATTGTTCTTGACTGAAGAAGACGCGGTTTGTCGACATGGCGTCGGTACACAACGACACACTAGGCGAGAACTTGCGACAGTCGAAAGGAATCGTCACCATCGCCTACTACGTCATCGGCTCCATCGGCATTCTCGGCAACCTGCTCGTCATCGTCGTCATTCTCAACTTCCGGGCGATGCGAAGCAAGAACGTCAACGTGCTCGTCCTCAACCAGAGCTTCATCGACATGTTCGCGTCGGTGCTGATCATAGCCCAGACACACATCGATCCGGGTACGCACCTGGAGGGCGTGTGGGGCGACCTCGCCTGCCGCTTCTGGCTCAACACGGTGCCTCTGTGGAGCCTTCTTATGGCGTCAACCATGAACATCCTGGCGATCAGCCTCGAGCGCTACGTCGCCGTCGTCCATCCACTCGGCTATCGCAACTACAGCGACCACGCCAAGCGTCGTCTGGTGACCGTCGCCATGGCAAGCGCGTGGATCGCCAGCTTCGCGTTCAACTTCGCGACGACGTCATCGACGTCGGGCGTGCGACACCATCGCTGCTTCAACAGCGCGTTTTTCCCCAGCTATGCTTGGAAGAAGACAGCGGGCGTTGCAGCGTTCTTCTTCGAGTTCCTCCTGCCGCTAGCCATCTGCGTCGCCTGCTACGCCCGCATCGTCAAGACGTTACGGCAGAAGGTGGCACCGCAGACTGTCTCCTCCGTAGCGTCGAGCAGCCACTTGGGAGCCGTCGGTCAAGGGGGAGCCTTCAACAGACAGGCAAAAGCCAAGATGATTCGAAACGTCCATAAGACATTTGGCATTATAGTCATGTGCGCGATCATCTGCAACACCGGCAATCAATGTATATTCCTTGCGTTCAACTTCGGCTATCGTCTTGACTTCACTGGAGCGCTGTACAACGTCACAGTGATCGGAACGTTTGCCAACTGCTGCGTCAATCCGTTCATATACTCATTCAAATATAAAATTTTCCAACATGGCGTGAAGAGGTTGTTCTGTAGATATTCGGCAGTGTCAGGAAGCAGCAACGTGCACACAATACACAGCGAGTTTCGTCCCAACGTGAACACCAGAGATGATACATCACATATGTGAGACTGAACGTTCAGTGACGGTGAAGACGTTGTATTAGTCGCCGTCCCAGTCACCGTTTCTGCTGCTGTTGTTGCATGATGTTGCAGTTGTTGCACGATGTTGTTGTTCTTTTTGCTGTTGCTGCAGCTGTTGTTGCTGTTTTTGTAATAGTATTAGTTGTACGACGATGCTGACTGCAGTAGCAGTAGATATCAATAACAATAACAACAGCTGCAGCAGCAGTTGATTTGGCAGCGGCAGGCGCAGCGGCAGCGACGGCAGCATTGGCACCGTCAGTAGTAGTAGCAGCAGTAGCAGCAGCAGCAGCCGTAGCAGCAGCAGCAGCAGCAGCAGTATAAGTAGAGTCAGTTGTACTTATAAACTTAGTTGCAGTCGCCGTCGTCTTCATTGATTCAATTCATCGGTGCCTTCGACAACATTGGTGCCTTCGACAACATTGGTGCCTTCGACAACATTGGTGCCTTCGACAACATTGGTGCCTTCGACAACATTTCTGACTGTGCTGATGTATGTGAATTGATCACCCGCGCACTTCTGAAATATTATTCGGCAGTCCTGTCCCTACAGCCCGGCTCTGTGGTGGCGATCTGTGACGATATATACGTTGCTTTCTATCGTTGTCTGAATATATGCTCCAAGTTGGAGAGACATTCCTGCATTGGGTGACACGGTTGTTAGTTTACGTGAATATTTGATTTTAATTTACAATGAAAATGACCATAAACCATGTACTGGTTTATGGCCTACTGACAGCCAGGAAGTCATGTAAGACGACAATGCAGGTAGTCCACTGTAACGTGTGCTTGCCCTGGCGAATACCGTTTTATTTCTAAACTGGTCAACAACATAGTGTGTTGGTTTATTTCTGCATCATGTGTTAGTACTACACGTGATAGTTTGGTTGCACATACAACCAAAGTTGGGGTTCTGACAACACAATCTGATAGTTTTACAACCACATACAACCACAGTTTTGGCTGTGACAGCAAAGTCGGGTAGATTGGTTCAACAGACAACCAACGTTTGGGTTATGACAATAAATTTGATAGCATAGTTGCACATAGAACTAAATCTGGTAGACTGGTTCCACACTCAACCAATATTGACAACAAGATCTGATAGAACAGACAACCAAAATTTGGATTGCAAACCAAATATGACGCTTTGTTTGCACATACAGCCACACGTAGAGTTGCGACAACTAAATCTAATAGGTTGGTTGACCAGCAACCAAAGGTTTGATTAAGACAACTGAATCTGATAGTTTGGTTGAACAGTCAACCAAAGTTTGTGTTCTGACAACTAAATCTGGTATTTTGGCTGCACAGATAATCAACCATCTATATTGCCCTCACCTTTGTGCAAATGTAATTGGTTAGAACATTTTATGAACATGGCTGTGAGTCCCGTCAATTGGGAACTTCGTTACTAAAAACCCACTGAAGTACTGGTTATTATATCTAATCATACATGTTAGTGATTTGAGAAACATTGTTATTTTTTGTAATTATATTCACCGGACTCTGTACAGTCCAAGGACACATACACGCACGCACGCACGCACGCACGCACGCACGCAGACGCACACATACACACATTTGGTTCTCCTCCCAATGTGTCCCATATGTTTGCTAGTATCCACGCGGACTTGATGGGCCGCGTGACCTCCGTCCGTGGCCATGGCTCGCAGCCACCAGCTTCGCGCTACCCCCCCCCAATATTCAACAGTTTCCAACGCCTATGAAATGACATTGATGACTATACTCATATTGCAATCAGCAACATTTTGTATGTCTAATCTCTTTTCACTTGGAAAATTCTAGGGTCGAGTGTATTCGTTGGAGCCAGTCAGAAGACGGGATAGATGGTTAGTGTTAAAGTTCGTTAGAGTTGTTGTCAGGCTTCGAACAAATACGCAGCCGACCGCCATCTACAATAATTTTGCCATTGGTAGTCATTACGACGTTTCCTGGCGACATTGAACAATTTGACCAGCGATTTTCGTTAAACGTTTACATCAGAGTAAGCATCAGATAACTTGATAAAGTGTGACATTCGCTTTAACGGCGTACGACGTTTTTTCAGTAAAACTCATTTACAACTGATGCCGCTCAATTTCGAACCAACCCGGTGGTTGATTTTGAAGGTTAGAGTGTTCTGCAAAGTAGCTTCTACATAACTGTCAACCCCTGTAGCATTCATGCAAAAGAGAAGGTTTACCCAGCCCACTGACTTCAGTGAATTTCAAGAGACCAAGATTTCCACGCTTGGTGTTTGCAGATCGCATTCTTGTTGCATCGATAATTACGCATACTTGTGGAATCGGCAAGTATCACTAATTTGCGTTTTACAAAGTCATGGTTTTGATGCTATGAGATAACGAAAACTAATCATGTGCAACTAAAATAAAAAATATCACGCCAGTGATTTACTCGGAATGTGTTCTAAAAGTTGGAAATTCATGTAATTTCTCCGGTTGATTGAGGGCTGACGTGTTAACCTGCGCGACCGATAAGCGCATGCACAGTTCTATGAAATTGAGCATACACAGAACAAGTATCGAGTACACGTTCTGTTTTGACAGAAAGAGGTCTAGTTTAGTAAACAAATGCCAAAATATGTTACATAAGTTGAATTTGGACGCAAACAGCGTGACCATATCCTATTGGCAAGCATAGAACTATGTGGATACAAATATATTTTCATTTGGCGAGCGAATATTGCCAGACTAGTGCACTATTGACGTAGGGTTATATAACAGTATTGCACAGCCCATGAACATAATATGCTGTGTATTCAAAAAGGTTTTCCTAGTAAACCACTGGCGTGATATTAGTAATTGTCGTTGCAAGTGATTGTGATTGCATAGACCAAAACAAATGACTTTTGTTTCCGTCTAAAACCAATAGCAGCTAGCAGAATTTTGTGGTGCTGAATTTGGCAGCTTGCATGTTCGTGTTTTCTATATACCAGGTATGTTGCAGAGACCAGGGCCATACGCAAGAACGAAGAAATGATACCTCGTACTCGAGAGAGAAGAGAAAGTAAGACCAAAGAAAGGACACGAGTTGTGTTGTAGGTAGGGAGAACGATAATGCGATAAAGGCGTGGATGTTGCCGATGGATGGAGAACGATAATGCGATAAAGGCGTGGAGGTTGCCGATGGATGGAGAACGATAATGCGATAAAGGCGTGGAGGTTGCCGATGGACGGAGAACGCAGCAGGGAACAGCAAAGGCTAAGAATAATAGATGTGGTATGAATTAATGAATGAATGAATTAATTAATTAATTAATCTTTATTTTTCAACAATAATAATAGACCAACATAACAGGACAACATTTCGTAATTATAAAATTGTCGAAAATAGGCCAAGAAGAAGTGAAATACTTGTGTTACTTGCCCTATTACAAATAAAAATACACAGTACTGAATAAAATACATTATACAATCATACGCATGTGATATATTGTTTTGTTTTCAAAACATGGTACATCAGACTTAATGTTCATGTCCACTTATGGCAGGCCGAACGTGAAGTAGTAACTTTAATTACGTCCCAAACCAATGTAAATGTGCAGTCAATTTAATGAAAATCGTCTCAATAAATTTAGATCAAATGTATTATTTTATAACCCTAACCCCAGTCATTTTTCATCATAAGTAGCTACATATGAGATACATAATTATTCAAAATTTTAGCGTAATAATTATTTTTTAAAAGATGAACGTTCCGACAAAAACAAAATTTTTCAACTATCAAGAGAATTCCAGAGTTGCACTCCTTTTTTTGATAAAATCATGCTTTTCATATTAGCACGTGCAAACGTTTGAGTAAGTGTTTAGTTTTGTCAGGTTGCATAAACATATTCGTGTGTATTGAAAAACTGCTGTACATACGTTGGCAACAGATCGTGACATGCCTTAGACATAATAATACCAATTTTTAACTCCACAATATCTGGTACTTAAGAATGCGAAGATTATAAAATAGCCTAGATATGTGATCCAACCTCTTAGCACCACAAAGTTACCTTACTACCTTTTACTGTAACAAGGCTAAGCACTTAATATTTATAGTATACTTCAGCACAGTACATAATGTAAGGCAAAAAGAGTGAGTGGTATAATGCACTCGAGCCACATCTGTCAGTCATGATGGATCTGTACATAATTGCACAGCACTTTGAAAGTTTGGATTTTACTAAGGAAATGTGATTTTTCCACGTTAACTTGTCTTCAATCAGAATACCTAAAAATGTAGTGACTTTAACTCTATCAAGTGCTTCTTTGTTAATCTCTATGGATATGCTTGCATTCAGTTTGCAATTTCCAAACATCATGTAATTTGTTTTTTAACATTTATTGATAACCTATTTATAGCAAACCATACATGCAGCTTATCCAACTCAGTGTTTGTCATTCGGATAAGTTCATTTAAATTACTATCAGAGTAAAACAAGTTTGTGTCCTCAGCAAATAAAATGAACTTAAATACATTCGAAACATACACACATCATAAATAGCTTTGGTCCAAAAAAAAACCTTGAGGAAAACCACAACATATATTTAGTATGCCTGAATCACAATTTTTATACTGAACTAATTGTTTTCTATTTTCAAAATAACTCACTATCAATTTATATGCCACACCGCGCAAACCACATCTAGTGCATTTTTACCAGGAGAAGTTGGTATATTAGATCTAAAGCCATACTGGTTTGTACTGAGTACATCATAATTATTTAAGAATTTGTCCAACCTATCATTATACAATTTCTCTAGCATTTTTTAGAATTGAGGTAACAATGAAATGGATCTGTAATTTGTAAACACACCCTTTTCTCCATACTTAAATAGTGGAACAACTTTGGCAATATTCATTTTGCTAGGAAATACTCCCGTTTCAAAAAATACATTTCAAATGTGACTAAATGGTTTTACAATTTCGTTAGGAGAGACATAGATGTGGCAGAGAAAAGGAACTGTAGAATTAATTACATTAAACGCACAATAACAAAGGGTTTTAAATATATTGCCATTACATTTATTGATAGTGATAACAAATGTGTAACTCAGTAATGGCTCCCACATATTCCTATCTGGGATTTTACCTCGCACAATCAATAGTATGTGTTACTATCTGTCTAAAAGCAACCCTCCTGAAAGCAATCCTGCGAATTCTAAGCGCCATTTTGGAGGCCGGTTTATTGATTGCGTTTGATCGCACAATCCTCTCATTGTTCTCGGTTTATTTATAATTATAATAACTGTTGGATAGCGATATAACAAATCAATCAGTACCTGACAACGTTATCTAAAGCTATGCTGATTAACAAAACAAATATCTAAAGGTCCCTCCTCAAATTTTTCGCTCGTCTTATTTCAAATTCATTTTGCGATAAATCAAACCTATTTATTATCCATTACAATATTCTAGTTCGTGTGTGCAACTTTTGTGTGTGGGTTTTGCGAAATCATCAGACAAACTATTACATTGTTTAGTGTTTGGTCAAACATCAATTGAAATGAAAATGGAAACGTGGAAAATTTCGAATTTCGCTTTTGGTGAAAAATCGTGTCTCGAATCATGTGATCATATGGAAGTCACGCCCATGGTCGGCCTTGGCCCGCAAAGTGTTTATCGTTTTAGATATCCAGCTTCATCGACATATTCGCGTCGGTGCTGATCATTACCAAGACATACATCGACCCGGGCACGTACCTGTGGAGCCTTTTAGTGGCATCAACCATGAACATCCTGGCGATCAGCCTCGAGCGCTACGTCGCCGTCGTCCATCCACTCGCAGCAAGCGTCGTCTCATGACCCTCACCACGGCAAGCGCGTGGTTCGACGTCAGCCGTGCGTGACCATCGCTGTTTCAGCATGGTCTTCTTCCCCAGTGAGGCGTGGAAGAAGACAGCCGGCGTGAGGGCGTTCTTGTTCATTTCCATTTATGGCAGGCCGAACGTGAAATAGTAACTTTAATTACGTCCCAAACCAATTTAAATGTGCAATCAATTTAATGAAAATCGCCTCAATAAATTTAGATCAAATGTAATGGAAATGAACATTAAGTCTGATGTACCATGTTTTGAAAACACCATGAAGACCTCCTCCGTCGTTGCGCAGAGCAGCCACGGGGGAGACAGCCGCCATGGGGAACGGGCGGCCAAGGGGAGGCGGCGGGCAAGGGGGAGCCTTCAACAGCCAGGCAAAATCCAAGATGATTCGCAACACCCATAAGACTTTTGGCATTATAGTCATGTGCGCGATCGTCTGCAATACCAGCAATCACTATATATTCCTTGCGTTCAACTTCGGCTATCGTCTGGACTTCTCGGGAGCGCTGTACAACGTCTCAGTGATCGGAGCTTTTTCCAACTGCTGCGTCAATCCGTTCGTGTACGTCTTCAAATACAGAATGTTCCAACATGGCCTGAAGAGGTTGTTCTGTGGATGTTCGTCAGTTTCAGAACACGGTAGCGTGTACACGACATACAGCGAGTGTCGTCCCAACGTGAACACCATAACTGATACACTACATATGTAAGACTGAACGTTCAGTGAAAACAAACACATTGTATGGGCTAACGTTGGTATACTAGTCGACGTAGTCGCCGCTGTTGTTGTCGCTGTTGTTGTTGTTGTTGTTGTTATTGTCATTGTATATTACATACATGATGGCGGTCAGCGAGGAGGCAGATCGGTTATCCAGCTTGCAATAGTCAAGTCAGTGGCGGAAGATGACTAAACATTGCAGATGAGCAATGAATGAGAACAGTAAAACATTCTATTGTAGCAATGATCTGCTGATCGTACGCCCCTTGCCCCAGCCTAGCTATCAGCCTGACGACTACACTAAAGACATTGCTTACCTGGACGGGGCAACAATAACAAGTTCGTGACGAAACTAACGTGACACTAACTTACATCATAGAAATTAAGCAGCCATCGGAAATACATGGCAAAAGTACTTAGCTGTCGTTTATATACTATTCAATGGCACTAAATTATATATTTATAGATAGCTCATGGCCTATCTGTCACGGCAGACTAGAGACGCCACCGTTGCCGTTAATAGGCTCTGCTTCATATAACAACACATAAATAGGCATTGATGTAAAACTTGAGTCATAGAAGACTGAATATTCTCCTGTATATCTTACAGGGTAAAACTTACTACATCAACTAAAAAAGCAACACAATTAGGCAACGTCAAGAACAACAGATGGAGGTTAGGCATATATTGTCTTTCGAAAGAAAGAAAAACGCCATAGCCGTAGTGTGACTGGAAAAACGAATCGTCTGTTTATAATTACATAATCCTTTCGCCGTAGAGATGTACCAAGCGAGGCCATGCCATTTCCGCTGCTGACATTATGTTATATGTGTTCCAAACGTCATTGCAACCGTTTTGCAGAGTTTTACATCAATTTACACCACTTGCCGAGACAAACAAAGAATATCTTTAACAAATCACGTTGTTGTGGCGCGTGACATCAATGTTTGTTCATAACGTGTTCTCTTGTTGCTATTGATTTACAGTTTGTACAGTTTAAATAAGAGAGAGAGAGAGAGAGAGAGAGAGAGAGAGAGAGAGAGAGAGAGAGAGAGAGAGAGAGAGAGAGAGAGAGAGAGAGAGAGAGAGAGAGAGAGAGAGAGAGAGAGAGAGAGAGAGAGAGAGAGAGAGAGAGAGAGAGAGAGAGAGAGAGAGAGAGAGAGAGAGAGAGAGACAGCGAGAAATAGAGACAGAGAGAGATAGATAAAGAGAAGGAGAAATAGAGAGATAGAGAAAGAGAAAGACAGAGACAGAGAGACAGCCACAGAATGTTTTCACATATACCCCACCGGAGATATCATTCATCAACTTATTCAATAATAATTGCTGCTTCTGTTACCATATCTCAAAACGCTTACATTTCACCCTCAGTTCACATAAACAACAAATCAAGGTACGCCTATTCACTTAAAACCCAACTAAATGCGCTGGGCAACATAAACGTCGAGTTAACGAGATTATCCAGGCTTCCTACGACAGCGGAACGATTAGTATCTTGTTCGTCAACTCTTTGTCTCACAAACATATCCTTGAGTCCAACACTTCCACAGCCGCGTGAACGTCACCCGTAGATACTTTGCTGTCGTAAGTTCCCTGACCTTCACCAGACTTTCTAAGTTGGTAAGAACAAATCGCCTTTCATCTTCCCCCACATAGAATCTCATGGCGGGATATTTGTTCAAGGAGGTTTATTGATTTGTTGTTCTTTGTTCTTCCTAACGAATGTATTTTACCCGAATTACATACAACTTTTATATGTTCTTAGTCTACACTCGGTCGGCCGCGAAAAAGCTAACATTTGAAAGTGATTTAGTTAATTTACATACATGACTCATTACACTATATTGCACAACAGCATGTAAATAAGCTTAGTCAAAAAAAATATGAACATCAACGAAGCTCTAATAAGACAAAAGCGGGAGTTTTGTATTTGAAATCGGGAGATAGGGAGGATGTTTAAAGAACGACAAAAAACAAGCGGGAGATTTCCCGCCATACCGGGAGTCCTGGAAGGTCTGCTTCGCGTACGCAGGTATATATGTAACCTGGAGCGAGATTGCACCCAGTCAAGTGATGGCACCTGGTGAAAAATTGTATTTGTCAGCAGACGAAGAACATGATTGAGGACGTCTGTGTGCCTAATTAAAACGAGAATTTATCCTTCGTTGACATCACACCATAATGAATGCTTTGTAAATCAATAGGCCTTTTTATTTTAACATGTGATTGCGTATTTCATCGTCAAGGCTGCTGCAGAATTCCGTTCTATCTTTATTCTAAACATGGATAGAAAATCAAGATGTGATCAAAACAAATTCTCGTTGTATAGTCGGCAATACATTGGTTACTGAATTCTGTACACGGACGCTTGTATTGGTATAAACAACTAAACCAAATATATATATATATGTGTGAAGGGTCAATAATGAAAAAGATAGGCTCATATTCTGAATATCTTAATCAATTTCTCCCAACGCAGAACCAGATGGTCATCTAAATGAAATACTATCTGATGATCATCTAAATGAAATACTATCTGATGGTCATCTAAATGAAATACTATCTGCGAAAAGCAATTTGAAAAATAGGCCTGTGTGGTTTCCGGGTGGAAAATAAAGAGTAGTATTATTATATTGAGATAACGATACTATCAACGGACACTTAACAAATAGCTTTGTTATAATTTGAATAAACACGTAAATTTTCGTTTGACATTTGATGCACAGAATCCGCACATCTGTATTTCATTTGTTAAACTCCAAATTGTTGTCAAGAAATCTCTCAATTTCGATTGCACACAATTATGAATAGTATTGTTTTGAAAATGTTCGTTCTTGTTTGATGCTATGCTACAGTAGGCTATGCTACAGTAGGCGTTACTCAAGCGCACTGCTCACTCGATGTGCTTTTCTGTCTGTCGGAGAAAAGATGCAAGCAATGAGCGAATTGAGTGATGAGCCACTCTGCAGAGGGCGTCACTGTGTCTTCCCTACCGGAAAATATCTGCTTAGGCAACGGCAAAAAACTGCATGCCGTAACTTGCGTTAGCATTATTTTCACGTTTTCACGCTTTTAGAAGAAGATAAATATTGGAAATGTCAGTCAACTAAATGTCTACTCTATGGACGGGTGTAAGTGTATGGTATCGACGTTCACTTAGTTAACTTTAATTATAACTGCTCCCTTAATTAAAGAACAACCGATAACTACTGATGGCTTCCGTTTGCATTCCAAACATACGCAGTGGAATAAATATGTTCCCACTCGCTTGTCAGAAAGCACAAGGTTTGTGATTATTTGGTGGTAGAAGACGACAGTAAGCTAGTTTATAGCAGTTGTGGTAGTGGTGATATGGTGAGTGGCGCCACTGATGGGGAGTGTGCTGCCACTATATACCAAGTGCGTTACATTATGATCGGCAGGGGGCGCAACAACTATGCAATAAACATGGTGTGGCTTTTTTTTTAAAGTGTAGATAGTCGTGGGAGAGACGGTGATTATTTTAACTACTGCTGACTGCTGAGATGGTTCTACAATATCATACATATTATGTGGTTACGCTGGGAAATTCATTAATGGCCGACGACCATAGTGTTCCCGGTTGCAGCACTATATTCATAGAAAGGGGACTTCCCAGATAGCATTACTAGCTTGTGCCAATACGTTAGCATAATTATATTGAGATAGCGTTACTTCCAATGGACCCTTGACAAATAGCTTTGTTATAATTTCACCTCAATTTTCTTCTGACATTTGATCTGCAGTTTCTGCATATCTTTATTTCATTCTGTAAACTCAAAAATTTTGTCAAGTTGCCGCTAGGACGTTGTTACAAAAAAAGTTGGAGAAATAAGTCAGAGAATTAGAGACCATTGAGTTCAACATTAATGATTTGTAAATTATTTGAAAGGTTACTTAAGGACCATATGGTTGACTTCCTTGTAAGGTATACATTATTAGAATATATATATATATATATATATATATATATATATATATATATATATATATATATATATATATATATATATATATATATATATATATATATATATATATATATATATATATATATATATATATATATATATATATATATATATATATATGTGTTTATATGTATATATGTGTGTGTGTGTGTGTGTGTGTGTGTGTGTGTGTGTGTGTGTGTGTGTGTGTGTGTGTGTGTGTGTGTGTGTGTGTGTGTGTGTGTGTGTGTGTGTGTGTGTGTGTGTGTGTGTGTGTGTGTGTGTGTTTGAAGGAATACAGAGGAGAGCAATTAAATTTATTCCAGAACTGAGAGACCTTAACACCTAAACACCTAAAAGTATGTGGTTTGACAACCGTACAGACAAGGAGGTTAAGAGGAGATCTGATTGAAGTGTTTAAAGGTATTGAATGGGTATGACATTTTTTTCTCGCTCAAGAAAGATAACTAGAGGACATGTGGTAACATTAGTAAAGGTTATGATCAATGTAAATTGGATATCAGGAAGTACTCGTTCTCAAAAAGGACACTAAATTAATAGAACAAATTATCTACAAATTGTGTAACTGCTAGCAGCGTGAATATGTTCAAAACCAAGGTTGACACATATCTCAGGAGGTAGGGTTATACGTAGATGAAACATGACTCGATAAACCATATATACAACGCACAGAAACACATGTGCACATATACATCAGGATAGCGCCAAGAGACGACATCGTGAACAGGCAAAATGGCAGCAGGTTTGGTGAACGTGTTGGCTGATGTAAAGGTAAAGGTAAGTTCTTATATATCGCGGTATCCAGTCTTTGTTACTGCTCAATGCGCTCACTAGATCGAGAGTCGACTTTCTAACTGATGTTATTGGATTGAGAGTCGACTTTCTAACTGATGTGATTGGATCGAGAGTCGACTTTCTAACTGATGTGATTGGATTGAAAGTCGACTTTCTAACTGATGTGATTGGATTGAAAGTCGACTTTCTAACTGATGTGATTGAATCGAGAGTCGACTTTCTAACTGATGTGATTGGGTGATCAAACCAATATGTATAAAAAAACAAAGTTCACAACAAATTTAGAAAAGAAAGTGGGGATAAAAATAGAGATTGACGGGCTGGAAGAACCGTAGAAATATCTTGGACAAGAATTATGGATTAAAATCAAATCGAAGGAAGAAATGACAAGTTGGCTGGATCTGTTACGGAAAATGTTATGTTATTTTATTATTGAAAATATCGCGAATATAAACTGCAAATAGGCCTCAAAGGTAAAGACTTTAATCAGTGAATCCAACAAACTATGACATATAATATATATATATATATATAATCGAATATGTGAACAAAAGTGAAACAAAGCAGAGGCCACATAGCAAGAATGAAAAACAATAGATTAACCACCAGAACAACTGAACGGCACCCACAAAAGGGAAAAGAACAAGAGGCAGACAAAAGAGACGACGACGCGACGACAACATTAACAACTACGCAGGAGCGCTGTGGACAAGAACTGTCGACGATAGAGAAAGATGGAACTGTCCAGCGAAGGACTACATCCTGCAGTGAGAGGACAATGTGAATGGGCTGGCCACAACGTCTTCACAGACTTACTATTTACTTTCATTGCGTTTGTCATGAAGCAACGCCAGTCGCTGCAGCAGACGGAGCCAACTGATGCGACACGTCAACTAGAGACCGTATGTTATTAAATATCTAATTAAAGAGGACACAGGGAAATAAACGAAGGGAACAAACTATCCACATATGGTGTAAATGCTAGCAGCGTGAATATGTTTAACACCTGAGGACGGCGACGTAGATGAAAAATGACTGTCGATGTGTTATATATAGAACACACAGCAACACATGTGCACATAACATCTGGACGGCGTCAAAGAGACCACATCGTGAACAGGCAAAACGGAAGCAGGTTAGTGTTGGCTGATGCAAATGTAAAGGTGACTGCTTATATAACGCGGCATCCAGTCTTTATGACCACTCAATGCGCTGATTGGATTGAGAGTCGATTTTCTTATTTGATTGGGTAATCTACGTTCATGACAAATTAGAAAAGAAAGTGGAGATGAAAATATGAGATTGACAGGCTGGAAGAACCGTAGAAATATCTTGGACAACAATTATGGATTAGAATCACATCAAAGGAAGAAATGATAACTAGTGTCAAATCTGACTGGATCTGTTATAGAAAATGTTACGTTATATCATAGAGATATCGAAATATTCTAGGTCGATAAACTATAAATATGCCTCAAACGTAAAGCATTTAATCACTCCATCCTACCAACTGTGACATACGGATACCAAACACGGTCAATGACGAAACAGCTCAGAATAAGTTAAGATCAAAACAAAGAACATCCAGCTAAATTTCCACATAACTTCATCAAAAGGAAAACAAGGGGAAGGTATATCATCCAACATGGCATGACAACAAAGTGAAACTAAGCAGGCCACATAACAAGAATGAAACACAACAGATGAACCATCAACTGAACGGCACCCAGAAAAGTTAAAAGAACAGTAGACAGACAGAAGACGATGATGCGATGACACTACCAACTACGCAGGAGCACATTGGACAAGAAATGTCGACGAGAGAGAAAGGTGGAACGGTCCAGTGGATGACTACATTCTGCAGTGAGAGGACAATGGCTATGTGAATTGGCTAGCCACAACTTCGTCACAGACGTACTATTTACTTTCATTGCAGCTGTTATCAAACAATGCCAGTCACTGCAGCAGATGGAACGAACTGGTGCGGCGAATGAGCTGTAGATAGCATGTTATTAAATGTATTATTGAAATCAATGGTAACTGCGGTTCATACAATTCCACAATGTGTGCAATTTTGGTTTTATTAATTGTTTGCTGTTACTCTTGCAGCAGCATTTTCGTTACATTCTTCAATTTCGTTTTCAAGAAAATCAACATAAAATATACTGTACTCAGTGCTGCTCCTATGACTGACATATGCATACCTTGTCGACCAACCTGAAGAAATTTAAGTCTGCAAAAAATAAAGATCTGAAGCTGGAAAAAGTAACATTTTAACATAGCTTCATGTTGTTCGTCCTGCGTTTGTACTAACCGTAATCCAGCACGGGCGTGGCGCCATATTCGACCGCATGCAGACGATACAGGCTTACGTGATCTGATTATCATACCACATGGTGGACTTCCTTTTAAAGCATAAACTATTAAATCCATCTCAACAAGGATTCCTGAAAGCGAGATCACGCTTAACAAGTGTTATGTTTTTTTGGAAGAAATAACTAAGTGAATAGACGAGGGATCGCGAGTAGATATTATCTACTTTGATTTTCAGAAACCTTCCGACAAAGTGCCACATCAAAGATTACCACTTAAATTAAAAGCCCATGATGTCGGGGATGATATAATCGACTGGATAGAAAAATGGCTGACTGGCAGAAGACAGGGTGTTGTAGTAAATGGAGAGGTTTCAAATTGGAAATCAGTTTTGAGTGGGGTACCACAAGGATCAGTATTGGGACCTTTATTATTCGTAATATATATTGATGACATTGACATTGTAACAAGCAACGTACTGAAATGTGGGCATGACACAAAAGTGCGTTAGAAAGGTTAAACATTACGGCGATAAGTAGCACTTACGAAACGATCTAGACAAATTAGCTAATTAGTCTGAAAAATGGCAGATATTACAATTTTAGAACAGACCGGGCCGGATGTCTACTAAATTTCTTGTGCATGGCGCGGCCAGGGCCTACATTTATCGGGTCTTGGCTGAAAAAAATAGTAAACACATCGGGTTTGGGCCGGGCCTGAGCTTAGTGTGAGCGGGCCGGGCCGGACCTGGGCCTGTATCTAATAAAAAATATTAATACGAAACTCATGCACATTACTACTACATAGTGCATAGTACAGAATACAGATGTTACAGATGCATATTTTTTTGCATCAATGCAGCCTTTTGTATGGATCTAATGGCCCCACAAGTTCACTTGACTGGAAGTAGCCAGTCCCAAATGTTTACTTTAGACATATTTGCAGAGGCAATCAAGCCATGATTAATCATCAACGTATCACCCTTTGACCCTACCAGTGGGCATTCTGTTGCCTATGTCTTCCCTTCAAATCTCGCCTGCTTGAATGACATGTCGAATGCCCACTGCCCAGTTTTTGTTTATGTTTCTTTGTTTTTATTACAAGATAATATGTTTATATATATATATATATATATATATATATATATATATATAAGCTTGAAAGAATAAAGCGGAGGGCATATATATATATATATATATATATATATATATATATATATATATATATATATATATATATATATATATATAGCTTGAAAGAATAAAGCGGAGAGCAACTAAAATGATTCCAGAACTGACGTACCTTAGTTATTAACAAAGCCTAAACAAATTTGGTTTAACAACCCGAGATACAAGATACAAGTATCTAAGAGATTGAATGGGTAAAATACGTTATCACAAAAATGTCAATCTATGCCTTGGTAATTGGTGCTGATAGTCAATATCTCTCGAAACTGCAACGTACTACTGGCCTGTCAAAGACGCGCCCAGCGACGTACTACTGGCAGTCAAAGAAACGTCTAGCGAAGCCTAGCCATTGTATTACGTAACATTCGTAGAAAACACCCACCCACCCAGGTACATAGTTGTTCGCATAGCGAGCGGTCAGCGTCTGTATTTGTAGCCATTAATCTAAAGATTCAGTCCAGTAGTATAGGAAACATTAACTTTACAACTTTAGTCACTTATCCGATACAAAAGTGTTCGAAAACAACTCACATATCACTCGCACTTTTTACAATTTAGTACGGCCTCTTCTTATCAGTAATGGCGGATGAACGTAAGCGTGTGTGTCTCTGTCTGTGTGTGTATGTGTGTGTCTGTGTGTAATCTGTAATTTGTTGCGCCACCACTACATGGTAGCATCGTTAACTAACAATATTTCATTTTCAGAATGAGAACTCACACACCACGCAACTCGCAAGATTTGGCCTAAACTGACGTAGACACCCACTTGACAGCTGCTAAAATGTGCGATTATTACGGTGAAAACATCCAGAGTACCTGCAATTATTGGAAATGACATTATTTTATAATAGTTATCGAACGTGTTACTGGTGAATAACGATGTCCCTGAGAGTCTTACATGAGTGGCTATTGCAACACTTAGAAACAGTAGATATCGCCGCGATGGGTTTTGCAATAAATAAATAAACATTTTCTTTACTGAAGAAGATGCGGTTTGTCGACATGGCGTCGGTACACAACGATAAACTTGGCGAGAACTTGCGACAATCGAAAGGAATCGTCACCATCGCCTACTACGTCATCGGCTCCATCGGCGTTCTCGACAATCTGCTCGTCATCGTCGTCATTCTCAACTTCCGGGCCATGCGAAGCAAGAACGTCAACGTGCTCGTCCTCAACCAGAGCTTCATCGACATGTTCGCGTCGGTGTTGATCATCGCCGAGACACACATCGACCCGAGCACGTACTTAGAGGGCGTGTGGGGCGACCTCGCCTGCCGCTTCTGGCTCAACACGGTGCCTCTGTGGAGCCTTCTTATGGCGTCAACCATGAACATCCTGGCGATCAGCCTCGAGCGCTACTTCGCCGTCGTCCATCCGCTTGGCTATCGCAACTACAGCGAGCACGCCAAGCGTCGTCTGACGAACGTCGTCATGGCAAGTGCGTGGCTCGCCGGCTTCGCGCTCAACTTCGCGACGACATCAGCGACGTCGGGCGTGCGAGAACACCACTGCTTCAACACCGCGTTCTTCCCCAGCGAGGCGTGGAAGAAGACGGCCGGGGTGGCGTTATTTTTCTTCGAGTTCCTCCTGCCGCTAGCCATCTGCGCCGCCTGCTACGCCCGCATCGTCAAGACGTTACGGCAGAAGGTGGCACCACAGACTGTCTCCTCCGTAGCGTCGAGCAGCCACTTGGGAGCAAGCGGCCAAGGGGGAGCCGGCGGTCAAGGTGGAGCTTGCGGCCAAGGGGGCGCCTTCAACAGACAGGCAAAGACCAGGATGATTCGCAACGTCCATAAGACTTTTGGCCTTATAGTCGTGTGCGCGATCATCTGCAACACCGGCAATCAATGTTTATTCCTTGCGTTCAACTTCGGCTATCGTCTTGACTTCACTGGAGCGCTCTATAACGTCACAGTGATCGGAGCTTTTGCCAACTGCTGCGTCAATCCGTTCATATACGCATTCAAATATAAAATGTTCCAACATGGCGTGAAGAGGTTGTTCTGTAGATATTCGGCAGTGTCAGGAAGCAGCAGCGTGCACACGACAAACACCAGTTGTCGTCTTAACGCGACCACCTCAGCTGACGCACTACATATGAAACGCTGTCCGTTCAGTGAAGGTGAAAACATGTAATACAATGTATAGCAATTGCCGCCGCCGCCGCCGCCGTCAGAATCAATTTTTGATTCTGACAACTAAATCGGGTTGATTGATTCAACACATAACCAATGTTTGGGTTGTGACAAGAAAGTTATTAGTTTAGTTGCACATACTAACAAAGTTAGGGTTTTGACAACAAAAACTGATACTTTGGTTGCACATACAACCATAGTGTGGTTTCTGGCAACTAAATACGGTAGATCGGTTCCACATCTAAACCATGTTTGGTTCTGACAACAAAACATGATAGCTTGGTTTACCAGACAACCAAAATCTGGTTTATAAACTAAATATGAAGCTCTGTTTGCACGTACAACCACACTTTGTGTTCTGACTAAATCTGACAGTTTTGTTGCACAGACAACCACAGTTTGGAATATAACAACTGAATCTGATAGTTTGGTTGAACAGACAAGAAATGTTTCAATTCTGACAACTAAATCTGATAGTTTGGTTGCACAGATAACCAATGTTTCAGTTTTTACAACTAAATATGAAAGTTTAATTGGTTGCACAGATAACCAATGTTTCCGTTTTGACAACTAAATCTGATAGTTTGGTTGCACAGATAATCAATGTTTCCGTTTTGACATCTAAATCTGATAGTTTGGTTGAACAGATAACCACAGTTTGGAATATGACAACTGAATCTGATAGTTTGGTTGAACAGATAACCAATGTTTCAGTTTTGACAACTAAATATGATAGTTTGGTTGCACATATAACCACAGTTTGGAATATGACAACTGAATCTGATAGTTTGGTTGAACAGACAAGAAATGTTTCAATTCTGACAACTAAATCTGATAGTTTGGTTGCACAGATAACCAATGTTTCAGTTTTGACAACTAAATATGATAGTTTGGTTGCACAGATAACCACAGTTTGGAATATGACAACTGAATCTGATATTTTGGTAGCACAGATAACCAATCAAGTACATTGCCTTCACCTTTGTGCATATGTAACTGATTAGGTCGTGACATTTTATGACATGGCTGTATATCCCGCCAGTTGGGAACTTCGTCAATAAAAGACCCACTGAAGTATTGGTTTATTATAATTATATAATCATACATATTAGTGACTTGAGAAACATTGCAATTTTTTTTAATCATAATTTGTATTCACCGGACTCTGCACACTCAAGCTGAGGACACACGTACGCACGCAGACGCACACGCACACGCACACGCACACGCACACGCACACGCACACGCACACACACACACACACACACACACACACACATATTTGATTCCCCTCCTAATTTGTCTCTTATGTTTGCTAAAATCCACACGGATTTGGTGGGGGTACGTGACCCTCACATCGGTCCAAGGGGGTGGTTCGCAGCCACCAAATTCTCGCTCGCCGCCCCCCAATACAAATTCTTGGCTCGGGTGTATTCGGTGGAGCCAATCAAAAGGCGGGGATAAATGGTTATGGTCAAAGTTAGTTAGGGTTAGTGTTAGGCTTCGAACGAATACGCAGTCGACCAGCATCTACAATTATGTTTGCCATTGGTAGTTATTATAACGTTTCCTGGGGACATTGGACAATTTGTCCAACGTTTTCGTTAAACATCCCATTAAACATGCAATAACATATTTCACGTGTGAAATAAGTAATAAAAAATATCACGCAATAAACCAAATAGTTTTTCAGTAAAACTCATCCACAGCTGATGCCGCTGAATTTCGAACCAACCCGGTGGCTGATTTTGGAATGTTAGTGTGTTCTGCAGAATAGCCTCTGCATAACTGTCAATTTATTAAAGTGAAACCAAAAGCATTGTTTGGGGCCTATGCACCTATAAGAGTGCCACAAAAACTAAACATTTGCAACTATAATCAAGAATATCACGCAAGTGGTTTACTGGGAATCTGTTATAAAAAAGTGCGAAATTCTGGTATAATATATTTTTTGGTGATGGTTGACATATTAATCAGTGTTTGCAATTTTGATCAATCAGCGGCGAGCAGCCCCTTAACCCCCAACTCGGCTGTGACGTAGGCTGTGCATATTGCGTATATTTTAACGTGATTGAGATGTGCAGTTATATTTTTATATTGCACTTACACGCATCAAAAACTCCTACAATGCTGTGCTGTACAGCATTCGGATGTAAACATGATTCAGCGATGTACAGAGAGTTGTCTGTTTTCGATTTCCTCTGAAAAACAGACAGTAGTGAAGCAATGAATTCACAATTGCGGGCGGACTTGTTGGAAGCCCACGCGATATGCTAGACTTTGTTAGGCCCATTTTGAAGAGTCGTGTTTTGAAGTTGATTTTTTATGAACTAATGGGCCAAGATCCTTCAAAACGTCGGACATGGAGAACGTTAAAGCCTGAAGCGGTACCGACAATCTTCCAGCCTGTACCTCAGTCCTCGACCGAAGGTTATGACACAACGCATACACTCGATCAAGAGAACTATCGTTTACATTGGCTAATAT
Source organism: Lamellibrachia satsuma (assembly GCA_033239005.1). NCBI lineage: Eukaryota > Metazoa > Annelida > Polychaeta > Sabellida > Siboglinidae > Lamellibrachia > Lamellibrachia satsuma. The sequence continues at coordinate 12,752,529 of BSQZ01000006.1, forward strand.
ATATATAAGATAAAGTGATTTATTTACTTAAATTACATACATAAGGTAATATCTGACATAGTGGTAGTAAACGTTTTCGGTAAAAAGGAATTAACAGCAGGATTTTAGCGTAATTTAGTACACACTGACTTCGTTGTTTTGTTACACAGTGTTCTCCGTATTCGCTAGGTGGCAGGATTTTTTTCTCACGCGAGGTTAATAGAAGACACAGTTAACAAGTATATTAGACTAAAGTGTTCTTTTGATCACAAAAAACAGCCTTATTCAAGGCTAACGTAGCAAACTAATTAAAACTAAATTGTATGATGGTGCCGTGCAAACGGCAGTTAAAGGCCACAAGGCACTTAATTTGTGGCAGTTGCAGTAACTGAGTGGACTTCGTCAAGTCTGGGTGCGAGAAGTCCTGGGCTGAGGTCCAGGCAGATAGTTTTAGTTTTGAGTGTAGGGGATGCGCGAAGATGAAGGAACTAGAGGTGGAGTTGGAAGAGCTGAGGCTGCTCGTTGTGGCAATGGTGGGAAGGGAACAGGGGAGTTGTGCCAGTAGTTCCGGTGGGGGAACAGTAGACGATAAAGTGGGGAAAGACACAAGAGATGCTAGGGAGAGCTCACCTCAGCCAGGGAGGAAGCTGAGAGGAGGGAAGGTGAGAGGTCATAGGGAGACAGGACGTAAGGAGACGGGAAGGAAAGGAATGGGAGGGAAGACAACCGGAGTGAAGGAGAGGGGAGTAGAGGAGACATGAGGGAAGGAGAAGGGAGTGGGGGAGACGGGAGGGAAGACAACCGGAGTGAAGGAGAGGGGAGTAGCGGAGACAGGAGGGAAGGAGAAGGGAGTGGGGGAGACGGGAGGGAAAACAACCGGAGTGAAGGGGGGGAGTAGGGGAGACAGGAGGGAAGGAGAAGGGAGTGGGGGAGACGGAAGGGATAACAACCGGAGTGAAGGAGAGGGGAGTGGGAGAGACAAGAGCAAAGGAGTGGGAAGTGGGGGGAGACAGGATGGAAGGGGTCAGGACATAATGTGATGGAGGGGATCGAAAGGAAGAGTTATTCTGTAGCAGTGATAGAGGGGGTGAGGAAGAGAGCGAGGGTGTTTGTGGGGGATTCGATAGTTAGGAAGATTGACAGAGTCTTAAACAAGGGAGATGATGTGGTGGTCTGCTTGCTTGGAGCCAAAATAGAGGCGATAACTGAGAGGGTAAACAAACATCGTAGGGTCGGGTAAGGGTGGATCTGTTTTAGTACACGTAGGGACAAATAACGTAGAGAGGGAGGGTACAACTGCCATAGTTAGGAAATATAGGCAGTTGGTCAGAACACTAAAACAGACGCGGGTTGAGCAGGTAATACTGTCAGGGATTTTACCTGTAATGGGCAGGAGGGGTCACAAATATCGAAATTGTCGGGGGATGGCAATTAACATGTTAGTCCAGAGGCTGTGTAGGGAAGAGGAAGTTGGATTTGTGGATTTATGGGGAAGTTTTGTTGGGAGGGCTGATATGTACATGAAGTTTGGGCTTCATTTAGACCTAAATGGTTACTTCAGTTCAGTGTTTACCAAAGAAGATATTAGTTCATTACCAGTTGCTGATGCTAAATTTCAGGGGGCTAAATCTGAATATTTAGGACCGTTAGTTGTAACTCCAGAATTGGTAGCTAAGAAAATAAAGGCAATGAAGGATAACAAATCACCGGGAGTGGATGGGATTCCTCCAAAATTACTAATGGAAACAGTAGATCAAATCAGTATACCACTTGCAAGAGTATTCAACTTGTCATTAAAAGAGGGAGTTGTTCCGTTTGAATGGAAAGAAGCAAACATCATACCATTATTTAAAAAGGGTTCGAGAAATAAGTCAGAGAATTACAGACCAGTGAGTTTAACGTCAGTGAATTGTAAATTATTATAAAGGTTAATTAAAGACCATATGGTGGACTTCCTCGTTAAGCATAAATTATTAAATTCATCTCAACATGGATTCCTTAAAGCGAGGTCATGCTTAACAAATATGTTATGTTTTTTGGAAGAAATCACTAAGTGGATAGACGTGGGATCGCCAGTAGATATTATCTACTTAGATTTTCAGAAAGCTTTTGACAAAGTGCCACATCAAAGATTACTACTTAAATTAAAAGCCCATGGTATCGGGGATGGCATAACTGACTGGATAGAACAATGGCTGACTGACAGAAGACAACGAGTTGTAGTAGATGGAGAAGTTTCAAATCTCAGGAGGGCGGGTTATAAGTAGGTGAACATTGTTGGACTCTCGATAAGCCAATGGCTTCCTTGTCCACTTGCCATCTGGGCCTTTGGCTTGGATGGCAAATCTTGTTAAATCTTGAACTGTCAAATCGGAAAGCGAGGCGGTTAGTAAACAATGAATGAATGAAATATCTTGCCAAATAAGTTGATTTTAGACCCAAACAGCATGTCCAAACTTATTGGCAAGTATGTGACTAAAATCGTCTACGTCTACGATTAAGCGTTTAAAATTGAAATTGTGGGAAACCTAGTCAGCACTCTTGACGTAGGATTCTGAACAAATATGTCGCTGCCCATGCAAAAAAAGATTTTCGGTGTTCAACGAGGTATATTTAGTTAACCACTTGCGTGATATTCTTGATTATAGTTGCAAGTGGTTAGTTTTCAAGTACTCTAATAGGTGCAAAGGCCCCAAAATGCCTTTGGTTTCACTTTAAATAAGGCCAGCTTACACAGAACCAACGCAAAGTCTCAAACAAACGTTCTGGTTTGACAAACAGAGGACTAGTTTAGTAAACAAAAGCCAAAATGTGTTTCATAAGTTGAGATTGGGCGCAAAAAGCATGACCACGTCCCATTGGCAAGCATAGGAATATGTGTATATACAAATATATTTTCATTTGGCGAGCGAATAATACCAGACTATGACACTCATGACGTAGGGTTATCTAACTGTATGGCACAGCCCGTGAGCATAAGATGCTGTGTATTCACCAAGGTGTTCCTAGTAAACTACTGGCGTGATATAAATTGCTGTTGCAAATAGTTATGTTTTAGTCATTCGTATAGGTGCGTAGTCCCAGAACCATGATTTTTGTTTCCCTATAAAACTAATAGCAGATAGCAGAATTTTATGGCGCTGAATTTGGCAGTTTGTATTTTTGTGTTTTCTATATACCTTGTATGATGGAGAGACAAGGGCCACACGCAAGAACAAAGAAATGATACCCTCGTACTTGAGAACGGAGCTTACAATGCTGAGGTGGAATGCGGAAATATCCTTGCTAGAGAGAAAACGAAAGGAAGATCAAAGAAAGGAGACGGGTGTGTTCTGCGTAACAGATGAACCAAGAAAGATCAGATTGTGGTGGTTCGGTCGTGTTATATTTAGGGAGAACGATAATGCGATAAGGAAGGCGTGGAGGTTGCTGATGGATGGAGAACGCAGCAGGGCACGACGAAGGATAAGGATGAGAGATGTGGTGAGGAGAGACACGGAGGTGGTAGAAGTTGTGGAGGAGGAAGCAATGACAGGACGTCGTGGCGGATAAGAATCCAAGCGGCCACTGCCGACACGGATTAAAACTAATAATACAGTATTTCAATAACATAGTTACAAATCAACGTCGTAGGAATTACCGTTTTCCAAAAGTGATTACATTGTCGACAAAGGATTAACAGCCATGTGTTGATACGCGAGCGGTCAGTGTCTGTGTTCTTTGCCATAAATCTAAAGATTTATTCCAGTAGCATAGGAGACACTAACTTTACTACTTTACTTTACTAAGGCTTCTTTGTGTCTGTAATGCCGGATGAACGTATGCGCATCGGAAAGAAGAATAAATTGTCTATCAGAAGCACCATTTAGATTGGACGTTGCTGCAAGCATGTGTGTATGCATCCATTTGAAATAACGTTATAACATTTTAAAACCGTTACTATGATGTTTAGAAATAATGTTATGATAATGTTAAAAACACTCGACAACATAACGTCAATAAAACGTTCTATAAAAACCTTTTCATGACAATTCCACAACATTCTTATAATGTCTTTGTATTAGTTGGATGTATGAGCACAATATTTCTACAACATTTGTTATCTCATTCAACTGAATATATTATGTCAGTTCAATTGAATAAGCTTAATTATAGTCTAAGACATAGCACCGACTTTAAAATGTCCCATCGTCAAAAACTCAACACTTGCTGAAATTTGGCAAAAATTCTCCAGTACTTTGGGTTCCAGTCAACAGGAGCGCATTTCCTAGATTTAGCTAACATTCGATTTGAACCAGATGGGCGTACGGAGGATCTGTTCCAGCGGCTCACTGCTTTTTTAGGACAATCTACTCACTGTGGTTGTGGCGTCATCCATCATGGAGTTGCTACATATGTCGATGAAGAAGTGTCGCCCTCGCTTGAGAACACTAATGTTTATATCTTTTTGCAACTTATCAAACCCGGCCTTCCGCTACTCATCAAGCAGGTGCAGAGTTGCGCAACCGTTCTTTGGCTTCACTAAAGCCAAATATCTCTCAAGCACTTGCTTCCCACCAGGACGAGCTACGCCCATTGCGTACACTCGGGCTATGCGTATTGGGGTTGGCTTCGGCTACAACCACACATCTGTCTCGTCTAATGAGCCAATGTCCCAAAAAGTCTACAATTGATCAAATTCGTGTCTTTTGTCTCTCATAAAGTGAATTTTTAAGTTAGTTTGACATACAGTGGATTGGTCATGCCATGCGCTTTCAGTGCATATATAGTTTGGCAATGGGAGACCACTCTAGTACAACATCCCAAGACAACAAACATGGTAGCAAAGAAAGGAGAAATCGATATAGGGCTGGAAAATGACACCCCCAGGATGGAAGGCTCTAATTTAGATACTGGGGAAGGGCGAACTACTGCTGCAAGTACATGCAGCAAAAATGAAGCCGGTGTGCTAAAACCGCAAGGAGGGACATTGGCCGATGACGCTACAACGGAAAGAACAGTGGTTAGCCATAGAAATCTGACAGAAATGATGAGAATTGGGACCTGGAATGTGAGGAGCATGAACCAGGGAAAACTGGACATTGTGAAAAGAGAGATGGAAAGGACTGGTGTACATATGATGGGGTTGAGAGAAATGAAGTGGACGGGGATGGGACACTTCAAGACGGATGACTAGGAGGTTTACTACTGTGGACAAGATACTCGGAGGAGGAATGGGGTAGCTTTCATTTGCACGGACGAACTGAAGCGATGTGTACTGGGCTTCAACACGATCAGTGACAGGGTAATAACGATACGATTAATGCAAACCAGTAAATATGACTGTGATCCAAATATATGCGCAAACATCAACGGCAGAAGATGAAGAGATAGAACATTTCTATGAGATGGTGCAGAAAGTGGTGGATGAAACACCAAAAGGGGATGTGCTGCACGTGATTGGGGATTGGAATGCTAAAGTAGGTGACGAAGAGACAACCGGCACAACCGGGAGATTCGGATTAGGAGAACGAAATGAACGAGGAGATCGGCTTGTGGAATTCTGCAACCTGAATGGCTTTGTGATCATGAACACGTTTTTCAAGTTACATGCAAGGAGGCTGTATACTTGGAGATCGCCGAATAAAGTCACCAGGAATCAAATTGATTACATAATGTGTACAACGAGATGGAGAAGTTCGGTAGGGAGGGTAACAACTCTGCCTGGAGCCGACTGCGGAACCGACCATAACTTGCTCATAGCAGACGTCAAGATCAAACTCAAACGGATCAAAAGGACAAAACAATCGACGAAATATGATGTGGAAAACATCGGAGATGAGTATACTGTGGAAGTAAAGCACAGGTTCAGTAGACTTCAACTGGTGGACAGAGAACCTGACGAACTATGGAATGACATTAAAGAAATAGTAAAAGACACAGCAGACAAAAAGGTCCCAAAAGCCAAGAGGAAGAAAGTCACAAAATGGCTATCCGATGAAGCAATGAAAATCGCAGATGAACGAAGAAAAGCGAGAAATAAAGGAGACGATGAAAAATATAGAATATTGAATGCGGCTTTCCAGAGGAGAGCAAGGAAGGACAAAGAAATGAGCATACAAGAGAAATGCAGACAAACAGAAGAAAGTAACAGGATGGGGAGAACAAGAGATCTCTTCAAGGAAATTAGACACATCACAGGGTCCCTCAATGCAAGATGTGGAGCCATAAAATCGAGCCCTGGAAAGGTAGTCACAGAAGACAAAGAGGTAAAAGAAAGATGGCAGCAGTATACGGAAGGACTATACAGAAGAGATCCTAACGTAAATGACACCTTCATCGAGACTGTATATGAGGACGAACCAGAAGTGTTGGAGTCAGAGATAAAGGACGCACTACGACACATATCAAATAGGAAAGCAGCTGGAATTGATGACATCCCGATATAACTACTAAAAGCAGGAGGAGAGGAAGCGGTAAAAGTCTTGACCAACATGTGCAACTGTGTATGGAATAAGAAGGAATGGCCATCAGATTGGAAAAAATCAGTGTATGTCCCGATCTACAAAAAAGGAGGCAAGAAGGAATGTGGAAATTATCGCACAATTGCCTTGATCTCGCACGCAAGCAAGGTACTCTTGAGAGTACTACAGAAAAGGTTGGAGGTGTTCCTGATACCAGAACTTCCGATCGAGCAAGCTGGTTTCAGAAGAGGAAGAGGAACGAGGGACCACATTGCAAACCTGAGATGGATGATGGAAAGAGCCAGAGAACATCAGCGAGACCTGTATATGTGCTTCATAGACTACAAGAAGGCTTTCGACTGTGTAGACCATGAGAGAATGTGGATCATCCTGAAGGACATGGGGGTACCTATACATTTAGTAGTGCTACTGAGAAACCTGTATGCAAACCAGAAAGCGACAGTCAGAACAGAGTTCGGAGAGACGGAACAGTTCGATATCGGGAAAGGTGTGAGACAGGGCTGCATCCTGTCTCCTTTGCTATTCAACATATACGCAGAGAATATAATGAGAAATGCCTTGGACAAATGGGAGGGCGGGGTCGGCATAGGAGGAAGGGTGATAACGAATCTGAGATACGCAGACGACACAACTCTAATCGCAGGAACAAAGGAGGACCTGACAGAAATCATGGAAAGAGTAAGGAAAACAAGCGAGAAAGCAGGCCTATATCTGAATATTTTAAAGACGAAGGTCATGACTACTGGAGATATTGGAGAGGTGTCAGTGGACGAAAAAACCGTGGAGGTGGTAAGGTGCATTGATCACCAAAGATGGATTATGCGACAAAGAGATACGCAGAAGCATTGCAATGGAATTGCAAAGCCGCAATGGGAGGACTAACAACAGTATGGAAAGACAGAGGGATTACGCTTCAGACTAAAGTGAAACTGGTGAAGGCCTTGGTATTCCCAATTGTATTGTATGGAGCGGAGACTTGGACGATGAGAAAAACCGAGAGGAAGAAAATTGACGCATTTGAGCTGTTGTGCTGGAGACGAGTGATGAGAGTGTCATGGATGGAGAGAAAAACAAACGTATGCATGCTAAATTCGGTGATGAAAATCCAGATACACAAATATCTCTCTCCTTCTTCTGTCTAGATAGACCGAAGCATGTTATCCTGGTACGCTTCGCAAACAATAGCATCTGCTTATGCCACAAGCATCAGAACGTCGCCTTTAAACTAAGATCCATAAGACAGCTGGGAATGCCAACAAACCAGGACGTGTTCTGTAAGCAGGTGTCTGGTGAAGAGTTCATTGATAAGTTGAACAGTCTGGAATTCACCACAGTGAAGCTTGACGAGTGGCGACGAGTGACCATTGTCCTGCCAGATGGCAAGTCCTCAGACGGATTCGACAAGTGCTTGATGAGGTTCCTACAATGCAGTTCTGTGAGACGCCTGATTACACAGATCCGCAAGCTGCAGGAGATCATGCCAGCGACGTTTGTGACCATTCAAATGGACTTTGCTGAAAAATATGTCTGCTGCATGAATGAGGAGATCCAAAATGCCTCCTTCGACAGCCAACAAGTAACACGAGCATGGCCTTCTCCCCAAGCGATCCTCTCCGTCATACCCAATAGTACTGGCATCAGAAATGTGGTGTAATTCCACGGAGCAGACGTCTCCAAAGTTGTCAGGTTTGAGACATCGTTTGATCTTCAAGGACTCAAATAAGAAGAGAGAAGTTATATAGCTTTCCCACTGAACACTGATTGTGTCAGGCAGAGGTGTGTCCCAGTCTGAGTTGTCGCGGCACAATTGTTGTAACATCTTCTTACCCTTCAGAATGACTGGCGCAATAAATCCAAGCGGATCATAGACCGAAATCATGGTTGACAGGAAACCTCGTCTGGTTAGAGGCAGATCTTTTAGAGTGATTCTGAACTGGAATGAATCATTCTCCATACGCCATTGGACTCCAAAGGTTCTTTCGACTGGCAGAGCTTCATGTGGGCTTAAATCCTTAAAACCCTGAGCGAGATCCTCCCGCGGCATCATTTGAACAACTTCCATGGAATTACACAGAAACTTGTGTAGTCGGAGGCCAGCCTTTGCAAGTAATTGCTTTTGTATTGCTGATTAGGTAAGTTGCTTCATCAACAGTAGGAACAGACTTGAGCCCGTCGTCGACATAGAAGTCACTTCGCACAAAGTTTGCTGCATCTGTTCAAAATTCGGCTTCACCGTCGTTCGCTGTCTGCTTCAAGCCAAAATTAGCACAGCCCGGGGATGAAACCGCGCCAACCAAGTGGACACACATTCTGTATTCGGTCGGTCTGGCATCATATTCTCCTCCACCACAAGAACCGTAAGAAGTCACGGTGCTTCGTGTCAACTTTGAACTGGTGAAACATTTGTTCCACATCACAAATGAAGGCGATTGGTTCTTTGCGAAACAGACACAAAACTCCCACCAAGGTGTTTGTGAGGTATGGGCCTTGCAGCAAGTGTTAATGCAATGATTGACTCTTGAAAGTAGCACTACAGTCGAAAACGACACGAATCTTGTCCGGCTTCTTGTTATGATACAAACCATGGTGCGGGATGTACCATATGTCATCATCATCCTTGTTGAGATTGGAATCTAGTACTCTTTCTGCGTATCCCCACTGGATCATGTTCTCAACGAAATCAGTGTAATCTTAGTGATACTTAGGGTTTCTTTGTAGGCGATTCTTTAGATGCTGCAACCGGCGAAATGCATGAGCCTTACCGTTCGGAAGGCATGGGCTTGGGTCACGAAAAGGCAACGGCGTTTCGTAATGACCATCAGCATCCTTGTGGATCCTATCCTTGAGTTTAGCGATGAACATCTGATCTTCACAGGACAATGAGGTCAGTTCTATATTTTAGTCTTTGAAATCCAATTCCATCATGTTGGCTATTTGAGTTAGGTTAATAACCACCTTAATCATAGTTTTACATGACAATATCACTTCCTGGTTGTCGCATGTAGACACTGAAGAGGGAACGCGATGCATCATGATCCTATGGCTTACACCGATCGCATCAATATCACCAGTTTCATCATGTGTTGTGTCGGTCACGCCTATAATTCCCCATCCAAGGTCCGTCTTCTGAGCATAAGGTCCTCCATCAACTGGAGGTATGACCTCTCTGGGAACTAGGGCATTAGCGCAGTCGTATCCGATGAGAAGCCCCACCTCACATTCATTCAGCGGTATCAGTTTGTTTGTTACGCTGTGCAAGTGAGGCCACTTCTGTGTCGGAGGGAGTGCAATAGTAGATTAACCATTGTACACACGAACGCGTAGGCCATTAATTCTACTGCTCTGGATAATCTGATTTGAAGCAGACATCGTCGAGAGTGAGAGTTGCACTGGAGTCCCGTCAACACCCAAGGCAGCGCACGTATCGTTTAGACTGCCAGACTGTGTGTCAAGCAGTGCATAAACAAGTCTTTCATAATCAGGTCTACCTGAGTGCAACACCGACACAGGAACGATCATGGAGTTCTTCTTACAACAATAACTGCTGTTGCAATGACAAATGCTGATCTGCCTACTTATCGATTTTCGACTCGTTGTAATCATTTCACGTGCATCCCGTCTGATGTCACCATGCAAAGACGAAGGGTGTCGTTTTGCACACGTCTTGCAACTCGTCGCATTTTGCATTCTTTGGAACGGTGTCTTCCTTTCTTGTAGAGGTTTCGCAAGAAATGTTTTGCAATTGTCCAGTGGGTGATTTCCCTGACAAAGGGTACATTTACTGCGAGTGTTTTGACAAGTGTCTTAATCTTTGCGTCTGTAGAGAACGAACTTGATCTTCTCTTATCATGTTGGCATCAGCAATTCCACGCAGTGATTGTAAGGAAGTGATGGATCGCAGGCGATATCAGCTTCACGAGACACAAATGTAGCAAACTCTGCGAAAGGCGGAAAGCAACCACTTCCGATTTTCCATTTATAGACGTAACGAGCCCACCCGGTAGCCAGTCAGCCAGGAAGCTTGCCAAGTAACTTCCGGTTCTCCGCGGTCATCGTTGAGTACATCGAGGCAACGCATGTACCCCATAGCAATCGTACACTGCTTCAGAAAGTCAGCAGACTTGCGCAGAGCAATTCCGTCGCGAGAAACTATCTTTGGCCACCTGTCCAACTTATCGCGAAATGCATGTGCAATCACAAATGGATCGCCAAATCGTTCATCCAATAATCGTTTCGCATCTTCGTATGCATCATCGGTCATCAACAGAAAGTAGCTTTCAACTGTTTCCTTCGCAGTGCCAGCCATATATCTTTTGAGGTAGTGTATCCTTTCACTTGGCAGAAACACTTTACTCTCAATCATGGCACTCTTCCAACTGGGATACTGAAGTGGATCTCCCGAGAAGACACCAGGCTCGGGGGCGGGCAAACGGCTAAGTAGAAGCTGATCAGAAAGTGTCCTTTGGTGTGTATGAGGGTTGTCAGTGGAGTTCGGTTGGGGTAGCTGATTATTCACAAAGTTCGATTTGATAGTTTCAGGCACTGTTCGCACAGGAATGAACTCATCACTTTGTGGATTCAAAGGTTGAGTAGAAATGAACTCTTTCAGATGATCGTGTTTCCCATCTGGTAAGTCAAGTGGGAAGACGGGTGGTTAGACATCGCTTCGAACTTTGAAATGGCTTCTATGCGAGCTTCAGCCGTTTTGATCTCTTTCATTGTTTGAGTTTTTCTAACTCGTGTCTCTCTCTCTCTATTTCGATAAATTTCAGTTTTTCTTTCAAGGCGGCTGCTTCAGCAGCAGCCTCTGCCATATTGCTGCTGTTGGAGACTTTGGAAGCGTGTGACGATTTGACAGTGCGCGACGTCTGACTTCCCTCTTGGCGACTTTCCCTCGAAGTAGTACTCGATTTGGTTTCGAACATAATGTCTTGTATGCGCGCCGAAATGCGCGTCGAAAGTTTCTGATGATCGACATCGATTTTTTTAATTTTTGCTTGGAATGGTTTTCTAACTTCCTCCGAAACCATACGACTGTAATCATCTGTCGCGCTACAAGTCGAATTGAAGAGCACATCAAGGTTATCGCGTTCCTTCCGAATGCAGTCGGTATCATCAGAATCACACTACGATCGTTCCACGTGATTTGCCTGTCGCCTCCACGAAGACATGTAACGATACTTCTGCCCGCTGAATTTGATACGCGAGACCTTTTTCTGTGAGTTTTCTTTCTCGCGAGCTTTCATCATCAGGGTTTGGAGAAATTATAGTCTCTGTTATTTTGCAGGCCATGCAAATTTAAGCCACACGAGTGAAATAATCTATATCATAGTTGCAAACATTCACAAACTTATGTGAAACATAGTATGCTTACAAATAAAACACATTAACGCATAATCGCAAACATTCACAATCTTGTGTGAAACATAGTATGCTTACAAATAAAGCACATCAACGCATAATCGCAAACATTCACAGCCATGTGTGAAACATAGTATGCTTACAAATAAAACGCATAATCGCAAAACATTCACAACCTTATGTGAAACAGTATGTTTATAAATAAAGCACATCAACGCATCATCGCAAACATTCACAGCCATGTGTGAAACATAGTATGCTTACAAATAAAGCACATCAACGCATAATCGCAAACATTCACAGCCATGTGTGAAACATAGTATGCTTACAAATAAAGCACATAAACGCATAATCGCAAACATTAACAGCCATGTGTGAAACATAAGTATGATTACAAATAAAGCACATCAACGCATAATCGCAAACATTCACGGCCATGTGTGAAACATAGTATGCTTACAAATAAAGCACATTACCTCAAACTGAAGCACGCTAGCCATGTAATTGACTATAATCATAAAGGCCCAAGGAGTTTTACTGTGACGGTCGGCAGCTCGCTAGCTGAATAGCTGCCCTACCGTATTATTCTAAGAGTTTTACTGTAACCGCGGACAGCTCCATGTAGAAACGATTCGAGCCCACCCGTGGTAATCAGCCAGTCAGGAGTTTGTGTGTAATGAACTGAATACTTTTATTCATAGACATCAACGGAAGAACTAATTTCGCATGAAGAGTAACCTCCGTAAAACTGAATATATAAACGGAATAACACAGTACAATTACATTCGCAAAACGCGAAGTGCGAGACATCAAAAAACTATTAACAACACCTAGTTGATAATTAAAAAACACATACAACGCGACAAAAACAGTACAATAACTAACCTCCTTGGGCCTTTCTAATTCAATAAATGTACGCAGCACACAAAAGGTGAATGCAAATGGCTGTCCGTCTACCGCGCCGGGTCTCCCGCGCAGGCAGAAGACCATACATATAATAAAAGTTACAATCGCCAGACGGCAACACCCGCACATCCAACGTTCCGCAGTCCAAAGCCCGGAAAGTCATAACACAATTTACAACTATGATCTGCCCCAAGTCTGCCGTCATTTTAGGGTGGATATGGTGCAATGGTACTCTACAGGCCAGCCACACAAAATCACCACTTTATGTGCTGTCGAGCCCCCAGTCACCGTCTAGGGTCTACGCTCCTGTGTGGGTGTGCACACGGTGATCAGCCGTGTTCTAAAAAGCTACGCCGATCTACTGGATCCACTTGACTAAGCGGCTGCCGACAGAGCATCGAAAGAGAGTGTTTTTTGGTCTGATGAGCTTTCACGAAAGGAGTCATCCCTAAATACCTGTAAGTCTATTGCACTCCCTCAGTCCAGCGACGTGCTATGGATTATCACAGATGGGATTGCAGCGACATTGTACGCTCGCAGAACCGACAAACTGTTACTGGCAGGTTTCTTCAACGCAAGGCTATGCAAGCAGCATATCACGTGGCTACCTTGTGAAGTCGAAATATTGAGCATGGGTGCTGCGATAAAACACTGCTCCATTCATCATTCAATCCTCATACGCTACCAATGTTCTGACTGACAATCGCCGATTTGTCCAGGCATACGAGAAGCTCATGCATACGAGAAACTGGTGCGTTCTTGTCCAGTTGATCATTATCACCACATTTCTCTCAACCGTAAGCCGCTACCGTGTTCACTTCAGACACATTGACAGTGTTGCTAACTTACTATCAGACTTTGGAAGCCGCAACCCCTATGAGTGTCAGAACACTAGTTGTCAGGTCTGCATGTTCATTGAAGAGATGGAGGACTCGGTTGTGCTGAGTGTTTCCATGAGCGATGTTATCGATGGTTCTGTCAAAATGCCATTCACGGGTCGTATTGCCTGGAACGGCACTCAGCACGCCCTTCCAAGAAGATGATCAAAGTGGGCGATGTCAAGATATTTCTGAAGACTATCACCATAGCCAGTGATGGTGTCTTGGTCGTCAGAGATGTTTCATCTGCGTGTCACCAGTGCCAAGCCGTTGAATCTATTCCAACGTCCTTGCACCCACAGTCATCCACACAAGCTCCTACTGTAGTGGGTTCATCCTTCGCTGTAGATATTGTACGCCGCTATCGCCAATAAGTCATCGTTGTTCGCGAGACTGTGTCTTCATACACTCTTTCTTCACTTATTGATGGTGAGCGACACGATCAGATTCGCAAGGCCCTTCTCTCCATATGTGCTGAGCTACAATTACTTGACGACAATTCGATCACAGTCCGCGTCGACCCTGCTCCAGGATTTGTTGCACAGGTCAACGACCCAGCCTTAGCAAAACATGGCATCCAGCTGGAGGTCGGACAAGTTAAAAACGTCAACAAAAACCCTGTAGCCGAACATCCCATTAAAGAGTTGGGTATTGAGCTCTTGCAGCTTTCTCCAGAGGGTGGTCCATATCGAAAGTTACTCTCGCGGTTGCCACAAGGAACTTGAACTCTCGTATTCGCAGAGATGATTTATCAGCCCGTTAGGTCTGGACACTGTTAGACCAAATCGCTGCTGACCAGTTTCCAATTACGGATAGGCAGCTGATTCTAAACCAAAACTCGAGTAGAGCAGGGAATCATGTACACAGTGCCAAGTCAAAGGCGCACGGGCACAGTCTACCGCCTGCCAACAATATCTCCGTTGGCGACCTCGTTTACCTCAATGGTGACACAGACAAGTGTAGAGCACGTGATAGGTACATTGTCACTCAATTGCACAACGGTGAGGGCTGGTGCCAACTTCGGAAGTTTACGAAGTCGCAGTTCCTCAGCAAGATTTACGATGTTACCAAGTAACACCCGCGCTTCTCACCCCCCCTCGCCAATTTCGCGTTTTGTGAAATATCGTGTCATGTGATCTAACGACCAACGTCAATTCTTTCGAAGACTTGAACAAAAATATGCACTTTATCAAATCGACTGCGGATATTGCTTAGGCTATTCACACTACACATTTGGACATCAGTGAACCGGATTCGCAATCGGCTAAATCGGCTGAGGATGGAGTTTTAATGCTGACTGCACCTGGCCGTGCATACACGATATTTCATTTTCACAAAGAGACCACCACACAGCTTAATAGCTTATTTAATAGCTGCTAAGCTGTGTGATTATTACACAGAACCTCGTTATAAACATCCAATGCACCTGCAGTCACTGACAAGGCTACGAGTGTAAAATTATGTTTGTGGAGCGCCTGACACGTGCACAGATCGCACGTGCGTGCTCAGTTGGCATCAACATCGCTTGTCGCGGACACACAATACGTGGGCAGTCAAGATGTAGCAAGCCACGCAGACGCATCGTCGTAAACGCTTACAACGGAGCCAGGAGAAAGAACAGCGCGTTCTCAGTCAAGACCCTGGGTATCGACCGCAAACGTAACAGTAAACACGCCGCGATAGTATTTGTAATGAATGTGATGCTTCACTGAGGAAGACGCGCTGTGTCGACATGGCGTCGGAGGTTTCGACGAGAGCTAACGATACACGTGGCGAGAACGTGAGAGAGTCGGAAGGAATCGTCAACATCGCCTACTACGTCATCGGCTCCATCGGCATTCTCGGCAACCTGCTCGTCATCGTCGTCATCCTCAACTTCCGGGCGATGCGAAGCAAAAACGTCAACGTGCTCGTCCTCAACCAGAGCATCATCGACATGTTCGCGTCGGTGTTGATCATCGCCCAGACATGCAATGACCCGGGAACGCACCTGGAGGGCGTGTGGGGCGACCTCGTATGCCGTTTCTGGTTCAGCGCGGTGCTTCTGTGGAGCCTTTTGATGGCGTCAACCATGAACATCCTGGCGATCAGCCTCGAGCGCTACGTCGCCGTCGTCCATCCACTCGGCTATCGCAACTACAGCAAGCGCGCCAAGCGTCGTCTCACGACCCTCACCATGGCAAGCGCGTGGTTCGCTGGCTTTGCATTCAATATTGCGCTGACATCGACGACGTCAGGCGTGCGTGACCATCGCTGCTTCAGCATGGTCTTCTTCCCCAGCGAGGCGTGGAAGAAGACAGCCGGCGTGGCGGCGTTCTTCTTTGAATTCCTTCTGCCGCTAACCATCTGCGTCGTCTGCTACGCCCGCACCGTGAAGACGTTACGACAGAAGGTGGCACCACAAGTTGCTTCTGTCGTAGCGTCGAGCAGCCACTTAGGAGCCGGCGGCCAAGGGGGAGCCTTCAACAGTCAGGCGAAGGCCAAGATGATTCACAACGTCCATAAGACTTTTGGCATTATAGTCGTGTGCGCGATTGTCTGCAATACCGGCAATCACTGTATATTCCTTGCGTTCAACTTCGGTTATCGTCTGGACTTCTCGGGAGCGCTGTACAACGTCTCAGTGATTGGAGTTTTTGCCAATTGCTGCGTCAATCCGTTCGTGTACGCCTTCAAATACAAAATGTTCCAACATGGCCTGAAGAAGCTGTTCTGTAGATATTCGTCAGTGTCAGAACACGGTAGCTTGTACACGACACACAGCGAGTGTCGTCCCAACGTGAGCACCAGAACTGATACACTACATATGTGAGACTGAACGTTCAGTGAAGGCGAAAATACATTTTTGGTCTTTAGACTGAAAAGTGCTTTTGTGTGCATGTGCAGAAAGCTCCTTGCAGCTAGCTGGGGGGCTATTTAATAACAACCTGTTACCCCTCTCTTCCTGGAAATTTGTATAGCGCTTAATTAGGCTGGCCGGGAGGCGTTCAAAGCATCTTATTAGTTAGCGGCGCCGACGAAAAAAATTGCAGGAAGATAGCAGAGGCGCAGGTTTGCAAATTACTTTTCTGCACTGCGCCAGACGAGCAGCACCGTATACGACTTTTGATTCTGAGAGATATTTTGATTCCCTCCCTCCCTCCCTCCCACCCTCCCCGGTGTATTTGTTTTACTGTCAGTTATACATTTGACAAAACCCCCTATAGTGCGTTGCATTTCAATTGCAATATAGAAGAGAAGCGGCGTTATGCTCGTGCAGTCTTTACAAGTTATAACTTCCCCTTACACGGGCTGAACATTGTATAACAACATAACTGTTTGTTTGATCAGGTGCAAGGTTTGGGGGAATACTTACACCCACTTTTGTGTGTAGTGAATTTTAAATA
The DNA here is from genome assembly GCA_033239005.1 of Lamellibrachia satsuma. Lineage (NCBI taxonomy): Eukaryota > Metazoa > Annelida > Polychaeta > Sabellida > Siboglinidae > Lamellibrachia > Lamellibrachia satsuma. The sequence goes on from BSQZ01000006.1 coordinate 12,769,503, forward strand.
GTGTAGCTGGTGATGTGCTTGTGCATTCTTAATTAAGTTATCTTTTTCCCTTGTAAATCGTTACGCTGGAACATTACATAACAGCGACAAGGGTTTTTTGGTTATACTTTTATTGCTAACCAGTTTGTCTTCTACACTGATGTAGTTATCCAGACTATTTCTTCTGACTGTGCACCCTATACTGCAGGCATTTTACATTTAATGCGGTGTGCACAGTGGCAATTACGTTGAAATACGACCTCCAAACAGATTGGACAAATTGCCCATTTTCAACCTACATAGGAGTTGGGTTTTCCCACACAAACTAAGAAAGGGTTGCACTCCCCCTTATTGACCAAATACACCGGGGATTCATGGGTAATGGAACTGCTTAGGCACACGAAACAGTGTATGCGTTAACGTTGGTATACTAGCCGTCGTCGCCGTTATTGCACACATGATGGCGGTCAGCGACGAGGCATACGTTGTTTTTATCGCTGCCTGAATGTAAGCAGCAAGTTAGCGCCATATATTAATGCAATGTGTAAAATGACATGACATGCAGATGCTTGTTTACGTGGGAAGACAGTGTTGGTTGAGCCACTGGGTTAGTTGCTGTACAATGTGTGCCTTGACGCAGAATTTTTTTGCAAGACCTATGTGTGTGTGTATATATATATATATATATATATATATATATATATATATATATATATATATATATATATATATATATATATATATATATATATATACATATAGTCTGCCGGTTTGTCAATAAACATCATGCTATCGGCCATGCATCGGTCTTATGTTGATGCTTTATTTAAAAGCAACTACTCAGAAAACACAAGCATATCACATACACATACACATACACATACATACACATACACATACACATATACATATACATATACATATATATACATATATATATATATATATATATATATATATATATATATATATATATATATATATATATATATATATATATATATATATATATATATATATATATATATATATATATATATATATATATATATATATATATATATATATATATATATAGATAGATGTTTATTGGCCGTTTATATTGTCACACTTCTTTCTGGCTTCTTTTTTAAGACATGGCAAAAGTTTAATCCTTCATGACATATGTCAGTGCTTTGAAACCTGTTCAGTGGTTTTACAGTTTTTCGTATGTTAGTTGTTACTGGCAAGGGCAATGGTCCCATGACGTTTGTTTGAAAGTTAGCTGTGTCATTGTTGTGTTGTATAATCTGTGTGGGTCACAACAACAATAAAATCGCCCTTTCAAGAGCATCAAAATTTGCAAATCAGTTGACATTCATGAATATACATGACTTTATACAATATCTAAATATACATTGTCATTCTCTTCAGATACATCTTAAAGGGATATGTGACACCAAGTACAAATCGCCTTCATGTTAGTTAGAAATGTGTCTGCGACAAAGCCAAAGACAATTACATAGATTACATTAGTACATATATGCAAATGTCAACACATACTTATCTACCACTAGTCACACCCCTCACCACTCACCCCACTCCCAAATGCACAAAAGGGCATTACAAGTGTGAAAATTTCAACAGTTTCCTGCTTCTCCACTCGTGAAGGCATGAAGTTGTTGTTCCTGAGAACAGCATGGAGGCGTATGTCAACAAACAAATACAGTGCATAGTCTATCACATAGGTTCGCTTGTCGAAAGTCCGGCGTTGTTACTGCATTAACATTTTGCATTCAAAATCTGCATATTTTACGCTGAATACAGTCGTGAAAACATTGTATGAAAGCAGCAGAATGTGTGCAACTTCATGACAGATCTGTCCACTCAGCGTCCGAGTCACAAGAGTGCATTCACAAGGCATAACGTCATCGTGCAGTGCCAAGAATATCACAATACAGCCTTATCCAATTAAGCTTATCTTTCAGAATGTTTTGGAAATCGAAAGAATGTCTTCTCCGAAGGATCAGTATTATGGCCTTTATTATTCTTAATATGTATCAATGAATTGGATGACAATGTAACAAGCAACGTACTGAAATTTACGGATGACGCAAAAGTATGTTAGAAAGGTTACAAATTATGGTGATAAATAACACCTACAAAACGATCTAAACAAATTGATTAAATGGTCTGAAAAA